>SJYV01055318.1:199699-262090 GCA_006410875.1 Neotragus pygmaeus | reverse complement strand
GCAGCACTTTCACAGCATCATCTTTCAGGATTTGAAATAGCTCAACTTGAATCCCATCACCTCCACTAGCTTTGTTCATAGTGATGCTTTCTAAGGCCCACTTGACTTCACATTCCAGGATGTCTATAGGTGAGTGATCACACCATCATGATTATGTGGATCGTGAAGATCATTTTTGTACAGTTCTTCTGTGTATTCTTGCCACTTCTTCTTAATGTCTTCTGCTTCTGTTAGGTCCAGACCATTTCTGTCCTTTATCGAGCCCATCTTTGCATGAAGTGTTCCCTTGGTATCTCTAATTTCCTTGAAGAGATCTCTAGTCTTTCCCATTGTGTTCTTTTCCTATATTTCTTTGCATTGATCACTGAGGAAGACTTTCTTATCTCTCCTTGCTATTCTTTGAAACTCTGCATTCAGATGCTGATATCTTTCTTTTCTCCTTTCCTTTTTCCTGTCTTCTTTTCACAGCTATTTGTAAGGCCTCCCTAGACAGCCATTTTGCTTTTTTGCATTTCTTTTCCATCGGGATGCTCTTGATCCCTGTCTCCTGTACAATGTCATGAATCTCCGTCCATAGTTCATCAGGCACTCTATCTATCAGATCTAGGCCCTTGAATCTATTTCTCACTTCCACTGTATAATCATAAGGGATTTGATTTAGGTCATACCTGAATGGTCTAGTGGTTTTCCCTACTTTCTTCAATTTAAGTCTGAATTTGGCAATAAGGAGTTCATGATCTGAGCCACAGTCAGCTCCCGGTCTTGTTTTTGCTAACTGTATAGAGCTTCTCCATCTTTGGCTGCAAAGAATGTCATCCATCTGATTTCAGTAGTGTAGTGTCTGTTTGTAGTTTTTCAGAGCTCTTAAGGACTGAGGAATGACACCTAATGGAGAAATTACACAAACTACTTCACTGTGTGTTTCTACAAGTCAAGTAATCTGTTGCAGTAATTCAAAAGCAATTTTCTTTTAAATGATTAGTTTAATACAATCTTAAATACTAAAACTTTACACCCTCAGCTATTTACTCCTTAAAATTCTCTTCAACATTGTCTTTCCCCATTCGTCTTGTACCCTATTCCTGTTCCTTCTTAGACTCTTTATGATTGTTTTCTTGCTGTGACCACCTCCCAAACATTGGTAAAACTCCAGTTCAACCCACTCCTCTTTTCACTGTCCTCAAGCTCTTCACATTCAATGCACTGACATCTCTGTCCCCCACAAAACCCTCTGTATTTTCATTTCAATATTTGATGAACAATGTGTACTTTCCAGTCTCTCTAACTGCTACCATCTTCCATATCCAGTTGCCAAGGCTTGTAGTATATATTTCCTTAGAATCTTTCCTATCTTTTCTTTCCTCTACATTGTGATTCTACCTCAAATAACTTTCTAAAGCCCAACAGTCACTCAAGGTTCACGGTTACTGGGTTGCAGAAGTCCTGAATTGTTATGTTACGTCTCTTCAGGATTTATCTTAAGGCCACTGAAGGCCTCTGTATGGAGTGGGGCCTCTTCACTATTAACAGAGCTCCAGTAACTTACTGAGTGTAGTGGAATAACTTCAATGATGCTAGCAAATATTTATTAATACAAATAATTTGTAAGAATTTGGGGGGGAAATGAGAAAGATGATGAAAGATGTGAACCTGGCCTCCAGAAAGAGGAGAGTTGAGAGGGAAACCACAGTTGAAGTGGCCTGGATTCAGATTTCAGCCCCACCACTGGCTTGACATTGGGCAAAATTATAGCTGGAGATAGTGATATATCCACTTAAAGACCATTTTAACAGGTAAATAATATTGTATATAAACTTTCCATCCTCGAAACTTGCACCTGGTGGCCTCTAATCAAATCACAAATATTAATACTTACAGACACTGCACTTCTGCACTTGAAAAGTAGAATATCAATAACAGCTTTAAATAATAGCTTATGGAAATGATAATCAAAATGCCATAAAGAAATGCCCTTTATCTGCCAAGGAATAGTGCTGATAGCCATTCTTGAAAGAGCCTGGGATGTCTGGAATAGAGAGAAATTATAGGCGGGTCACCTTACCTTAGAAAGGTCAGGACCACATACAAAATGTTGTTTGATATTTAATTTTCTGAAAAAAAGATATTGTCATATGTGGCAAGAAAATTACAGAAGGTTTAGTGTAGGGAAAGAGCAAGTTAGCCAAGATGGCATGCTCAGGCTTTCTCGCCCCACAGCCTCTCGTTTTTGCCCTACGTTTTGTAAATAATGTCTATGTAACTGCTGAGATCATTTGTCGCACTGCATGTGCGCCTCAGGAGTCAGTTGCTTGGTCACCGGCTGTGTGCTGTAGGCCTGCTCAGCTCCACCTAAAAAGCGACAGGACTTATGACTATCTCACAACTGTGTCGGCTGGGTCAGCTACAAGAAATAATATAGCATAATATAGCGTGTCTACTGCTACAGCTGCTGTGTCAGCCAGGAGAGAGGTTGTGTGCTCTTGAGTTGTGTTATGTAATGTCTGCTGCTAAGGTTGCTGCGCCAGCCAGAATGGAATCAACGTGTCTGCCTGCAGTTGCTACAGCTGCTCACGTCTTCTTCCAGCCTCTTAGCTTGCGCCTTACCTACCGTGGAATCCACAAACACTTTGGACAGTGTGAATAGCAAGATAATTGGTGCTGTAAACGGGATGAAAAGCAATACAGTAGACATTTATGTTCTTTGAATCAAACAAGTTAAGAGTCAGCTTCTCATCTCTGCCCAGTTACTCCCAGGTTTGAACGCATTTTCCAGTCACTACCAATTACTTAAGATAAGCATTGGAAGAAGTAGACTTGTATAAACCATCCATATGTTGCCATTCACAGGACCACCAGACTCACCTGGCTGTGAGCTGGGGTGGGAGGGCAGAGATGATTAGGAGTTGCCTTTTGTGTCTGCTGCAGGCAACAAAAAGAGATTTTCATTTGTCTGGGGATTGTAGAGATCATTTACTCCAGCATTTCATTTACTGAAGAGGAAACCCAAGCTCAGCTCAGCTACTGAATGACAGAGCCGGCCTGGAGCCCAGTTCTCCCAGCTCCTGGCCCAAGAGTTCCTTCCACTGCACCCCAGCTGCCGCTTTACAGCATTGAGGTTTGAGGATTTTACGTATTCAAATGCAAATGTTTTGTGTGCTTCTTCAATAGGACACTTTTTGTCTTTCCTAACTAGGGTTTGCTGTACTGAGTAAATGACTATGGACGTGGAGGTGTTAAAATCGTCAACCTCTCCCAAAGCATCATTGTTTCCCTTTGTCTCTATTTGTAGTATGGAACACTTGCTTCATTTTTGCCCACAGCTTGAATCAGAGACAGCAGTACTTATGACTTGATGTACTTCTCCTGGTGGATGTAGTGAGGGTAAAATTAATGAAATCAGTGTAGCTCACAGGAAGCTCTTGCCTATCCCCACTCCCACCCCTCCTTTGGGAATTCATCCAGGAGGTTCGCTGAAGGAACTCGTTGCTATGAAACAGTGCCGCAGCTGGGCTCGGTGAGGGGTCTGGGTGGTCTCACAAAACCTAGCAGTGTCTGCAGCTTTGAGAAGGCTAGAGAGTGAAGGGCCACCCAGCACTACACCGCCGGGATAAATTTCCCATCTGGAATGTTCCCACTGGCTCTATTCTGACTTCCTGCCCAAGACAGAAATCCTGCTTGGCTTGCATGACCGTGGGACTGGCACACTGGCTGTCGCACCATGCCTACTTGCCCTGATTCTCTTCTAAGGCGTACATCCACCTGTAGGATCCAGCTCACCACCTGGCACAAAATGGCTCAAGATATGAATCAATGGCTCAAGATATGAAGCAATTTATGCCCAGAATGAGAGGGAATCACACCCAGCTCGGGTGAAAAGGAGATGGGGGTGGGGGTGAGGGGACAGAGAAAGAACAAAGAGGCCGCAGCTGCCAAGGGGAAGAACAGAGGAGGAGAAACCTAGACTGGTAACAAGTAAATGTCNTATGAATCAATGGCTCAAGATATGAAGCAATTTATGCCCAGAATGAGAGGGAATCACACCCAGCTCGGGTGAAAAGGAGATGGGGGTGGGGGTGAGGGGACAGAGAAAGAACAAAGAGGCCGCAGCTGCCAAGGGGAAGAACAGAGGAGGAGAAACCTAGACTGGTAACAAGTAAATGTCAATCTGGCCATACTTTTGTTACAGTGTTGCAATTTCCAATCGACTGATAACTGGTCACTGCTCTAAGCTGTCACAATGCCCTGTCGCTCCGGCCACTAATGGCTAATGTCTGTTTCAGTTTAAGGACCAAGACCTATGTCTTGCCCTTCCCAGGGGGCGCTAGTGATAAAGAACCCACCTGTAAATAGAGGACATGTAAAAGACATGAGTTAGGAAGATCCGCTGGAGGAAGGCATGGCACCCCACTCCATTATTCTTGCCTGGAGAATCCCATGGACAGAGGAGCCTGGTGCACGTGGTCCGTAGGGTCGCAAGGAGTCAGACACGACTAAAGTTACTTAGCACACACATATGTTTGTGTCCTAGGTGGTTGATAAATATTTTAAATGTTACCCCTTAAGAGAATTAATATGGCAAAAGTACACTTTATGGCAGAAATACACTTTTTAAAATCTACTTTTGATTATTTCACTTCAGAGAGGAATTTCCATGAGGTACCATCTTTTTTTTTCTATGGAAATACTATTCTAGTTGGCAATTTTTATTGTTTAACTGTGATACTGAAAATTCTGCTTTCATTTTCCTTCCTTGGAAGAAACATCCAGCAGAGAGAACTTTCATCTCAAGCTCCCCTGAGCCATCCGACAGGGCCTACTCCTTAGGAAGGAGGAGAGGTATGAACCACCAGCCTCCCCTCTGGAGGAACACCAGAGTGCCCCCAAGACATGCCCACTGGGAGAGGAGGGAGGCACTCATGAATCCTCAGGCCCAGGGCCACTCCTTTCCTGAAATTAATGGCTCACATGTATAAGTACAGTTTAGCCACAAATTAATTAACATGGCCTTGCAGTCACTGCCCACATCTTGCAGGAGTCTTTGAGAGAACCCAGAGCAGCACTTATCCAAAACCCTGCCTTCACCACCCTCCCTCTGCATCCTGGATCTGCCCTCTTGTGGCACAACCATCCCCAACCTCCTCTTCCTCTTCTCATACCATTGCCTTACTCTGTAGACTGACAACCTCTCCTAGCCCTCCCTTCTGCTCCTCCTTCCTCTCAGCTCTAGTTTCTAATTTCTCCATGTTTTGATGATCCATCATCGAAAAAGATCCACATATTATCTGGTAGAGGATGTAAAGTGAAATGAAGAGCATGCACAGAGAAGTTGTACTCTGTCTGGTCTTAGAGAAAGTGATGTACCAATAGAATTGGTTCTTAGGAATCCATTTTGCTTTGAGAAGATTCAGGAAGCTTTGAAAAAGCCCAAACTTTGAAAATGTACATTTTTATGCATTTCAGAAACTTAGGATTGACTATCCTAAATTATTATTGCCTAGAAAATGATGGTGGCACATAGAAGGGGCAATGCCTCAGGGATGAGGCACATCTGGAATTATTAAATCAGTCATCTGAGCAAACCATTTCCTGTAAGTAACATAGATTAGCTCTAGTGTTGATGAGGGAATCAGGATGGTAAAAAAACTCTTGAGGCTTCAAACACAACTGTTAACCTGGGTGACTTACCAGTCTGATTTCAGCAACACCTGCAGTCCTTCCTGCCTTGTGCATGTCTTCTGTTTGAATTTTCCATATAATGTTTGAAACTCTTAAGGAACTTAAAAAATAAAAATCACTCATAATTCTAACACTAAAATAACTGTGTTAACTTTTCAGTGTACGATTTTAGCTTTTGTCCACAACCATATGAGTAGCTCTCACCATACTCTTTAAATATCATCTCAAATATGTTTCATGTTATTACACTGTTACTCAAATTGCCATTTTAATAGCTAAACATGCCATTGAACAACTATATCCTAATTTCTTTAACCGTTTCCTTATTGTTAGGTAATTGTTTTTTAAATTAATTAATTCAGTTCAGTTCAGTTCGGTCACTCAGTCCGGTCCGACTCTTTGCAACCCCATGAACCACAGCACCCCAGGCCTCCCTGTCCATAACCAACTCCTGGAGTCCACCCAAACCCATGTCCATTGAGCCGGTGATGCCATCCAACCATCTCATCCTCTGTCATCCCCTTCTCCTGCTTTCAGTCTTTCCCAGTGTCAAGGTCTTTTCCAATGAGTCAGCTCTTCGCAACACGTGGCCAAAGTATTGGAGTTTCAGCTTCAGCATCAGTCCTTCTAATGAACACCCAGGACTGATCTCCTTTAGGATGGACTAGTTGGATCTCCTTGCAGTCCAAAGGACTCTCAAGAGTTTTCTCCAATACCACAGTTCAAAAACATCAATTCTTTGGCACTCAGCTATCTTATAGTCCAAATCTCACATCCATACATGACCACTGGAAAAACCATAGCCTTGACTAGATGGAAGTTTGTTGCCAAAGTAATGTCTATGTTTTTCAATATGCTGTCTAGATTAGTCATAACTTTCCTTCCAAGGAGCGAGCATCTTTTAATTTCATGGCTGCAATCACCATCTCCTAATTACTTTATCTTTAAATGAAACAAAAATGAATATTTTAAATGACAAATGTACAATTCACAAAGAAGGTAGACATCATAAATGATTAGACACCTAACAACAAAGAAGCATGAAGCAAAAATTAGAAGAAATATAAGGGAAAAGAAAAAATATAGTCATAGTGAGACATATTAACATTTCTCTGAGAATTTTTTATCAAGTGCAGAAAAAACAAGAATAAGAGCATCTTGAATGATGTCATTAATAAAATAAATATGATAGATTTCTATTTCTATTAATTTGTATTAACCTTATATCCTACGCAAATATATTTAAATTTTGTATCTCATAGGATTTTATTAGATTCCATAGGACATTTAGAAAAACTGGCAAAAAGATAAACATTAATAAAATTTTAAAAGTAGTTTATTTTTTATTCAGTCATATATATACACATATATTATTTTTGAAATTATTTTCCATTATAGATTTTTGCAACATATTGACTACAGTTTCCTGTGCTGTACAGCAAACATTTGTTGCTTATTACATATCTATTTTTTTTTTTTTGCAATTAGAAATCTAGCATTCTATTTGTATTAAGCCAAGCAAGTGGAATCAAAATGCCAATATTTTTAGTTAGGCAAAAATTAATAAATTTCTTATATATATATATGTATATGCATATATATGTATGTATTATATATATTATATGGACTTCCGTGGTGTCTCAGATGGTAAGAATCCACTTACAGTGTTGGAGATAGAGACCTGGGTTTGATCCCTGGGTTGGGAAGATCCCCTGAAGAAGAAAATGGCAATCCACTTGCATAAAGAATTCTTGCCTGGAGAATCCCCATGATTCTCCCCATGAGAGAAGCCTGTCAGGCTACAGTCCATGGGGTCACAAAGAGTTGGACATGACTGAGCGACTAGGCACACACACACACACACACACACACACACACACANAACACACACACGACACACACACCACACATACACACCACACACACACCACACACACACAAAACACACACACAACACATACACACACAGAACACACACACGACACATACACACACAACACACAAAACACACACCACATACACACACAATACATACACACACAACATGTACACACACAACACACACACAGAGAACACATACACACACACCACACACACAACACATGCACAACACATACACAGCACACACCACATACACACACACAACACACACACAACACATACACACACGACACACAGAACACACACACAACACACACAACACATACACACAACACACAGATAACACATACACACACAACACACACAACATAGACACACACACAATACATACACACACATAATACACACAGAGAGAACACATACACATACAGAGAACACATACACACACCACATGGACACACACACCACATACACACACAACACACCACATACACACACAACACATACACACACATGACAAACACACACACACAGGGCCGAGTCTTTCTGGGACAAGTGAAGACAGAAGCCAGGACGTCAGCACTTCCCAGGTAACCTCTCAGGGCTCAGCGTCTTTGCAGAGCATCATCTCATCTGAATCTCAGGGCGACTCTCTGAGGGGACTTGGAACCAGGTGGCACCGCACTTGTCAAGGGAAGAAACCTACTCAGACGTGAGCGAGCTGCTCCGGATTTGTGGCCAATCTAGAATCACGCCTTGACCTCTGGCTTCTAGTCCCGGAGGTTCTTTTACACTAAAATGCTCCGAAATCGTTGAAATCCCTACACAGCGGTGGAGGTGACAGCAACGGTGCAGTAATACCGCCGGGAGAAGCAGCTGCACTGGACACACGCGCAGCATCAGCAGCAGCAGCAGAGGCCGCAGCGCCGAAGCCTGGGAGCAGGGGCCGCCCAGGCGGGAGCAGCGGCGCCGGGAGCTTAAGAACCCGCAGCGCTGCAGAGCCATGGCGGGAGCGAGTGTGAGCGCAAGTGTGAGCACAGTGTGAGCGAGTGTGAGCCATGGCGGGAGCGAGTGTGAGCACAAGTGTGAGCGCAGTGCTGCAGAGCCACGGCATGAGCGAGTGTGAGCGAGTGTGAGCCATGGCGTGAGCGAGTGTGAGCGAGTGTGAGCCACGGCGGGAGCGAGTGTGAGCCACGGCGGGAGTGAGTGTGAGCGAGTGTGAGCCACAGCATGAGCGAGTGTGAGCCATGGCGTGAGCGAGTGTGAGCCAAGGCAGGAGCGAGTGTGAGCCACCATCACAGGCGCCTTTGTGTAGAAGCGTTTACTTAACTTCCAAAGAGCTAGAGGAACTGCTGGAAAAGTGTGTCACGCATCGCACCTTCATGAGTAAAGCTGCTCATTATGCTTGCTAAGCCTCTGAGGAGGCTTTTCAAACAGCTGAGAAAGAAGAGAAGCGGAAGACAAGGCAGGAAGGGAAAGATAGATGCAACTGAAAGCAGAGTTCCAGAGAAGGGCAAGGAGAGACAAGAAAGCCTTTTTACGTGGACAACACAAAGAAATAGAAGAAAATAATATGATGGGAAAGACTAGAGATCTCTTCAAGAAAGTCAGAGCTATCAAGGGAATGTTTCATGAAACGATGGGCATGATAAAGGACAAAAATGGCAAGGACCTAACAGAAGCAGAAGAGATTAAGAAGAGGTGGTAAGAATACATAAAAGAACTATACAAAAAAAAAGTCCTAATGACCTGGATAACCGCAATGGTGTGGTCACTCATCTAGAGCCAGACATCCTGGAGTGTGAAGTCAAGTGGGCCTTAGGAAACATCACTATGAACAAAGCTAGTGGAGGTAATGGAATTCCAGTTGAGCTATTCCATCTCCTAAAAGAAGATGCTGTTAAAGTGCTGCACTCAATGTGCCAGCAAATTTGGAAAAATCAGCAGTGGCCACAGGACTGGAAAAAGTCAATTTTCATTCCAATCCCATAGAAAGGAAATGACAAAGAAAGTTCAAACTACCATACAATTGCGCTCATTTCACATGCTAGCAGAGTAATGCTCCAAATCCTTCAAGCTAGGCTTCAGTAGTTTGTGAACTGAGAACTTCCAGCTATAAAAGCTGGATTTAGAAAATGCAGAGGAACCAGAGATCAAATGGCCAAAATTTGTTGGATCATAGAGAAAGCAAGGCAATTCCAGAAAACATCTACTTCTGCTTCATTGACTACGCTAAAGCCTTTTACTGTGTGGATCACAAAAAACTGTGGAAAATTCTTAAAGAGATGGGAATATTCAGACCACCTTATCTGTCTCCTGAGAAACCTATATGTGAGTTAAGAAGCAACAGTTAAAATGAGACATGCAATAACAGACTAGTTCCAAACTGGAAAAGGAGTATGCCAAGGCTATATATTGTCACCTTGCTTATTTAACTTATATGCAGAGTACATCATGCGAAATGCCTGGCTGGATGACTCACAAACTGGAATTAAGATTGCTGGGAGAAGTATCAACAACTTCGGATAAGCAGAGGATAGCACTCTAATGGCAGAAAGTGAAGAGGAACTAAAGAGCCTCTTGATGGGGGTGAAAGAGAACAGTGAAAATGTTAAAAGTGAAAAGTTAAAACTCAACATTCAAAGAACTAGGATTGTGGTAACTGGTCCCATCACTTTATGGCAAATAGATGGGGGAAAAGCAGAAACAGTGACAGATTTTATTTTATTGGGCTCCAAAGTCACTTTGGACAGTGCCTGCAGCCAGGAAATTACAAGACTCTTGTTCTTTGGAAGGAAAGCTATGACAATCTTGACAGTGTATTGTCTAGATGCCAACAAAGGTCCACAGAGTCAAAGCTATGGTTTTTCCAGTAGTCATGTACAGATGTGAGAGCTGGGCAATAAAGAACGCTGAGCAGAAAAGAATTGATGCTTTTGATCTGTGGTGCTGGAGAAGACTCTTAAGATTCCCCTGGACTTCAAGATCAAGCCAGTCAATCCTAAAGGAAATCAAACTTGAATATTCATTGTAAA
This sequence comes from Neotragus pygmaeus, assembly GCA_006410875.1. NCBI lineage: Eukaryota > Metazoa > Chordata > Mammalia > Artiodactyla > Bovidae > Neotragus > Neotragus pygmaeus. Next base: position 251,498 of record SJYV01055318.1, on the reverse strand, counting down.
GACTGATGCTGAAATTCCAATACTTCGGCCACCTAATGCCAAGAGCCGACTCACTGGGAAAGACCCTGATGCTGGGAAAGTTTGAGGGTAGATGGGAAGGGGGTGACAGAGGATGAGATGGTTGGATGGCATCACCGACTCAATGGACATGAATTTGAGCAGACTCCGGGAGATAGTGAAGGACAGGGAAGCCTGGTGTGCTGCAGTCCATGGGGTCACAAAGAGTCGGACACGACTAAGTGACTTAACAGTAACAGCTACACAATCTTCCATTTAAATAGACCAAAGGGAAAAAAATGCTTATTATCTTTTCTATAAGTTTGGAAGAGCTTTTGATAAAATTAAAATTCCATTCTTGACTTAAAATTCCTAACGAAATAAGACTGAGCAAGAGTGTAAAACTTTTTCCACTTACAAACTTAAGACCTTTCTGAGACTGGATGAGAGTTATGTTCTAGGACAAAATTCCCTCCCCTCTGCTGGATGTTGCAGGTGTGGGTGTGGTGAGATGCTCAGACTTGAAGCGCTTTATAAATGTATAACAAACCTCACTGGGCCTCATAGATGCAAGAAAGGTGAGCTTCCAAGGTAGTGATACAAAAACAGTCACTAATTATGATGCAGGGGAAAGAAAAGGTAACTCAAAATGAAATTGTGAGAAAAATTGGCAAATTTGTACACACAGATAGAAGGAAAACATAAATTGGGGATGATTCTTAAAAATGAAGAAGGGACAATACCTATATTAAAGATGTCTTGAGACTTCCCTGGCAGTACATTGGTTAAGACTCTGGGCTTTCAATGCAGGAGGCATGGGTTCAATCCCTGGTGGGGGAATTTAGACCCCACGTGTTTCACGGCATGGCAAAAGAGCAAAAACCAAAGAAACAAACATGAAAGATGCCTAGTCAGTGGACAACAATTAGGAAACATTAATAGCACCAACTTTGTATATGTTCTAGCCTGCTGTGTGTCAGAAGAGGGCCAGGAATGTTCCCAAAAGTGAAAAACCACAAATAATTTCCTGGGCTTAACACTCTTTCAAATCAGTACAACACTGAGATAAAAATAGGGAAAACACTCACTTTGTTAGCTAGAAAGAAGTTCATGGCAATACTCCTTGAGATTTTCAAGGCAAATAAACCTACTTATTTAGAAAAATGAAGCCCAGAGAGAGTCATCAATGTGTGGTTTTTTTTTTTAAAAGCTTTAAAATGAAATCACACTCCTGTTTGGTGGAATTACCTTTGGGAAACAGAACTTTAATCCCTGCCCAGTCATTTTATTTTATTTTTTAAATAAATAAATGGTTTTCAAATTTTTCAAGTTCAAGGGGCTCCACAGAAGTGGCTTGAGGGAGGAAAACACGCCTTGTCCGTTCCTAAGGCTCCATCTCAGGCTGTTTCCTGCCAGGCGCCCTGGCACACGACTGGGATACAAAGGTTCTCAACAGGCTGAACATTAAATGGCCCACTATTAGCAGCTCCAGCTACAGAGCTCGCTGTAGTTTTAGAAGTATTCTCAAAATCCCCCATCTCTGTTTGGTCTTCTCAACAGCCTTCAGAGGTGTTTTACGAAGGGATAGCCTTGATTCCAAGTGAAGAAATGGTGGCCCAAGTCATGAGTGAAGCCCCAGACACAGTGGGTCAATGGTTTCGATGCAGCAGCGGAACGTGAGGCCTTCTGACTTTCTCCTGTTAATATCCCCCTGGCAATAAGCCAACACACTGCATCTGCACCCAGAGACTCGACGGAGTTGTTCAGAGTGAACGAGGGAGACCTAGAATCACTCTCCTGGCTATGCAAGGAGGTCTTCTTACTCTTGAAACAAAGAGCTTGTGTCACGACTCAAACATCTCATCCTTAAGACTGGTGAGCCAATGTTTCTGATGCCATATTAAGAGTAGGTTCTAGCAGTAGAATGAAAAATCTTAGGTCCCTTCATTGAAGTTTTAAATAGATCTCCTTGTCGTCCAGGCAGGTGAGTGATCAGGCGAGATCTCAAGACACAAGGCTGATCACTGCAATAACTAAACCCGGTTAATATTTACATGTTTATGTCAATGAATGGGACCCTTAGGGGCTTCGTACTCTTGTTCACACTTGGCTGATGAAGAACAGAGGTGGAACCTGAAGTTCAGAGACAGAACATAGAGTGTCCAAGGCATTAAGAGGCAGAGAAGATGGGCTGGCAAAGCCTACTTCGAAGGCTTAAATGTGGTTGAAAACTCTTTCTAAGGGAGAGAGCAAAGCCTGTTGCATTTTTCTCTTATCCTCAGGTCTTAGGGGAAGGGGCACACTGAGGATGAGGGGGGTTGAGTGACGTGCCCAAGACGACTGGCAGACCAGGGGTGAGACCCCGCTGAGTGGCTGTGTCTTTCGGGTCCCTCTCAGTCTCTTAAGGAGGAAGGGGGGTCTATGGGGAGAAGTCATTGTCGGAGTACCTCTTGCCTGAAAATCTCAGAGAGAAAGTGATTGGAGAACTCCTCAGGAGAAGGTTGATTTTTATATAGTCTTGAAAGGAGACCTCATCAAACAGGTGTGTCCACCTGGGATGCGGGATGAGGAAGGCCATGTGCATGGGGAAGGGGTACCTATCCATCACCAGCCTCTGGACCCCGGGATTCCACCTACCTGAGGTCTCTCCTGCCAGCAGGATGACGCCCAGGGACCAGGCAGGGCAGTGTCCAGACGCCAGGTCTCCATCAAGCATGGGTCTGATCAGCTGCTCCCAATATCACCCTGTCCTTCCTGAACCTAGCACTTGCTTACTCTTTCCTTGCAGCCCTTCTTATTTTGATTAATTTCAAAGGAAAAAAAGAAAAGTATCCTAAAAGAAGCTGAAAAGAAGGTAGGCAGGTACAGGACAGGAAAGTGAAAATGAAAGTCGCTCAGTCGTGTCCGCTTCTCTTTGCGACCACTTGGACTGGACAGTCCATGGGATTCTCCAGGCCAGAATACTGGAGTGCAGACACAAAATTCACTCACACACATGGCAAACAAAACACCAAAGTAAAACAACAAAAGACCTCAAAACACAGACCTCGGCGGAACCTGGATAAATAAAGCGCTGCACCGCCACCTCCTGGCTGTTCCTTGGCACTGCATGCTGGTGGGCTTGGAAATCAGTGACTCAAACCCCAATTCCAGCGGCTGTGAGCGCCAAGCTCTCTGCCACATTTTCTTTCCCCTTACAAATTTCTGTCGTCCTCGGTGGTTCTTCCTCTTCAGATTTACCTTGTGTTTCCCTCCATCCGGTCCAGATCCTGCACCATGTAAGTTCCGCGAGTATGTACATGCGTGCACACATTTCACTTTCTGCAAACACTTTGGGAAGTTAATTAATGGCCCAGAAATGAGCACATCAAGGAGATGCCCTGGGACCATGTCCTTGCTTCTCTCTCCTCTTTCTGCTTCCACGTCTCTGGCAAGAACCAGCCACTCTTCTCCAGGCCTCTGGGGTTAGGGACAGCCAAGTCTGATCTTCAGTTTCTCCCTTAAATATGTTCATCAAAGACAATTTTTCTAAAAAATTGTAGCAATGCTCCACAGAGAAGGAGTCTCCTGAAAGTGTTTGATCCTTGTTATTCCACTTCATAACTAGAAAGGGCCTCAATGTCCAAGTGCAGGAAGCTCCCTAGGACCAGACTCCCATGCAAATTTGGGTCTCATTCCTTCCATCTCCTCTATTTTTCCGTGGGTTGGTCCTTCTATCCCATCTCCCCAGCCCTCTCTCCGCTCCTCAAGTGGGGATGCCCAGGTCTATCTGGCCATGTTAGCATTAGTATGGCATGGGACTTCCTTGAGACTTTTAATGGCTTGCCATGGGTTCCTGCCCACTGCACGCATTTTTTAAGTGGACAGGAGGATGTGGAATGTCTTACTGATACAAGATGCTGGCCATGCTCTGCAGCCCTGGAGAGGCCCTTGGCCTCGCGCAGATGCTTGGAAAGTCCACTGTGCTATGTCTTCCCAGGGGCTCTTTGGTCAGTCCCTCTGCCTCCCTCCCACTCACCCGTGCACTCAGAGCCAGGGAATCAGTGACCAGCAAGTAAAGGCAAGTTCCTGTCACTCTCCCCAAATGCTCACACTGTTTGGAATCCAGTCTGAGAGCAGGGACCACACACGTTCAAATCCAGCTGGCCCTACTCGCTCTTTCCAAACTCTTTAAACCAGAATAACATACACTCATTCTAAGGCAGCTCTGCAAACCAGAATAAGTACACTCATTTTAAGGCATGGTCATGTAAGCAAACAAAATGTTCATACTCAGGGCTGGGGCTATGATTTGAGAATCAGTTCAGTTCAGTCACTCAGTTATGTCCGACCCTTTGAGACCCCATGGACTGCAGCATGCCGGGCCTCCCTGTCCATCACCAACTCCCAGACTTTACTCAGACTCATGTCCATTGAGTTGGATTTGAGAATAGATCTGGGAATTAGATACACAAAGTTTTCTCTTGAAAAATCTCCACCCATATCTGTTTCTAAATCTTTCAAAAGCTGTGCAAGAGCAAAACTCTTGGCAATAGTCATTAATATATATGTTGCTTTCTTCAAAAGGATTGTATCTTTGCCTCAGCTGACTTAATCATGAGAAGTCTTTCCGTTAGGAGAAAGATGCGGTCAGTGTGTTTAATCTTAGCTTTCCTAATGGGTGTGTGATCACATTCCCTGGTGGGTTTAGTTTGCAATTTCCTGATGACTAGAGATGCTGAGCACCTTTTCATGAGATTGTTAACTAATCACGTATTTTCTTTGGTGACATGGCTCTAGAAGTCTGTGTCCATCTTTTAAAACTGAGTTTTAAAACTGAAAACTGAGTCTTTCATTATTTTCCCCTTTTGTTATTGATTTAAAGGAGTTCTTTCTATAGTTTGGATTTAAGTTCTTTGTTAGATACTATATCATGATTATTTTCTCCCAACATGTGTCTTGTCTTTTCATTTTCTTCAGAGCTTCCTCACTTGAGCTTTAGTTATGATAAAACCAATCTATCCATCTTGTTCTCTTACAATTAAAGTTTTTGCATCCTCTCAAAAAAAATGTATTTGCTTACCCCAAAGCCACTAAGATATGTGCCTCTATTTTTTTCCAATAACTGTAATGTTAAATCTGCGATAAACCTCAAGTCATTTTTGTGCAGGTTGTGGGGTAGGTAATGAGGCTCAGGGCTTCCACGTGGAGTCGGTCGGGAAACTCACCATCAAATTGCCTGGGCACTCTTAGTAAAAGCCAGTGTATTAACATAGCTCGGGCTTCCCTGGTTGCTCAGTGGTGAAGAATACACCTGCAGTGCAGTAGATGCAGGTTTGATCCCTGGGTCAGGAAGATCCCTTGGAGGAGGAAATGCCAACCCACTCCAGTATTCTCGTCTGGAGAATTCCATGGACAGAGTTGCCTGGCGGGTTACAGTCCATAGAGGTAGCAAAGAGTTTTATGTGACTTAGCAACTAAACAACCACAACAGTCCGGAGGCTCTCTATTGCATTCTTCTGATCTCTTTGTCCAAAGATGAATAAACTTTTTCTGTAAAGGGCCAGCCAGGGAGTATTTTAGGTTTTGCCGGCCACGTGGTCTCGGTTGCAAAGACTCATGTCTCTCCATGTGGTGTGGAGTATGGCTGTGTTCTGAAACTTCCGTAATGGACACAGAAAGGTGAATTTCATGCCGTTTCTGCGTGTCACAATACACCATTCTTCTTTTGATTTTGTCAAACTTTTAAAAATGTGAAAGTCTCTCTTGTAACTGTACAACAGCAGGCGGCAGGCTGTTTTTGGCTCACAGCTGTGGTTTGTCAGCCCATTTTGGTCCGGCCTTATTCCCAAACCACAGGGTCTTGATTACTGTAGTTTTATAAGAAATTTTGAAATCATGATGTGAGTAGTCCAACTTTGCTTTTTCTTTTTCAAGATTGTTTTGGCTATTCTAGGTTCTTTGCATTCCAGTATAAATTTTTGAACCAACTTTCAATTTCTATATAAAACATCTGATGGGACTTTGAGAACACACTGAATCTATGGAGCAATTTGGGGAGAATTGACATCATAGCGCTGCTGAGTCCCCTAATTCACAAACACTGCACATCTCCCTCTCATTCAAGTCTCCTTCCACTTCTCTTACCAATGAGTTAAGATTTTCAGAGTCAAGTGTCTTATATAGATTTTGAGAAATATATTTCTAAGTAGTTTGTATTTTTGCTGCTGTTAAAGTGGATTTCTAAATTAATTTCTCAAGTGTTTTCTGTGAGCTTAATGAAATACAATAAAAACCCAGGTTTGTGTTCTCAAGTCCCCTATGAGCATGCACTCCAGATAGAAATGCTCTTCCTAAACTACAAAGCTGATCAGGTCTCTCTCCTGCTTACAACTTAACCATATAATAAATGTCAAACATTTTCAGCTTTTCTATCTGCTCAGCACTTGAACTACAAATAATTCCAACTGAATTTTTTTCACTGTTATTTTTTAAAAATATTTTAAGTATATTGGGCATCCCTGGTGACTCAGCTGATAAAGAATCTGCCTGCAATACCGGAGACCTCGGTTTGATCCTTGGGTTGGGGAGATTCTCCTGGAGAAGGGAACTGCAACCCCCTCCAGTATTCTGGCCTGGAAAATTCCATGGACTGTATAGTCTATAGGATGGCAAACAGTCAGACACGACTGAGGCAACTTTCACTTTCATTAGTATATGAGTATATTTTTGCCAGCCCCAAAAGAAGAATTTCTAGACAAAAGAGCGGATTCACACACACACAGGGACTTATCAGAAACCATCCCATCCCTATCATGACCTCTTCGATAGGTGGCGGGATTCAGAAACGCCATATCTGAGCTGGTTTGGGATTGAGGAGGCTGTTGACAGGGCTTCACCATGATCAGTCCTTTGGCCAGAGGACAGGGTTCACCTCTAGGTTAGTGGAGATCCCAACCAAGAAGGTGGGTGTGCGCCTCTCCTCCCTCCTCTGATCCATCTCACTGCACACCATGCAGGCTGACATCATGGTGAGTATGACTTCGTCTTTCTTTGTTTATCTCCCTCTCTGCCTGAGTTGTCTGTAATCATCTTGTTTGAACTTGGGACCATAATGTCCTTCCTACCACGGAGGCAATGTCTTATATGGCCTTTTTCCTTGAACATGAAAGCCCCTTGCTAATCTCTTTTTTTGTCGAGTTTCCCACATCATCAACTAAGAACACATTTGTGACTGATTACACAGGGGCTGCCCCCTGATCCCCCTTTGCAATGTGATTTTATAGCCACTGACATCAGGAAGCAGAAACTATTTCCCTACTTCTTAACTCTGGAACATGTTTGAGATTTAAGAAAAAGGAAAAAAAAAAAAAAACAATACCAAAAATATGTAGCAGAATTAAAGTGAAACTCTTTCAAGTCTAGACCTCCAGACACCCTGCCTGTTTCTTCTCTTTGTTCAACCTCTGTTCTGGTCGGCCTGAGGACAAGACTTGCTGAACTTGCCAGAAATGGGAAGATGGCATGAGGCACAGCCAAGCTGGGCATTGACCAGCAGAACCTTGCACCAGGGTGACCCAAGCAAATCACGGTCCTTAACTGAGCTCTGGGGAGACAGGAAGAAGAGCCTCCTGCATGACCACTAGACTCACGACAAAAATGAATGTTCCTTGTTTTAAACCACTGAATTCAGGAATGATTATCAATAGCAAACAGATACAGTATCTCTTTTTTATGTTACACAGTCAAATGGAGAAAAAGTCTATTGTTTAATATGTATTTGATAGGTTGTTCTCATTGTTTGGTCACTCAGTCGTGTCTGACTCTTTGTGACCCCATGGACTGCAGCACACCAGGCTTCCCTGTCCTACACCATCTCCTCGAGCTTGCTCAGACTCATGTCCATTGAGTCTGCGATGGCATCCAACCATCTCATCCTCTGCCATCCCCTTTTCCCTTTGCCTTCAATCTTCCCCAGCATCAGGATAATGCCTGTCAAATGCTAGCTCTAATGCACAAAGTGGAAACTCCCCCATATCAACCTTTGAAACTCTATAAATGGTTCTCATTCTGGGGTTGGGTAATGTATGAAGAGCTGTAACAGTCTTACCAGAAATAAGTGTGAGATACAAGTCTAGGCTCAGCATTTGGCCTAAATCATGAACTCCAAAGTGCTCAGTTTTATCTGACTCTTTGGGATCCTGGACTTTAACCCACCAGGCTCCTCTGTCCATGGGATTCTCCAGGCAAGAATACTGGAGTGGGTTGCCATTTCCTCCTCCAGGGGATCTTCCTGACCCAGGGATCAAACCCAGGTCTCCTGCATCGCAGGCAGATTCTTTACCATCTGAGCCACCAGGGAAATTATAGGTGGCGCTAGTGCTAAGGAATCCTCCTGCCAGTGCAGGAAACATGAGACCCGGGTACGATCCCTGGGTTGAGAAGATCCCCTGGAGGAGGATACGGCAACCCACTCTAGTATTCTTGCCTGGAGAATCCCATGGACAGAGGAACCTGGCGGGCTACAGTCCATGGGGTCAAAAATGTCAGACACGACTAAAGTGACTTAGCACACACGTGAACCCCAAAAAGCAGGCTCACAAAATCCACAGCAGAACACTCACACCTGAACTCTCTTCTTCACCTGGCTGAGTGGTCATGGATTCCCACCTTGGCCCAAGGAAATGGGTGCAGATTCATACAGGAGATAAGCAACTTGGAGAGAAAACTTTGGCTGAGGTTATTACTTTGCTCCTCTGGGGAGGAAAAACCATCATAAACCTCACCATGGAACTTGGCTCCTGCATTTTCCCTCAGAATATGATTAATTACTCTCTAAACAATAAAAGCCTTCCAGGAACAATAGAAGGCAGCTACTACAGAATATTCATAAATATTCAACTGAAGCCTGGTGGAAATGTTATACTCCCACCAGGGCTCTGTGCTGACATTGGAAGTCAGACCCCCAACTCAGAGACATTAAACTGTGCAGAAAAATATTTACATAAGTGAGCCTGGTATGACTTGTCAGAGTGCCATGCTCTGCTTTTGCCTGGACACTGGGAATTAATTTGGACCTGATGATGAAACTGAGGTCTAAAATGCTGGCAGCCTTTTTATTTCCGTGACCAGCTCACATGGATGTCAAAGGTGAATAGAACAGGGCTACTCAGGCCACTATGTTAGTGGAGCCCGGGTCAACAAAATATTGTTTTATTTGTCTTTGGGTTCTTTTGCAGCCATTCTTTTAAAAATCACGTGGTGCCCACATACTAGACATTAGGAAAAACAAAGTGTAAACTCAGGCCCTGAGTTCTCCCCTGGAAACTACATCCCAGAAAGGAATCTTCATTCAGGCCAAATAGGCCATTGCAATGCATCTTAAGTGCCATCTTGATCAAATATAAGGGGCGGGGACATGCAGGGGCTCCAGGCACTGGTCAGGGGTGTGGGAATGGGCTGGTAGCTGGATTGACAGGAAGCCTTTATATAGCATGGGATGTCTGAGTATGGTCGCCGGAGGAGGTCAACAGTTCTTCCAGGTGAGGAGACAGAGCAGGAGATTCCTGGCATAGCCAGTGTGGCTTGGGAAACAGTGAAGGACAGTGAGGTTGTGGTTAGAGAGCGAGAGCTGGAAAAATCAGAGCTACATCTGTAGCACTCATTTGGAGTCCCAGAAAAACGCTGTAAGCTTTCTCCCTCTGTTTCACTGTTGGTTTATTTTGGCTGAAGTTTCTGCACAAGGGAAAGGCTCTAGAGGGTCTTGGAGTATTTGTCTGGCAAATCCTTTGTAATTTGTGGGGAACAAAAGAGTAATCCAGTACCCTTGGTTACCATGGGCTTTGAGAATGACTGAAGGTCCTATAAAGAGAGCTGAGCGCTGAAGAATTGATGCTTTTGAACTGTGGTGTTGGAGAAGACTCTTGAGAGTCCCTTGGACTGCAAGGAGATCCAACCAGTCCATCCTAAAGGAAATCAGTCCTGAATATTCATTGGAAGGACTGATGTTGAAGCAGAAACTCCAATACTTTGGGCACCTGATGCGAAGAACAGACTCATTTGAAATGACCCTGATGCTGGGGAAGATTGAAGGCAGGAGGGGAAGGGGATAACAGAGGATGAGATGGTTGGATGGCATCACTGACTCAATGGACATGAGTTTGAGTTAACTCCAGGAATTGACGATGGATAAGGAAGCCTGGCATGCTGCAGTCCTTGGGGTTGCAAAGACTCANGTGACCTCTGGCGTGCTCCACAGCCAGGCTCGAGTTCTGCCTAGTCCACTGTGCTCTCTGTGTGTGACCCAGTGAAGCCTCTCCCTGAACCTCAGCAGATGGTTTGCTCTGTGCTGGGTCCAGGAAATGACACTTTTGGCCACCTGGAAAAGAGACAGTCAGTTGTCAGGAGCCGTCTGTGTTAGGGTGTAGCTGCCCACTTCCTGTACCTCTGGGGCCAGGAGTTTCCCCCAGACTGTCCACACCATCCAAGCTTGACATAAATCTAGTAATCTATAGCATTTTCCAATAAATATATCACTTTCATCAGTCTAGAGCTGTCTTTACACCAGGGCCCAAACATTTGCGTGAAGAGTTCAAACATTTAATCTGTCCTTCAGATTTTTCTAAAGTGAATTAATTAATGGATGAGTCTGGGCTGTGCTGGGTCTTCACCATTGCTGCTCAGGCCTTCCTCTGCCTGTGGCAAGTAGCGGCTGCTCTCCAGTTGTGGTGCTCAGGTTTCCCACTGCAGTGGTTTCTCTTGTTGCAGAGCACAAGCTCTAGGCACGCAGGCTTCAGTAGCTGTGGCTCCCGGGCTCTAGAGCACAGGCTCAGTAGTGCCCAGGGTGCACAGACTTAGTTGCTCTGCAGCATGTGGGGTCCTCCCAGACCAGGGATTGAACCCGTGTCTCCAGCACTAGCAGGTGGATTCTTTACTACCGAGTCACTAAGGAAGCCCTATTCTTCAGATTTTTTCAGTATGGATAAAACAGACCATTTGGATGTCCCAGCTGCTGAGCATCATGCAGACAGGTCTTTTCCATCTTGTTATTTATCTGTCTCTCGTCACTTACCAGGATTCTATCCCCTAAAAGGTGACGGGGGAGGGGGGCTCTTATTCTACCGGAAAGTCATTGCAAAAGGATCTATCTTTGTAGGCACTATAAGAATGTGAAGTCAATTTTCCTCCTCTCTAGGCACCAAAGGAATGCAATCTAGATGAGATTAGACCCTGATGCCTGGCTCCTGGGGTCAGCGCTGCTTCCTCTGAGCTCCGTGGTGCTGGAGAAGCCTCAACCTGTCTGTAGGTGAAACAACTGGGCTACGTGACCTATGATGCTGTCATATGGCAGCAGGTATGGCCAGATGNTAGACCCTGATGCCTGGCTCCTGGGGTCAGCGCTGCTTCCTCTGAGCTCCGTGGTGCTGGAGAAGCCTCAACCTGTCTGTAGGTGAAACAACTGGGCTACGTGACCTATGATGCTGTCATATGGCAGCAGGTATGGCCAGATGCACGGACTCTCTCGGTAGGCTGGAGCTCTTGACTGGTCAGCAGTAAACTGTCTTCCTGGATGCTATACACTTTCTTTAGGAAAGACCTGAGATTGCTGAGGGTTTATGGTGGGGCCAGATATTAGAATCACCACCCCATAGCTTTCTGGAGATTGGCTTTAGTGGCAATGCAGGGCTGTGCCCTGGGGACCCAGAGACCACCCCCCACTCCCCACCCAGCTCTACCTTGAAAGAAGCCAGCTTTTCATGAAAATGAGGTGTACTCAAGTTAAAGAGCCAATGTGCCTGCAAGGCAGAAGATCAGGTTGGAGAGTTGCCATGTTCCACACTCACCTGCAGAGGAGTGCAGAGCATTTTTATGAGTCTTTTTGGATGTCTTAGGACAATAAGGTGTGAATTCTGCTTCGGGAATATCATGGAAGCTTTTAGCTAGGAACTGAAGGGCAGTTCTAGAGTTTTGTTTTTAAGAAACTTTCATGGTCCCTCCTATCAGATCCTGGAAGTTGAACTCGGCATCCAGAAGGTAATTTTAAAGATAACCTAAGTGCACCACAGTTTCTTTATCGATTCCTCTGTCAGTGGACATCTAGGCTGCTTCCATGTCCTAGCTATTGTAAATAGTACTACAATGAACTTGTACTTCCCTGGAGGCTCAGATGGTAAAGAATGCAGGAGACCTGGGTTCAGAAGATCTCCTGAAGAAGGGAATGGCTACCCACTCCTGCATTTTAGCCTGGAGAATTCCATGGACAGAGGAGCCTTTCAGGCTACAGTCCATGGGGTCACAAAAAATTGGACACAGCTGAGCAACTTTTGCTTTCACTGCAATGAACACCAGGATACATGTGTCTTTTTCAATTATGCTTTTCTCAGATTATATGTAGTGGAATTGTTGGATCATATGGTAGCTTTATTCCTAATTTTTTTAAGGAATCGCCATACTGTCTTACACAGTGGCTGCATCAATTTACATTCCCATCAACAGTGCAAGAGGGGTCCCTTTTCTCCACACCCTCTCCAGCATTTATTGTTTGTAGATTTTTTGACGATGGCCATTCTGACCAGCATGAGGTGGTATCTCATTGCAGTTTTGATTTGTGTTTCTCTAATAATGAGCAATGTTGAGTATCTTTTCATGTGTTTATTAGCCATCTGTAGATCTTATTTGAAGAAATGCCTGTTTAGGCCTTTTGCCCACTTTTTGATCGGGTTGTTTGTTTTTCTGTTACTGAGTTGCATAAGCTGTTTGTATATTTTGAAAATTAATCCTTTGTCAGTTGTCCTATGGCTGATCCGTGTTGACTGATGCATGGCAGAAACCAACACAATATTGCAATTATCCTTCAATTAAAAATAAATTAATTAAGAGGGGAAAAAGATAACCTAAATGGCTTCATTCAAATTAGGAACCAAACCCAGCCAGACTGGGGGAGGGGCAACGACTTGGACATTCTCGACCTGGAGAAGTGGGAGGAACCAAGTCTCCTCCAGTCCCCTTCCTGTCCCTCCCCCACTCTCACCTCCACCCCAGCATGGATGGGGCCTGGCGCTAGGGAGTCTGTGTCCCTGAGGGGTCCAGTGCTCTCATTCAATAGCTGTCAGAGGACATAATTTTCTTTCCTTTTCTCAAACAGTTAATTGACTTCCTGGAGAGCAGGAAAATCCCTTCCCCTAGCAAATAAATTCTTCCTTACTCGGAGTGTTCAGTCGCTCGGGTGTCTAACCAGAGCAGCTGTTACCGCTGTGTTTACAGGGTTTTTCAGGAGGGAGAAGAGGGCTTTGCAACCTTCAAGGAAAGCCGGCTGGACCCAGGAGAGCTGGCCTGGGAGCCCTCCGGCCGCCCCATAGAAGGAGCGAGTTAAATCAGGTCTCTGGAGAGGGGCCCAGCTGTTAGCCAGGAGGAAGCCTGGGGAATGGAGAAGTGAGACCGTTTCAGCATCATAGCGTTGAGCACAGCCTCCCTGACCAGAGCGGAAAACCGCAAATGGAAAAAGAAAAAACCTGCTCAGAGAAGCCTTTGAGAACCTGCAGTAAGTGCACTGTATCAGCACCATGGCTGGGTTCCCTCACCCGGAATCAAACAATCAAACAAACAAACAAAAGCTTTTCTTTTTAATTGCACAGCCCCATCTCCTGTCCAGTCCAAGGTTCTGAATCTTACAAGGGGCTGAGCTGAGAAAAACAAGGCTTGCAGATCCTCCTGGTTTCCAAAGAGGGTGAGTTTGGTGAAAGCCGCCTAGCTACGCAGGGGACTGGTACCCACCCCCTCCCCAGCCCCCAGGCCCCAGTCCATCAGCCTGGGCCCTTTCTGCTGCTGCGGTTCTGTGCCACCCAAGTTGCAAGTCAGCTCTAAGCTCCATATTCTCATCTGCATCCTGCAGCGAATGGTGGCATTTCTCTCCCAGGCTTTGTGAGGAGTGCGTAGTGACATAGGGGTAAAGAACCTGCTTGCCAGTGCAGGAGATGCAAGAGAGGAAATGGCAACCCACGCCAGTATTCCTGCCTGGAGAATCCATGGACAGAGGAGCCTGGTGGGCTACAATCCATAGGGACTCTTGCCCAGGCACATGAGATTAGGTCCAAGAAAATCGCTTGGTAAAGCTTTCCTTCCAGCACTAGTTCAATCTTCACTTAAATATTGAGTTAAAAAGTCACTCACATAGAAATGTCATGTCTCCTCCCTCCTAACTTTCCCCTCTTTTTTCACTTCTTCTTTTTTGATAGTATCGAGTTACACATTTTGTTATTAGCTGAAGTCAATACACATCTGATGAGTTAGTTACAAGAACACTGAGCTAAATAGGTTTGGGTTGAAGTGCCCTCCGAACCATCCAGATGGGAAAAAAAAACACATCAACATATAAGAAGTTTTTCATTGGTGCTCTTGTCAAATGACTCAAGAGCCTGGAAGAGATGTCTCTCTCCAGTGCATGACTAATTACTGTGAGAATTTGCTAAGACTGTGACAACAACATACCCCAGACTCTGGGGCTTAAACAGCAGAAGTTCTTTTTCTCAGCATTCTGGAGCCTGGATGTCCAAGCTCAGGGCATTGGCAGTTTCTCCTGACATCTCTCTCCGTGGCTTGTGAGTGGCCATTCTTTCCATGTGTTCTCACGTGGTCTTCCCTTGCTGTGTGTGTCCTCCGTGTGGTCTTTCCTCGGTGTGTGTCTGTGTCCTAGTCTCTGCTCATAAGGACACTAGTCCTTTAGGATTCAGATCCACTCTCAAAATCTCATCTTACCTTAATCAGCTCTTTAAAGACCCTGAATACAGTCACATTCTAAGGTACCAAGGACTGGGACTTCAGCATATGGATTTCGAGAACACAGTTCAGCCTATGCATGCATGCATGCTCAGTCCCTCAGTTGTGTCTGACTCTTCACAGCCCTATTGATGTAGCCCTCCTGGCTCGTCAGTCTGGGATGCTCCAGGTAAGAACACTGAAGTGGGTTGCCATCCCCTCCTCCAGGGGATCTGCCCAACCCAGAGATCAAACCAGCATCTCCTGCAGCTTCTGCATTGCAGGCAGATTCTTTGCTGCTGAGCTACCGGGGAAGCTCTCAATAACAATAATAATGACAATAACTAAATAAACAGCAAAGACTAGGGGTTCAGATGTTGCCAAGGATGAGCCACAAGGGACTTCTTACAAACTCTCAGATGGATCCCAACACACAAATCTTTCTTTGGTTCTTTTGATGATGAAATGCCTGAAAAAATGTATGCTATTTAAATTGTTTGTTATCTTCCAGTTAAATAAGCTCAATAATTCCTGGTTTGTTTTTCTGTCTATGGAATATTGTATCAAATATTCACATCAAGTTTAAAAGTTCAAATAATCATTGGAATGAATGACTACTTGTGAAAAACAGTAAATAAATAAATTTATGGTAAGTTAATTATTTTTATCTTGCCCCTCTCTCCCTTCCTTATCCCTTTGGAATGGGGAGGTCCATGCTGTGGAGACTATTGAAGGTCAAGGGGTCATGGTATCAGGGAGGTAGATAGTGATGTTGAGAGGCAAGAGATGTGGATGGAGACATAAAGCCTCTTTATAGTGGAGGTGGGCCTTAAACTGGGACCCTGGGTGGGTCCATAGATCAACAGTTCCAAGTCTACCCTGTTTGGCTACAAGCCCTTCTCTACTGAGCTTCATGTAGTGTGTCTACACTAGTTCTACAGAGTTCTTGAAGCGTTTCTCTACGTGCATGTACCACAATTAGCTAGAGGGGTAGAATGGGGCGGGGGGTGGAAGAGAGGTTCAAGAGAGAGGGGACATATGCGTAAAGATGGCTGATTCATGTTGTTGTATGGCAGAAACCAACACAATGCTGTAAAACAATTATCCTCCAATTTAAAATTAAAATAAAAACAATTCTGTTTTTGGATATCTAGGCTGTTTTCAGTCTTTACTCAAAAGAGCATTGCAATGAACATTTACACTGGGAGTTGTATTTTGCCTTTAAATTCCTTCTCACCTGAACTCTGACTTTTTTAGTGTTACACTCTCTGAACCTGGGATAGCATTCCTGACTTGCTTCTGCTGCTCAGTCATCAGAACCGGGTGGCTCTTACACTCTCTCACTCTCTCCCAAGACACAGACACACACAGAGACACACTCCAATGACACCTTTCCTCCTCGGGGCACCCAAGACAAAGAGGGAGCAGCCAAAGTGCAGACTGATGCATCCCCAGATCCTGGAGCCATTCAGGAAGCATCCAGTCTTGGGAAGTAAAGCCTTTGGATCCTGTAGTGTTGTATTGTTGTTCAGTCGCTGTCATGTCCAACTTTCTGACCATAAAGTAGTACTGGGCTCCTCTGTCCTTTACTATCTGCCAGAGCTTGCTCAGATTCATGTCCATCGAGTCAGTGATGCTATCCAACCATCTTGTCCTCTGTCACCCCCTTCTCCTTTTACCTCCAGTCGTTCTCAGCATCAGGGTCTTTTCTAGTGAGTCAGCTCTTCACATCAGGTGGCCAAAACATTGGAGCTTCAGCATCAGTCCTTCCAGTGAAGATTTAGGGTTGATGTCCTTTAGGACTCGCTGGTTTAGTCTCTTTACAGGCCAAGGGACTCTCAAGAGTCTTCTCCAGCACCACAATTCAAAAGCATCAGTTCTTGGGCACTCAGCTCTCTTTATGGTCCAGCTCTCACATCTGTACATGTCTACTGGAAAAACCATAGCTTTGACTATCCCTTTGTTGAGATTCTAGGAGGGGTTTGATGCTGTTAGCTTAATCTCCCCTGATTTGCCACCAAAGTACAATGGAGAATTGTGGGGCTTATTTCAACAACTCCTGCTACAATCTTGAATAACTTAGCTATAGACTTTAATTTTGTTTTTCTAGTATTCTTTTCAGCTTATGGCTTACCCTAGAGCAATTGTTTCTTCCCTTTTTGAATAAATATTTCAGAGGCAGTCACGGGCTAGGGAGTGCCCATTTGGTGTTTGGTTTACAGAATAAAGGTTATTTTCATCATGGTTTTCCCCTTTGTTTAGATCAGTTCCTAAATATTTACAGATTAAATTCTGACCTGTGGCACTACTGGATGGTCAGAATTTGTCATATCAAAACAAAAGGATGTCTTGTTTTATTCATTTATGTTTGTTCAACTGAGTAGAAGGGGAACCTCCCCACCAACACTGACGCTCTTCCCTTTCAAACAGGAAAGCAGACAGAGGCCATGTGTCAGTGAGTGATGTTCCAATAAAACTTTATTTATAGACACAAGAATTTGAATTTCATTTTCATGTGTTATAAAATAACATTATTCTTTTTAAAAACTGTGTTAGTCTCTCAGTCGTGTCTGACTCTTTGCGACCCCATGGACTGCAGCTCACCAGGCTCCTCCGTCCATGGAATTCTCCAGGCAAGAATACTGGAGTCAGTTGCCATTTCCTTCTCCATTTAAAAAACTATTTACAAATAAAAATATATAAACAACTGTAGATATACGTTGTACATTTTTTTAAAACTCCCACGACAACAGCAACAAACCATTTACAAATGTGAAAACCATGCTTATCTGACAAGCCTTCCAAAAGAGGTGTTGAGTCAGACTTGGCCCCTTGGGGTATAGCTCGGTGACCTGCAACCTAGAATTACTGAGAAATGTCCAATGGTCACCATGCCTTCTGGTTAATTCCAGGAAACTGAAGGCTATTTGGCTCCAGGTAAGTAAGATAAGGTATACAGGCAGGGAGTGGAGCTTTCTCACGTTAAATATTTCTTGAGACTGGCTCTGGCTGTCATGGGTCTGGAATTGCTGAATTCCCCTCACCCCACCCCAGACTGAGTTCCTCCCATTCCCCCAACCCCACTGAACGGGCTGCTTACTGCAGGATGGTTTTTACCAAGGGCCACAACATGTTTTGAATGAAAAAACACCTGCTTACTATGCGAAGCAGACTCAAAGGCAGAAAGCATAGCAAATGAAGTCTTTCCACCCAAGGAGGCTTTTCCGGTAGTGAAACTAAAGCAGCAGCAGCACGTACTGATGAATCCGTGTTCACATTTGTACTTGGCGCGACGTGGTGAGCATACCGGGGCGCTGTCCACTGCGAGTGCTGCCCGGAGAACCGGCTCCGTGGGTGTCTCAGGAGTGCCCCCGGAACTACCTTGAATGTCGAAGTCTAGGATGGTACCTCCTTATTAAGAGAGCTATTTAGGAAGAAGCAGAAATAATAGCCTGAACTTGGTGCTTTCTCAGCACTCCGGCATCCTTAGCAGCGTTCTCATACTAGTTCTCATGTTTTAAGGCAAAGCAGTGTCTGGAACAGTGTTGGCTGCTCTCAGTTCTACAGCAATCCTCGATGTGCTCACATCCTTCTTACAGTCAAAGCAAAGGAGGTTCAGCAAAATCATGCACTATCAACACAAGTGTGACTCTAAGACCTTATATATTAAGGACTATGCCCCAGTGTCTTCCTCCCAATTGTTTTGTGAAGCTAAAATTATTTCTACTTTAATAAGCAGAGTCAGAGACACTGAATGACTTGCCCAAACCTCATCAAATCACCACCTTATGACTTCAAGACCAATATGGCCACTTCTACTAATATATGGTGAAAACAAAGTGATCAGGAAGGTGAGGATTTTAGGTTTAGAAACAAGAAGACAAAAACTAATACTTATGCTTATAACTTTAATCATCTGCAGAAAGCAGAAAAATCACAAAATTCTTTAAAAGACACAAAAACACAGTAACAAAAGTAAGAGGTTTTTCATTAACATCCTGACAGCCCATCTTTTAAAAAAAAAAATTGATATAGTTGACATTGAACATTGTATTGCATCAGTTTCAGGTGTACATTGTGATGGCCTGATACACGTATATATGGTGCAATGAGTGCTACACAAAGTCACATCACCTCACAGAAATACACATTTTTTTTCCCTTTAAGATCTTCTCTCTTAGCAACTTTCAAACAGAATTATGTCTGTAGTCGCCATGCAGTACATTGTCTCCCCAAGACTTATTTAGCTCATAATTGGAAGTCTGTACTTTTTGACTGTCTTCATCCATCTCACCTGGGCTTCTCTGGTAGCTCGGTGGTAAAGAATCTGCCTGCTAATGCAGGAGATGCACATTTCAACCCTGGGTCCGGAAGAGCCCCTGGAGAAGGAAATGGCAACCCACTCCAGTATTCTTGCCTGGAAAATCCCATAGACAGAGGAGCCTAGTGGGCTATGGTTCATGGGGTTGCAGAGTCAAATATGGCTGAGCACACAAAGACACCCATTTCACCTACTTTCACTTATTTTTCAATTGGATTGTTTTTGTTTTCTATTGAGTTGTATGAGTTCTTCACATATTTGCATGAAAGTGAAAAGTGAAAGTCATTCAGTCGTGTCCGATTCTTTGCAACCCCACGGACTATACAGCCCATGGAATTCTCCAGGCCAGAATACTGGAGTGGGTAGAATTTCCCTTCTCCAGAGGATCTTCCCAACCTAGGGATCGAACCCAGGTCTCCCACATTGCAAGCGGATTCTTTTACCAGCTGAGCCACAAGGGAATGCACACAGGCAAAACCGTGGCTGCACAGTCTTTCCAACACCATTTACTGGCGAGACGGTTCTTTTCCACTGTACATTCTTGGCTCCTTTCTCATAAATCAGTTGACCACATATTTGCTTCCCCTTGTGGCTCAGCTAGAAAATAACCCACTTGCAATTCTGGGGACCTGGATTTGATCCCTGGGTTGGGAAGAGCCCCTGGAGAAGGGAAAGGCTACCCACTCCAGTACTGTGGCCTGGAGAATTCCATGGACTGTACAGTCCACGGGGTCACAAAGAGCTGGACACGACTGAGCGACTTTCACTTTCACTTGTGCTTAGTCGCTCAGTCATGTCCGACTCTTTGCAGCCCATGGACTGTAGCCCGCCAGGCTCCTCTGTCCATGAGGATTCTCCAAGCAAGAATACTGGAGTGGGTTGCCATGTCCTCCTCCAAGGGATCTTCCCAACCGAGGGATCAAACCCAGGTCTCCTGCGTTGCAGGAAGATTGTTTACTGTCTGAGCCCCCAGGGAAATCAGCTGACCACATATGTGCAGGTTTATTTCTGGGCTCTTACTCTATTCCATGATCTGTGTGTCTATGTGCAGGCCAGTACCATATTGTTTTCACTACTAAAGCTCTGTAAACTGTTTGAGATTAGAAAGTGTGATACCTCTAGCTTTGCTTTTCTTTCTTAAGAAAGAAATCCTTTTGGCTGTTTGGGGTCTTTTGTGGTTCCATAAAGTTAAGGATTATTCGTTCTATTTCTGTGAAAAATGGCACTGGAATTTTGTTAAGGATTGCACTGAATCTTTAGATTTTGTTGTGTAGCATGGACATTTTAGCAATATTATGTCTTCCAATCCATGATCACAGAACACTCTTCCATTTGCTTGTTTGTCCTTAAGTTTCTTTCATCAGTGTCTTATAGTTTTCAGTATACAGTTTTCACTTCTTTGGTTAAATTTATTTCTAGGCATTTTGGTCTCTTTTGATGCAATTGTAAATGGGATTTTTTTTAAATTTCTTTCTAATAGTTGTTATTCATGTATAGAGATGCGATGGATATTTGTGTATTGATTTTGTATATTTTAACTTTACTGAATTCATTTTTCAGTTCTAACACTTTTTTTGGTGGAGTCTTCAGGGTTTTCTATATATAATACCATGACATCTGCAAATAGAGACAGTTTCACTTCTTCCTTCCTGATTTGGAGGTCTTTTATTTCTTCTTCTTGCCTGCTGGCTCTGGCAAGGACTTCCAGTACTATGCTGAATAAAAGTGTGGGACATTGAGCATCCTTGCCTTGTTCTTGATCTTAGAGGGAAGGTCTTCAGGTTTTCATTGTTGAGTACTGTGTTACATGAGTGGAGAGCAGAATAAGAGAATATTGGTAGATACACACACTGCAGACACATTTGCACACACATTATATTCCTATTTATTTCTCCGTCCGTATCTCTTTAACATGAGATTCTGTCTTTGCAGAGGGAAACCATAGGGCAATGCTGACCCTAGGTTTGGGATCCTGGTTCTTTCCTCACTTCTGTTTGTTGGCTTCCCAGGTGGCGCTACTGGTAAAGAACCCACCTGCCAATGCAGGAGACATGGATTTGATCCCTGGGTCGGGAAGATCCCTTGGAGAAGGAAATGGCAACGCACTCCAGTATTCTTGCCTGGAGAATCCCATGGACAGAGGATCCTGGAGGGCTATAGTCTATGGGGCCACAGAGTCAGACACGACTTAGTGACTGAACACATTTGTTGGTTGGTGTTTGAGTCTCCTGGGATGACCACAACAAAATACTCCAGATGGGTGACTTAAACAACATAATTTATTTTCTCACAGTTGTGGAGGCTAGAACAATCTACCAGGGTGGTTTCTCCTGAGACCTCTCCTCTGCCTATATCCTCACATGGTCTTCCCTTGTTCAATGTGGTGTGTTCTAAACTCCTTTTCTTATAAGGACACCAGTCACATCAGATTGGGCCTACCTGTAGGACCTTATTTTAATTTAAATACCTCTAAGGCCATGTCTTCATATACAGCTACATTCGAAGGTACTATGTGTTGGGATTTAATATATGAATGGGAATGAGGGGAGAATACAATTTTGTTGTTGTTGTTGTTGAGTTGCTAAGTCAAGTCCAACTCTTTGTGACCCCATGGACTGTAGCCTGCCAGGCTCCTCTGTCTGCGAGATTTCCCAGGCAAGAATACTGGAGTGGGTTGTCATTTCCTTCTCTACGGGATCTTCCTGACCCAGGGATCTAGCCTGCATCTCCTGCATTGGCAGGCAGATTGTTTATTGCTGAGCCACCATAGAAACCCAGAATACAATTTATCCCATAACAATTAATTTATCAGAAAAATGAGCATGCAATTTGACAGACGTCTGTATGTTCTAAAACAAGAGAAGTCAAGGTTTTAACCAAATAAGCAGTAATGAAAATTTTAAGAAATGAACAAGATCATAATTTCCTTCTTTGGTGGGAAAGCCATTCTCAGGCTTCCTCCAGGGCTGTTTTCTCTATATTATTTGGAATACAGTTATATTAAATTTAGAATTTTAATTTTACTTTTAATGTCCTGAAAAACACCCTTTTAGAATTTGTTGATTACTAAAAATTCGTTATTTAAGATGGACCCTCAAACTAAGCATAAACAATTTATGAAATTTCTATTCCTCAAAAACTTCATTCTTTGTTTCAGAGCATTGTCAATTCTCTGTTTAAGAAGCTTCACTGTCTCTGTTAACATCTAAGCGCCCTGAACAGACACAGATTTCTTCGTTCATTTATTTCCACCTCATTAAAAAAATAAATAAATTTAGTATTCATTGGACGGAAACTTGCCACCAACCTCAAAATCAACCAGAAGTTATTTTTAGAGGGAAAAAAAGTGATTTCATCTTATAAAGAATTGAAAACTCAGTTTTATGGTTAATCAGAGACGGTGTTCTTTTTCTTCTTGGTCTCTCTTTTCTCCTTCATGTGGCACAATCTTTGAAAAAGACCAGAAAATATTCCCTCCCACTTTGGTTTCAGTGTTCTAACAAGGCAGCTTCTGGGTAGAGAATGTTCTCCAAGGTAGTTGAGCAGGCTGGGCTCCATCACCTTCCAGCTGGGTCGTTTGGAGCAAGACTGTCGAACCAGCTGAGATTCCATTTCCTCTGCTGTAAAGTGGGGAAAGCTGCCAGCATTGAGGCTCACAACACGTGGCGGATGCTCAACAATAACTTAGTGCTGCATAAATGGAGAATTAAAAGGAGATAAACTGAGCAAATACTTCAGCACATCTCCGGAAGGATGCAAAAACTTCTGCGAAGGTATTTATGAGTTCAGGAGAGGCGTCAAGAAAAAGGCAGTAGGAAAAGAGGCAAGGTTGATTCTTTCTATTTATAGATAGTTAGGAGGAAGGATCGACTGATTGGTAGAAGAGCCTAAATTTAAAATGAGAGGAACTGCAACCCATTTCCTGTGGATGACCAGCCCACAGCTTTGTATCAGTAGATCAGCATGGCAGATTACACAAGCCATTGTCCTTTCCTCCCATTGCATCTTGCTCTTTGGATGGGCATCCAGTCTTCAAATCCAGCTCTTCTGTTTGGAGACGCGTTAGCAATCACCTCTAAACCTCATGCAGGAGTCACCCTTCCCCTGCCTTTGAGGTAAGAAGCTGTCCAGGAGTGGGGGCGCCCTGTACTCTTCCCAGGGTGTCTCCCCTTCCCTCCTCCATCAGAGCTGTGTTGGAGGGTTCACGGCTTGCAGCCTGGAGATGCTCACACTTTGACGCTGCATTGGACGCCACAGAGTTTGAAATGCTGAAAATACAATCGTTCCTCTTTCTCTACCGAAACCAAGTCTTCTTTGCATTTCCCTGAATTTCCTTGTTTCTCTTCTCTTTCTCCGTTAGTAGTATCTATTGAGAATTTCCCAGGAGCCGGGCCCTGCCAAGTCCCTTACGAGCTGTGTCTCATTTGATCCTCACACCAGTCCCATGAAGCCTTGTTCTTTCCATTTTAAAACTCAGAACCTGAGGCCTAGGGAGTTCAGCAATGTCTTCAGGCTTTGGGTTCTGGTTAAGAGAGCACCCAGCAGCCAACCCCCTGACATGTGACCTCTCAGATGCTGTGGTCACCCTTCCTTCACCCTGCACCCCCCCCAACTCTAATGCCAGCCCCTCAGTCGGCAGGAATTCCCTAGAGTAGATTCACCTTGTTCCTCCCCACCCCTCCTAACAGCAGCAGTGACTCCTTATCCATTAAATGAAGTCACAGCTCTCCTGGCCTCAGCATTCAAGCTGCATGCTCCAGCTTCAACCTCCCTGTCCTTTATTATCTAAACTTCCCACAACCCCTCTCCATGGCAAACCCATTTTTCAAAACTTCTTCCCCAGATGTTACACTTCCTACACACACACACACACACATACATACAACCTTACACTTAGGATGTGTGTCTACATGTACACAAACATATACACACACATATAACACACCCCACACATCCCTGCATACCCACACTCCTCCATAAAAGCATACACAGACATGCTTACACACAACAGCCCCCTGAACACAAACACATATCCCCACAAATTTCTTTACATATGCTCACCTTTCACACATACATCTGTATGTATACAAACCCACATACATACACACCCCTACACATGTATAAATACCATTTCTCTACACATGTCCCTAAATACATACTCTACACACACACACACACACACACACACACACACACACACACACAGTCTGCATTATCATATACACACACTGCACACAGGCACAACCAGGCCGGTATCTGAACATGAGTGAAAAAATTAGGGCGTTTTATCATTTCACAATTCCAATGAGGGGACTGAGGGAAATTTTCTTTTCTTGTTAATTTTTTTTTAATGAAATATAGATGATTTACAATGTTGTATTAAGTTCTGTTGTACAGCTAAGTGACTCAGACACGTATATACATTCTTTTTTACATTCTTTTCCATTATGGTTTATCCATAATGGATATTGAATATAGTTGCATGTGCTCTACAGTAGGACCTTGTTAGTTTTGTTTTTTAAAATAATGTAATTTGGCAATAACTGCACACCATGGAGAAAGGTCTGGGCTTCCCAGGTGGCTTAGT
Organism: Neotragus pygmaeus; assembly: GCA_006410875.1. Taxonomy (NCBI): domain Eukaryota; kingdom Metazoa; phylum Chordata; class Mammalia; order Artiodactyla; family Bovidae; genus Neotragus; species Neotragus pygmaeus. Next base: position 226,860 of record SJYV01055318.1, on the reverse strand, counting down.
AGTAAAGAACCTGCCTGCCAATACACAAGACACAGGAGACACAGTCCCTGGGTCGGGAAGATCCCCTGGAGGAGGGCATGGCAACCCACTCCAGCCTTCTTGCCTGGAGAATCCCATGGACAAAGGAGCCTGGCGGGCTACAGTCCATGGGGTCACTAAAGTGTCAGACATGACTGAGCAACTGAGCACAGAGCAGCAGGAGAAAGGTCAGATAAGGTAATGTAATCAAGCAGTCTTCAGGAAAGACCTCCATCTTCTCCTAACTTGCTGAAGGTTATTAATAACCCTTCTTCCTCCTGACCTTTGGCTTGGTTGTGACTTTTGGCTCCACATCCACCAAGAGGCGAGCGCAGTTTTTCAGGTAGCACTTTCCACAGTATCTCTCCTTCTAACAATCTCTATAATTCACTTAGTTTTTTACTCTTTATCTGCCCCCATTGTAATACCAGTCCCAGAATGCAGAGCTCTTTATTGTATGTATTCACCAGTCTTCCCAGTGCCTAATACAATGCCTGGCCCATAGCTGCCACTTGGTAAATATTGGTTGGATACACAAATAAAAGCTTTTCTTCCTGGAAAGAAGGAATTCTACAACATTTCCTATGGAGACGTCTCTGTGCAGAGGAGAGATTTTCAACAACCTGAACTGGATCGTATGAATGACTGCAAATTTTAAAAAAGGAGGAAAAAGACACCTTTATGTTTCTTCATTTTGCGGGTCACAGCTTTTCTTTCTAAAGAATTGTGGAACTGAAAGCAGGGAATTTGTTTTGCTTCATTGTAATGAAAGAGTGTTGCCATCCCTTTTTAATGGGAAGCTGTTATTATCATCATTATTATTAGGTTATGGTGAGGTTTTGCAGTACGTCACTTTTTGTTGTTGTTGTTATTTTTTTTTAATTTTCCTTTTGCAATACATCACTTTTGTATGGTTCAAGGGGTAAAAAAGTCTTTTTAGTTCAGCTGCCGAAGCTTTGCAAAACGTTGGTAAAACATAGAGATTCAATCAAGAGATATCTTAGTATCAACAATTTAAGAAGAAGGAAGTACCAGAGCTTTTGAGAGTTCAGAGAGAAGGCTCAGCTTGACATTGGTGTCCTTTCTGAGCTGTCATCATCTCCGTGTCTACAGTTAAAGTTCTTTTACTTCGAGAAGAATGACAGCAGATACTTTCACATAAGGATGCCCTTCTCTTGTCATCCTTGGATCTAAGTGTTTCACATTTACGAGGAGTAAAGTACCATGTACAATAAAACCATTTAAAACCATTTCCTATGTGTCAAGTTTTATAGTGACTCATGGGTCTGTCTAACCAGATAAATGTAACAGGACATCCTGTAGTTGCTGAGCAGTTTTTCCAATGCTTCAAAGTTTTAATTCTTTCCCTCTCCTTTCTCTCTCTCATTCTCTCTCAATTCTCATGAGATGCAAAGGCAATCACACTTTAACCCAATGTATGTTAGCCACTCAGTCATGTCCAACTCCACGATCCCATGGACTGTATGTAGCCCACCAGGCTCCTCTGTCTATGGAATTCTTCAGGCAAGAATACTAGAGTGGATAGCCATTCCCATTTCCATGGGATCTTCCTGACCCAGGGATCAAATCTGCATCTCCTGTATTACAGGCAGACTCTTTACCATGTGAGCCACCAGAGGAGTCCCTTTAACCCAATACTGAAACATAATTATAGTCACTGCTGCTGCTGCTGCTGCTAAGTCGCTTCAGCCGTGTCTGACTCTGTGTGACCCCATAATGGCAGCCCACCAGGCTCCCCTGTTCCTGGGATTCTCCAGGAAAGAACACTGAAGTGGATTGCCATTTCCTTCTCCAATGCATGAAAGTGAAAAGTGAAAGAGAAGTCACTCAGTCATGTCTGTCTCTTAGTGACCCCATGGACTGCAGCCTACCAGGCTCCTCCATCCATGGGATTTTCCAGGCAAGAGTACTGGAGTGGGGTGCCATTGCCTTCTCTAATTGCAGTCACAGTTGGATGCAAAAAACAGAAAATGTTACAGATACTATTGGATGAGGACAGATCTGATCACATCCCTGCAAAATGCATTTTCATTTGGGGCACAAATCCCTTTTCTGTTGATTTTTATTCCATCATGCTCTCCTCTCCCCTCACTCCCACTCTTGTCAGGTGCTTGGTTTTGGCTGTCATTTTTCTCTTTTACTGGGACATAAGGAACATCTCTGAAAGGCTGAAGGGTGTATAATTTTGTTTTGGTGACACACTGCCTTCTACAGGGTTCCCAAACCTACTTTGAAATGATTTTGAATTTCTTCCAGTGGAACAGAGAGAGAATGACCCAGTCAAGTAGGCAGCAGCAGAGTGGGTCACCAGTTAAAATGGTTGAGGGTTCATGGGAAGAGGACAACAGTCACCTAATATGTAGAAAAAGGATGAACAATGAAGATATTAATCCAATTATTATTTAGGTTTTACTTGAAGAACAAAACATGTTGTTTCTTCAGCTAATAACAATGACCCTTAGGAAACATTAACAAATTAAGCTGTATTTAGTTTTTCACAAATGTCCTTCAATTTCTTAAGCATCACATTTCACCAAGAAATTATAGTTCAAGTTATAACAGAACTCAAGTTACAGTCCACAGGGTAAGCATATAATGAGTCAAACTTGATCCAACATTTAATTGTTGGTATTAATATATTTACACTAAGGTATTACATGGTTTTAATAACTATTCTTTCCTGCCCTTTACTGGCTATGTGACATTGGGCAAGTTACTTAGCATCTCTGGGCCTTGCTTTCCTCACCTGTGACCTAGGGATTAACGGTCCCAACGGCAAATCACTGTTGTTCTGCTTAGCACAAAATGAAAATGAAGGGAGTGTGAGATGGCAGAAGGACCATAAGTGCTGAAGTCAAAAAGCCCAGGTTCCGTCCTGGAAATACTGATTTTTTATACTAGTCTAGTGAAGGAACTGGCAACGCACTCCAGTATGCTTTCCTAGAACATCCTCATGGACAGAGGAGTCTGGCAGGCTACAGTCCATGGGGTCGCAAGTGTCAGACACGACTTAGCAACTGAACCACCCCCACCACCAGAGTTAGACATGAGTTTCTCTTTTCTCCCGCGCCGTCTACTTGTACTGAGATGAAACAAACATCAGCCTGCGAAGCCCCCTGGGCCCTCCGGGCCATTGGTAGCAGCTCCTGTATTTCTTTTCCTGGCTTTCTGATCCTTTTCTGTGACATTAAAGTGAAAAATAGCAGCAAAACTACGGATTTTTACTGGGGAGAGAAAATAAGTAGTGTTATTACCATATATAGATGATTTCAACCTATGTTTCCCAAAATAGATCATAGTTTTATAAATATGAAGCATATATTAAAAATAGTTGATATCCGAGAGATTTTATGTGGGAAATATTAGGCACATATAGAAGGGGTTCGATAACACTATAGCAGTCATTTCCATTTTATCATTAATCCTACAGCTGTTGTATTAACCAACTCGGCATCATTTATGCTTGCTGGGCCACTGTTTCTTGATCAGAGCATTGTAAGACATGCAAGATGGATAAATTGATGGAACAGAATCCAATTTCAGAAAATTCATCGGATCTTTGAATTCTCCTACTTCTCAACAGAGGGCCTCTGCCATGGCCATTTTAGACTTAAAACCTGCCATTTGACTAGACCAGCTGAGAGATGGGGGAAGAGGGTGACAACTATTTCTTATTCCTGTTTCCAAGCTTATGTCACATGTGTGTCATAATACAGCCCTACATACACATATACATATATATGCACAACTACAGCTTATTTGGGCTTCCCTGGTGGTGCAGTGGTAAAGAATCCACCTGCCAATGCAGGAGACTCGGGTTCAGTCTCTGGGTCGGGAAGATTCCCTGGAGAAAGAAATGACAACCCACTCCAGTATTCTTGCCTAGAAAATCCCATAGACAGAGGAGCCTGGAGGGCTACAGTCCATGGGGTCCCAAAAGAACTGGATATGATTTAGCAACTAAACAGTAACAATGGCCTCTTTAACTTCATTTCATGATTTGTCTTTAAATTGGTATTTTTTTCTCAATCTGTCTGTAGTGTAATGTGTTTGATACAGCTTAATTTGTTCTCAATCAAAAATTCCTGAGCCTTTTTTTGGGGGCGTGGGGGGGAGCATGTTTAGGGTTGAAACCCACGTGCTGCCAAAGAAATAAATCAAAATAAACAATGACCTCTCACGACCATTTTCACTCTACCAGACTGTGGCGCGTACATCACCGATAGTCTAAAACTTCAAGTTCAGATAGCAAAGGTCCGTAGTAAAGGCACCATAGATTTAGTGTTGGTTTTTCTAGTCATTGTAAGGTTTTCTTTCTTCTCGTTTCACAGAAGCATCTAGTTGGGTTGGTTTATAAACCTTCACCATACCTGGTGAGATTTAAAGTTTTTAATACAAACAGTCTTACCACTTCTTTTGTATGTAGATGTCCTTGAAATTATTTTCCTTGTTGAAACAAAAAGCTGCTTCTGATTGGTCTAAGTGAAAATACTGCTTTATTCTGCTCAATTAACTGCTCCAGGGCATAATGAATCATTTTTGTTGGTAAAATGCTCTGAATTGGCAATGAAAGTCCTCGCAGAACTTGTGTTTCTTGCTGTCAGAAACACAGACTCTGACACCTGGAAGTTACTGTAGATGCCAGGCAGAACAAACCGTAAGTTTAAAGATGAGGAGACCCAGGTGTCATAGCTCATAATCGGTGGAGCTGAGGCCAGAACCGAGCTCCTACCATTTCTAGATAATGTTCTTTCTACCAAAGAAAGGTTATTTTTCCTTGCCAGATGACATCCCAGAGAGCTTAGTCTTTTTGATGCATAAAATTGTAACACTTTTGGTTTATAAAATTAATTAAAAAAATTGTATTGAAGTATAGTTGATTTGTAATGCTGTGTTAATTTCTGCCGTATAGCCCAGTGATCCCTATATATATGTGTGTGTGTGTGTGTATTCTTTTTCATATTCTTTTCCATAATGATTTATCACAGGATATTGTGATATAAAATTAACTTTCAAGGACTTTCCTGGTGGTCCAGTGACTAAAACTCCGTGCTCCTAATGCTGGGGGCACAGGTTTGATCCCCGGTCAGGAAACTAGATGGCACATGCTGCCATTAAAAGATCCTAATTACCACAAGTAAGACCTGGTTCAGCAAAATAAATAAATAAATATTTGAAAAAATAAAAATTAATTTTTGATACACTGAAAAATGCATTCATCTAACAAACACGCACTGAGCATCTTCACGTGCCTGGTGCTGTGCTAGTGAAGGTGATCAGGACACTGTCTTCAACGTAAAATCCTCAGGACCCTCCTGGCCCTTCCTGGGGATGTGGCCACGTGCAGTGTGCATCTGTAGGATGATGGGGGTCTTCACTGAAGGATGGCATGGGCCCAAGTGGGATAAGGCCTGGTTCTGGCTCAGAAGCCCCGAGTATACTTCAGCTCCCCTCTCGCTAGTCCTGTGACCGTGAGCAAGTCTCTTCCTTTCTCCGCATCACCTTTTCCTCATTTGTAGCATGAGGGGCTCATTGACCATGAGACAGGATGAACAGCAAACATGTGGCCAACACGCCTGTGAGAATTACACACATGGTGCATGTAAGTGAGCTCCCGGCTCCTGGAATAGACTGCTGCTGCTGCTGCTGCTAAGTCGCTTCAGTCACGTCCGACTCTGTGCGACCCCATAGACGGCAGCCCACCAGGCTCTTCTGTCCCTGGGATTCTGCAGGCAAGAACACTGGAGTGGGTTACGATTTCTTTCAACATGTGCATGCATGCTAAGTCACTTCAGTTGTGTCCGACTCTATGCAACCCCATAGACGGCAGCCCACCAGGGTCCTCTGTCCACAGGATTCACTAGGCAAGAACACTGGAGTGGGTTGCCATTTCCTTCTCCAGGAACAGACTGGGGACTCATGAACTATGTTACTTGCTTAGGGCTGTGGTAACAGAAGACCACAAACCACTGGCTTAAACAACAGAACTTGACAGTCTCAAAGTTGTGAAGGCCAGACATCCAAGATCAGGGAGTTGACAGGGCTGAGTCTTTCTAAAAGGCCGTGAAGAAAATTCTCTGCCTGCCTCTCTCCCAGCTTCTAATACTTTCCTAGCAACATCGGGCCATTCCTTGGCTGGTAGATGCATCACTCCGACCTGTGCCTTTATCTTTATAGGCCTTTACCTGAGCGCAGGCAGGTCTTCCTGAGTCCAGATTTTCCTCCTTCACAGCAACAGTCATGTGGAATTGCAGTCCACCCTAATGACCTCTCATGACTTGATTACCTGCAAAGTCTTCATTTTCAAATAAGACTGCATTTGCAGGTACTAGAGATCAGGACATCAGTATCTTTTTACTATTATTATTGGCTGCACTGGGTCTTCATTGTTGCATGCAGACTTGCTCTAGTTGTGGGGGGCGGAAGCTACTCTCTGTTTGTGGTGGGTGGACTTCTCATTGCGGTGGCTTCTCCTGTTGTGGAGCACAGGCTCTAGGACGCGAGCTCAGTAGTTGTGAGGGGCTACGAAGGCACACAGGCTTAGTTGCCCCTCAGCAGGCGGAATCTTCCTGGACCATGAATTCAACCCGTGCTCCCTGCATTGGCAGGCAGACTCTTAACCACTGGAGTGGTTTCTGCTCCTTCTTCCACCACCACCATCACCCCATTGCCCCAGGCCATCACAAATTTCTGCACAGGGAAACTGGTCACTTACTGCCTTCACAGGACTTGTGTGAGGTACATGTGACTAAGTTTATAGATGGACAGAGAGTCACGTTAAGTCCAGTTTACCCGGTTATCACTGAGGAGCCTCTTCTGATCCTGGGGTCATGAAAATGAGCAATTCATGTTCAAAATCATATTCGTTCTGTTAAAACTCTTCCACGGGGTGGAATTAAGTTCTAACTTTACTCATGTGACATTTTTCCTTTTGTAATTTTAAATCCTACTACCTACAATCAGATCTGAAGAATCCCTCACTAAGAACCAGTTAGCTCATGTGCTGGTGGTGATTTAGTAACTAGGTCGTGACTCTCGGGACCCCATGGACTGTAGCCCACCAGGCTCTCCTACTCATGGGATTCTCCAGGCAAGAATACTTTGCTGGGTTGCCATTCCCTTCTCCAGGGCATCTTCCAGATCTAGGAATCAAACCAGTGTCTCCTGCACTGCAGACAAATTCTTTACCATCTGAGCCACCAGAGGAGCCAGATAGCTCATAGGACAGCTGTATTTTTAGGATGGCGGTGTTCTCGAAGCTTAACAATAACTAATCAAAGTAAACAGGACTTCCGAGGAACAGACACACATAAACTATTTAGATAGACAAAAAGATACACCCAGAATTCAAGAAAAACAGAAACCCAGCCTGGTGTGAATCCACTCTTTAGAGGGCAGCTGAGATTTTACTGAGTGACTTGGAGGAATACTCTGCCTTCCCTGGACTTTTTCTGGAAGTGGAGGTAAGGAAAGGAACACGACAACGAAGGAGCCACAGGGCTCTCCCTTAACACTGGCGCTGAGACCAGCCCGTGGGACTCGTATTAACACACACCACACAAAGTTAGAATCTAGAGAGTCTCATGAAACACTTCTCTCCTTACAGCAAAGGTGGCTGTGTGTGTAAAAGAAATGGTAATAGCCAAATCTTGTTATCAGGCTGACTCTTAAGAGATCTGGGGGAATTCAGTTGCTGCCTTCTACCAGGGCAAACAACAGAAGCCAAATTCATTTGAGGCTGAGATCATTCAAAGGCAGTGTAGAAACATCTAAGATAGTCATCAAACTGAAGACACACATCTGTGCATAAAAATGATATAATATTAAGAATTTACTGCATAGCACAGGGAATTCTGTTCAATACTTTATAATGACCAATAAGGAAATAGAGTCTAAAAAAGAGGGGATATATGTGGGATTCCCTGGTGGCTCAGTCAGTAAAGAATCTGCCTGCAATGCAGGACACCTGGGTTCAATCCCTGGGTCGAGAAGGTCCTCTGGAGAAGGAAATGGAAACCCACTCCAGTGTTCTTGCCTGGAAAACCCCATGGACAGAGGAGCCTGGCAGGCTATAGTCAGACATGACTTAGCTACTAAACCATCACCACCACCATATGTACATCTATAACTGACTCACTTTGTTGTATATCAAAAACTAACACAACATTGTAAATCAACCAAACTCCAATAAAAAATTAATTTAAAAAGTGATGTAACAATGGTTAAAGCAAATCAAAAAGATGAGAGAAGTCATCAGCTTCGCACAGACGTCCTCATCTGGCCGTGTCTTCACCTGACACTGTTTTTCTCGATCGAGTTCCAAGCGCTGTCTTATTTCTCACTCCTGGAAAGACACAGGCTGACTGAAGGGCTCGTGGGTGAATGAGGGGTTCCAGCCTGAGCCGCCCCTGAAGGGCCCCTGACAGTTCATCATGAGAGCTCGCAGTGGACAATTCTGTTGACTTAGAGTGACAGGAAGCTCTAGGAAGGAGGTGGGCTTGTTTCATGCAGGGCAGACAGCCCTGTGTAGCCCTTTCATGCTCACGATTTTAACTAATTTTCCGTCATGTCTATGAGAGATGCCAGGGCCTCAGACACAGCCCCCACCATCACCGAGCAGCGGGGAGAGTCTCCCCTGACAGGAGCGTCTCTCTGCACACTCGTCACCCGGTTCCATGACGTGGGACACACACCAGAGCCCATTCCTGGAGTTCCCACATGGAGCCTTGAAACTGGGTGCAACTTGAGATCCCTAAACCAGTGTAACCAGGAATGCTTCCCCACAGAACAGGTGAAGGAGCCCTTCAAGAAGGTGGAATAGAAAACATAACAGGAGAGCCTGGCAGCGCTGCAGAAGAGCTCAGGCTGGTCCAGTCCCGGGCACCACCCCAGCCCAGCCGCTGCAGCGGGACTCCTGCTCCGCTCTGACCCTGGAGTTGACTGGCTGCCCCCAATCCACTGTTTCCCTTTGTTAAACAACTTGTTTGTTGCTGTTACCATTACAGGTGACCAGTGGAGTTGCGTTTTCCAGCAGGAATTACATTGCACAGCCAGGTCTCAAGATTTAGGTCTGCACGATGCTCCCCTGGACACCCGGAACAGCAGACGACGTTTGTTCCAGGGGGAGGTCTCTTTCTGCAGCCTTTTCCCCCAGCACTTCCCTCAGGATCCAGCCCTGCTTCCTGAACTGCATTGGCTTACTCCCCTCAAAGCCCACCTTCCTTCATGGTGACCTGGGCACCATGTGACCCCTTGTCCTCCATCCAAACTGCTGGAGTATTTAATGTTGACCAGCCTTAAGAAAGCTCTCTGGTTAGACAACATCGTGAAACTGCTATAAAAATTAAGTGGTTCTATGCCCTTCTGTCTGATGCTTGCCATCTGTTTTTCCAAATTTTTCCTACCTCCTTTAACTGACACATCCAGTTTCAGAAAGTTCTTTTAGTTCAAAAGTCATGGGATAGAGAATTTGGCAACCATCACGGTGACCATCGACTCAGGCAAGAATCATCAAGGGATGCTGTCTGGGGAAAAGTCTGATGAAGAATAGGAACCTTACAGTGGACACAGAGCACACAGATGGCTAAACACGGACAAAGAATCTGATAGAAGACACCTGGTGAGCGTTTGTGCTCTCTTTGGAACTTATCTCTACGTCTGAAATCAGGAAAAGCCAAATACCTGAGTTCCTAGACACCAGAGGAGCACTCAGAAAATGGGTTTGGCACCTCTAAACATGAGATCAGGGCAGATCCTAGGGTCCTGAGACCAGCTTAATTTGAGAGTCTGGGCATCCTTGCTGATGACCAGAAGGTAGGAAGGAGGGGGAGGTAGCAATGTGACCCCCTCCTCAGAGAAATGAAGTCAGAAGCAATTAGCTTTTGGGTTTTCCCTGGTAGATTCCAAGAACCTCCAACCTGACTATTGGAGATAATTTCTTTCTTTAAAAAATTATTTTATTAAAGTATGAAAATGAAAGTGTTCATTGCTCGATCATGTCTGACTGTTTGTGACCCCTGGACTGTAGCCTGCCAAGCTCCTAGTGGATTAATAATACTGTACTGGTTTCTGGTGTATAGCAAAGTGATTCAGTTATAGATTATATAATACCTTGCATCTGCTGATGCTAAATCCCCAATCCCTCCCTCCCGCATGCCCTCCTTGGCAACCACAAGTCTGTTCTCTGTATCTGTGAGCCTGTTTCTGTTTCGTAGAGCAGTGCACTTGTGTCATATTTTAGATTCGACACATAAGTGACACCACATGATATTTGTCTTTGTCCAACTTACTCCACTTAGTACAATCATCTCTAGGTCTCTCCATATTGCTGCAAATGGCATTGTTTCGTTCTTTTTTTATGGCTCAATAATATTTCAGGTACTCTTGCCTGGAAGATCCCATGGGCGGAGGAGCCTGGTAGGCTGCAGTCCATGAGGTCGCTATGAGTCGGACACGACTGAGCAACTTCACTTTCACTGTTCACTTTCATGCATTGGAGAAGGAGATGGCAACCCACTCCAGTGATCTTGCCTGGAGAATCCCAGGGATGGGGGAGCCTGATGGGCTGCTGTCTCTGGGGTCGCAGAGTCGGACACGACTAAAGCGACTTAGCAGCAGCAGCAGCAGTATTCCAAGGAGATAATTTCTTAGACATAGTTACTATTATTGGTTTCATTACCATGTAGAACAGTCTTGCCTATCACTGAGCAAAAAATTAACTTTGTTGTAAATTTGATAAGGTTCCAATCCTAGTTATTGGTGTTGTTACTATTACTGTTTGGCTCAGTTTTATTAGTTTCTTATTCAGGTAGCTTAGATCTTCCTTTATAAATGTAAAGGAACTTAGGAGGACTCAGCCTTGATTTCTCTCTTTGCTTCCAGGCCTGCTGTGCTGTGCCTGAGGTGTCTCAGGCTGAGAAGCCTGAACTTCATAGGCAGCCTTGTTGTATAAGGGTCCGAGCTGAGCTTTGATATCAATCAGAGTTCAATTCCAGCGCATGCAACCTAAGCAAGGTGAATTTGGAAACGCCCTGCTGGGACATTGAGGTAAATGAATGTACTTTTAATTTGTACTATTTAATTTAATTAATGTACTATTTAATTAATTCTGTTTTCTTTTTTTGGCCTCACTACACAGCATACAGGATCCCATTCCGTCACCAAAGACTGAACCCATGCCCCGTGAAATAGAAGCGTGGACTGCCAGGGAATTACGTGGATGAATGCTGAAGCTCAAGTTCAAGTAAAACATTTAAGGCACATTTACATCACTTTTATGATTTCCTCACTTCAAACAACTTGTTTGATTCATCAGTGCTAAATGCATCAGATGAAAAGCCTCCCAGTGTGTTTTGCTAGAAACACTGGTGAGAAGCAGAAAACCCATCTGTTTTGCACGTTTGCCCCATATTCTTCCAGAACAATTGGCTGGGAGTCTTTCCCAGTGGCTCCCCAACATGGCTACTCACTGGAACAATCTGATGATTGGGTCCCCTCCAGACTTCCCTTTAAAGACCCAGGAAGGGAATTCCGTGGCAGTCTAGTGGTTGTTGATGCTGCTGCTGCTAAGTCGCTTCAGCTGTGTCCGACTCTGTGCAGCCCCATAGACGGCAGCCCACCAGGCTCCTCTGTCCCTGGGATGCTCCAGGCAAGAACACTGCAGTGAGTTGCCATTTCCTTCTTCAATGCATCAAAGTGAAAAGTGAAAGTGAAGTTGCTCAGTTGTGTCCGACTCTTCACGACCCCGTCGACTGCAGCCTACCAGGCTCCTCCGTCCATGGGATTTTCCAGGAAAGAGTACTGGAGTGGGGTGCCATCGCCTCCTCTGAGTCCAATGGTTAAGGCTTTGCAATTCCATTGCAGGGGGCTCGGGTCTGACTTCTGGTCAGGGAATTAAAATCCTGCATGCTGTATATGGCAGCCAAAAACAAACAAATAAAATAATAAAAATTTAAAAAATAAATGAAGACCTGNTCCTCTGAGTCCAATGGTTAAGGCTTTGCAATTCCATTGCAGGGGGCTCGGGTCTGACTTCTGGTCAGGGAATTAAAATCCTGCATGCTGTATATGGCAGCCAAAAACAAACAAATAAAATAATAAAAATTTAAAAAATAAATGAAGACCTGGGAAGGCCTGGACTGGTGATTTTCAGGTGCCACTCAGTTGAGCACAACTGACCTCCATTATTGCTCAGGTCCACGGCTATGACAGCAAGAGTCAGATGGAGAGTCTTAGCCTCCACTCTGCCCCTCCAGGCAAAGCCAACCTGGGGGCCCTCCACAGATAGTCCTAGAGTTGCGCTGAGGAGCCTGAACCCCTGGAGGGCAGCTCCAGAGAGGAGCAGGGGCACCAGAGAAAGTCCATGCTGTGACAGTGGTGAGTATCACACACTGTATGTTTTCTGGATGAACAGAGATGAATTTAGCCAGGACACTTGGGTGTGGGGAGTAAGAAGTGGGTGAGCTTGAGGAGGGACATTTTAGGGGCAGGGGACTAACAAAAAGTGATTATTAAGAGATTATATTATATCATGTGTGTGAAACTTTTGAAAACTGTAAAGCACTGTAGAATTTAAAGAATCATTCAATAAAAATAAAATTCAGTCAGTTCAGTTCAGTTGCTCAGTCACGTCCGACTCTGCAACCCCATGAACTGCAGCATGCCAGGCCTCCCTGTCCATCACCAACTGCAGGAGCTTACCCAAGCTCATGTCCATTGAGTTGGTGATGCCATCCAACCAACTCATCCTCTGTCATCCCCATCTCTTCCTGCCTTCAATCTTTCCCAGCACCAGGGTCTTTTCAAATCAGTCAGTTCTTCACATCAGGTGGCCAAAATATTGGAGTTTCAGCATCAGTCCTTCCAATGAACACCCAGGGACTGATTTCCTTTAGGATGGACTGGTTGGATCTCCTTGCAGTCCAAGGGAATCTCAAGAGACTTCTCCAACACCACAGTTCAAAAGCATCAATTCTTCAGCACTCAGCTTTTAACTGAAAATAAATAAATAACACTTCTGGGGATCTCTTTTGGAGATCTCTTTTGTTTAGCACCAAAAACAAAAACAAAAAAAGGCAGAAGAAGAAGAAATGGTAGGGCTTGGTGCAAGCCCAGCTCTGCCTGACGGTTTCATTTTTTAAGTCCCCAGAACAAGGATCAAACCCTGTGCCCCCGGCATTTGGAGCACAGTCTTAACCACTGTACCTTCCCTAATGATGTTTTGTTTCTTACTTCCAAGAGCCCTTTTATCAAAAAAAAACAAAAACTGGCAAGACCTTCTAGATGGATTAACCAATACCAAACATTCTGTGTGCTGTTCTTATCTGCCAGATGCCTTTAGCCCGGATCTCAAGGACTCACTGGTAATAGCAGATATTTTAAATTAAAGCCAGGATATTTGAAAGGTCATTCTGAAGAAAAGTCCAGGAAACATGCTCTCACACAGTGAATTACTCAGTAGGATCCAAGATAGGCAACACTTTCCAGCAGGTCACCCAATCTCTCNCTTTAGCCCGGATCTCAAGGACTCACTGGTAATAGCAGATATTTTAAATTAAAGCCAGGATATTTGAAAGGTCATTCTGAAGAAAAGTCCAGGAAACAGGCTCTCACACAGTGAATTACTCAGTAGGATCCAAGATAGGCAACACTTTCCAGCAGGTCACCCAATCTCTCCTCTTCAGCAAGAAACTGACTACATACCAGTGATCTACATCGGTAGAAAAGACACTACTTAGTGTTGTTGGATAAGGTGGTAGTTTGCAGACCTTTGTCCTCTGGTACCAGTAATAAGTGACTACTCAATGGGTTATGTTACAAGAGGGTAGACTTGACCCCAGGACTGTGGTTGCAGACTCAGGTGGGGCCAGCCTCCTAAGAACATTGTTAAGAAAAGGTTATCAGTCTGACAAGCTTAGGCTTGTCAAACCAATGACTGGCTCCCAACAGGCCCTGTGCAGGTGTCTGCTATTGACACAAACTCCAAAATCTACTACAGGGTACTATTTATTTCCGTGTAAATTCTGAGCTGCAGTGCAATGCTGGGATTCCAGGGAGCAGGAATCTTGCTGAGAATACATGGGTACCCACAGCACCGGATACTGATTCTCTATCCTGGGTTTGTAAGTGGTATTTATTCAGTTGAACCATGAGCTTGAAGATGAAGTCTTGTTTCAACAAATACTGGTCAGGTATGTGCAGCACGCAGGGAGGCAGAGATGGTAGGAGGGAAAGATTACAGCGACCATGACCTTGTGCAAGGCGCAATGCCCTTTATAACCTCCCAGCAGCTCTGTCTCCATTTTTCCAGGAGGAAATTGAAGTCTTAAGGAACCGGGCCAGACCATATAATGCCACGGCCACCGCCACCCTCATCAGTACGCCCCCGAGTACACCCTGAAGGAGAGGCTCTACAGGTTAAGAACTAACGGAGACCTGGAGCATCCTCCTTCCAGAGGACTCCAAATGTTGGGGGACCCGAGCGCCCCCTCTGCTGCCAGAAGTACCCCTCTTCCTAACACTGGGGAGTAGGCTGGAAGGGAAGGAACGGAGACGCGAGGGGCTCCTTCGGTGTGCAGGACGTCAGGCGCCGGGCGAGCTCCCGAAGACCCTCCAGTCCGTCTCCAGACTCCCGGGCTCTGCGCACCGGGACGCAGGTCTCCGGGCCTTCAAAGCGCTGCGCGACAGCCACGCCAGCGCCCCAAACCTTGGGCAGGGGCCAAACGGTCACTTCCCCGCCCTCCAGGCGCGGTATGCAAATCCGAGCACCAGGAAGTAGCTGGGACCTCCCGGCCCAGCTCGGCGACGGCCAGTTCCTCCTCCGCTGCTCCGGGCCGCCGCCGCCGCTCGCTCCGGGCCGTGGCGCCTCCGGGCCGGTCGCCCTGCAGCCTCCAGCCCGCGGCAGGCGGGGCGGCCGCGCCACCCGGGCCCCCGCCCGCACCCCGCACTCCGCGCCCCGTCCTACCCCGCCGGGCCGCCCCGTCGCGGCCCCAGCTTGGATCCCCGGCCACCGTGGAGCGCCGCCGCCGCCCCGCGACTCACACACGGAGCTGGTGAGTCCCGGGCGGGACCCGGGCAGGGTGGAGTGGGGAGCGCGGGAGTGGGGAGCGCGCGGCGGGGCGGTGAGTACGCTCGGGTGCCTTCCGCTTGCGGAGACTCGGCCCCGGGAGCGCGGTCGCGGGGGCGGGNACCAGTGATTTACTGTCCCAAAGCAGGGCCCGGAGTCTGACTGAGGCTAAGAACAAGCCAGTGAGGAGGTTTGACTTTTGATTTCTTGGCTACCCCTAGCTGGCTGTAGGATTCAGAAGGGCCGGGGTTTGGGCAGGGGGTGGGTCTTTCTCTCCAGCACCTTGTAAAGCAGGCTGGAGGGGGCACTTACTGGGTCCTCTGAATCTGTGTTGATAAGGTAAGCTTTGATGGAAAATGGTAGGATTCAGGTGGCTCCTAGTTCTCTCTTGAAGTCAGTGTTTTGAGGCTTGAAGTCATTTAATTTGATCACAAGAGGCTCTTGGTGATTGATCCTTTTTGGATGCAGAATGGGGTAACCTTCTTCCTGAGAGAAGAATAGAGAGCAGCCGATGTGAAGGGAGAGAAAACAGGAGACAGGAAGCCTGAGTTTGGGTGTCTTCCATCACTTTTCAGAACTGTGATTTGGGATAAATTACTTGGACCATTTATCCCATCAACATCTCCTTCACAATGGTAATTAAAATTATGGTTTGCCCATATGTGTATAGTCCGTTTTCACCACTACAATGACATGTCCGTGAAAACAGCTTTGTCTGGTTTGTTCAGAACGCCAGCCCTGGTGCTTGTCACATGGTCAAGATTGCTTGGAAGAAGGAAGGAGGGTCTCCTCCAAGCCTCACTCCGTGCAAGTCTGAGGAACAGGGCTGGCCTCTAAGGCATCTGTAGCCCACTGGCCCTCTAGTCCTGGCTTCTAAAACGGGAATTGGAGGAAGTTGACTGTCAAGTTATCCCAGCGCTAGAGTTCTCGGCTCAGGGCTGGTTTCCATGCTTCTAACACTGAGAGAAAAGTCTTGATTTGAAGTGGTAAGATGCAGCCTGCAAAGCTGACATCTGGGCAAGCCATTATGCAATCAAAAAGACACACAACATCCTAGAATCATCAATGTTGGAAAGGTTTGTAGAGTACTTGTGTGATACCTGAATGCTGCTCATGGCATTCTCTTAGCAGAAAATGGTCCAGCGAGGTAGTGATTCAATGATTCTCAAACCCTTTTAGTTCCATTATTTTTGTATTAAAGAAAAAAATCACCAAAACTTTTGAGATGCAAACTGGTTCAAATGAATATATGGGTTTGTAAATTGCAACATGAAATCATATTATCCATAAACGAACCCATATTCATTTAAAATCTGCACAAATGAGAGCACATGCCCCTCAGCATGGAACATTGCTGTGGCCCACTCACACAATTGATCCGTGACCTCTCCGTCCTCAGGGATGGGGAGAGTTCAAAAGGAAAGGTCATTGCATCACTAGTTGGGATGCTGATCAGTGACATGTTGATGTCAGAGACAGTCTCAGACCTTTCCTTGGCTCCTTCTGCCAATGGTGGAACTGATGATTTTTTGCCAATCCACGGCTCTGAAGCCTTCTGAACACTTATATCCTCCAAACCTCTCAGGACCCTGCATGGTAGGCAGGGACCAAAAAAAGAGGTGGGGGAGGGGTTGGCAAGACCAGTGTCACAGGCCTGATTAAATGACATCATTGGGCCTAGTAGGTATGTTTTCCCACTCCAGCTCTGAGAGCTTTTCCCACTCTGCCTTTGGATATGTAGTAGGTACTCCATTACTTAAAAGTAAAGAAATGAACTCATCATTTAATAAACATTTTAGGGATAGAATCACAAGGTCATCTTTTTCTGTCATATGGAGATGGTCTGCACTAAGGGACTGTCAGAGTAAATGAGCAGGTGGACCAGTGAGCAGGGTGCGGAGGCTGTTCTGTCGAGCTGAGTTTGTGTGCCTTTCCTTTGCTACCTGCTCAGGGAATGGGGAGCCCTGATAACTCCCCAGATGACATCTGTCCTGGTCACTGTCGGAGCAGCGCTAGTGACTGCCTTCAGGACTGTTCCATGCTTATGGGTCAGTGTGGTGGTGGTGTTTAGGCGCTAAGTCGTGCCCAGCACTTTTGCGACCCCATGGACTGTAGCCCACCAGGCTCTGCTATCCTTGGGATTTCCCAGGCAAGAATCCTGGAGTGGGTTGCCATTTCCTTTTCCAGAGGATCTTCCTGACCCAGGGATCCAACTGGAGTCTCCTGCAGCTTGGAAGGCGTAATCTTTACCAGTGAGCACCTGGGAAGCCTCTGAGACAGTACAGAAGTACTCAATGATATTTTCTAAAAAAGTTCCCTCTAGCTTCTTTATAAACCCTACAAGCCTCCTTGTATGTTTGTTATAACGGTGAGAGGTATCATTCGAGAGGAACATACAAAGTGAGGAGACAGGGCCCATGGGATGCACGTGGAAATGCACAGCCTCCTTCCTGGGCTCCTGTTATGGACCAGGCTCATCCTAAGTCCACACTCCTATAATGGATAAAATTCCCTCCCAGCTTTTAAGATGGATGAGAAGAAGGACAAGGAAGAGGAAGTTGATCAGAAGTATTGAAAGATTTCTTACAGTTGCCTGGTTTCCTGATACTTAAATTGTGAAACCTTGAGTTCAGTCTCTCATCATTTCTGACATTTATTTTGAGTAAGTTCCCATTTGGGGGAGAAGCTCGTGTATAGAAAATAGTATGGAAATCTCCCCATAGTGGTGGTTTAGTTGCTAAGTCCTGTCCGACTCTTGCAACCCCACAGACTGTAGGCTCCTCTGTCAATGGGATTTTCGAGGTGCGAATACCGGAGTGGGTATCCATACCATTCCCTTCTCCAAGGGACCTTCTCCACCCAGGAATCGAAACCGGGTCTCATGCATTGCAGACAGATTATTTACTGACTGAGCTGCGAGGGAAGCCCTGCCCATAGAGGGATTCAAATTTTTGAAACACACCAGTTTAAAGACTCGGACCTTCTTTCAGATTCTCTTGACTACATTAGCTGGAAGTGCTGTCTTGTCATTTAGAACAACAAGTTTCAGGAGTTACTTGGGATGATGTGTGGAAAAGGCTCATCCATGCTGGCAGGTTGCAGGGGCTATTATCACCCTGGTTCCTCATTCTTGGGCTTTCTCTTCAGTCTTGTCCTGACCTTCACTTTGCCTTGTTGTTCTTGTTCAGTTGCCCAGCTGTGTCAGATTTTTCCCGACCCCGCAGACTATAGCACGCCAGCAGTCTTCCTTGTCCTTCACCATCTTCCGGATCTTGCTCAAACTCATGACCATTGAGTTGGTGATGCCATCCAACCTCTCATCCTCTGTTGTCCCTTTTCTCCTCCTGCTTTCAATTTTTCCCAGGATCAGGGTCTTTTCCATTGAGTCGGATCTTTGCATCAGGTGGCCAAAGTATTGGAACTTCAGCATCAGTCCTTCCAGTGAATATTCAGGGCTGATTTCCTTTAGGATTGACTGGTTTGAGCTCTTTACAGTCCAAGGTACTCTCAAGAGTCTTCTCCAACACCACAGTTCAAAAACATCAATTCTTGGGCACTCAGTCATCTCTAGCTCTCCCATCCATAGAAGACTACTGGAAAAACCATAACTTTGACTATACAGACCTTTGGCAAAATAATGTCTCTGCTTTCTAGAATGCTGTCTAGGTTGGTCATAGATTTTCTTACAAGGAGCAAGCATCTTTTAATTTCATGGCTGCAGTCACTGTCTGCATCTTAGTACTGACTAAGCATCAACACTCCTGATTTGCTGCCAAGCTGCTTAATGACAGTTGTATTTATAATCAGAATACAATTTTCCTTTTATAGAACTCTTCCAAAGTGTTGGTTACTTATCTCTGCTTTATTCACCATCAGCGTATGTCCAGTCTCTCTTCTCTAACTCCCCTCTTCAACTCCTTTCTCATTGTCATACAGAGCCTGCAAGCCATGCATTGATAGGAATTGACCGCTGTTTGGTTAACCTCAGTGTGACTGTGTTCTTTCTTCATTGTGCTTAGATGTGTAAGTGATGCTCCATAAAATGATGGATGAATGGGCATATGTTAACAGAGACCATTGGATGGATGTTTCTTGGTGTGGGCTCTGCTCTTGACGAGCTATAGGACTTGGGGAAGAAGTCTT
Source organism: Neotragus pygmaeus (assembly GCA_006410875.1). Taxonomy (NCBI): domain Eukaryota; kingdom Metazoa; phylum Chordata; class Mammalia; order Artiodactyla; family Bovidae; genus Neotragus; species Neotragus pygmaeus. The sequence continues at coordinate 207,614 of SJYV01055318.1, read as the reverse complement.
CATCGAGAGGTTCAAAGGGTCTTTAAGTGTCTCATTTCCTTTTTACCATTCACACTTGAGACACAGTCAGATATTGCTGGGCCTGCCCACACTCCCCACTTTCTTTTTATTTTTTAATTTTATTTTTTTAACACCAAAAACATTTTGTATTGGGGTTTAGCCAATTAACAATGTGGTGATAATTTCAGGTGACTCAAAGGGACTCAGCCCTACATATACATGTATCCATTCTCTCCCAAAACCCGTCCCCTCCAGACTGGCACATAACACTGAGCAGAGTGCCATGTGCCATATAATGGATTTTTGTTGGTTATTCTTTTTAAATATAGCAGTGTGTACATGACCTTCCCAAAGTCCTTAAGTATCCCTTCTTCCCGGCAACCACGAGTTCATTTTCTAAGCCTGTGAGTCTCCTTCTGTTTTACAAGTTCATGTGTACCGTTTCTTTTTTAGATTCCACATATAAAGGATGTCATATGATATTTCTCCTTCTCTGCCTGGCTTACTTCACTCAGTGTGACTTTCTAGGCCCGACTGTGTTGCTGCAAATAGTCTTATTTCATTCTTTTTAATGGCTGCACACTCTTCCCTTCCGGTAAGCATCTAATGTCACTCTCTGTATTGATCCCGAGTCATGTCGGTTGGAAGCTCATTGTCAGCTCTCCCCCTAGTCCTCTCTCCACTGGTCCAGTGTTTGGTGGGAGCTATGGTGACTTTTTGGCACTGGTGTGGATCCCCAGTGAGACGGTAAGCCAGGTCCGGGTTCATCCTGCCTCCAGCCAGAGTAGAGATGTCTCCCAGGTGCTGGGTCTTCTGGGTGCCTCCAGTCTTCCTGGAAATGTTAACCCACACAGGGGCGAAGGCAGCTGAGAAGCTTGTCTCAGAGAGACTGTCTGGAGAGGGAGGCCCACTTCTGCTTTCCACAGGGAAGCTGGGTCACAGAGCGCAGAAGTGCAGCAGGAGGCCGCAAGAAAGTGATACTTCCTTCTGCTTCGAAGGCCCAGGCCCGTCATTTGCCTGCAGCCCCACCTTCCTCACCACCCAGCCCTGGGTTTTCCTCTGGGTTGGGGTTCTTTTTACCATCTTCTCTGCAGTTGGTCCTTGAGAAGGCGGAAGGGAGGGGAGGGGAGGCGAGGGGAGGGGAGGGGATGGAGGAGCAAATGATGCCAGTCCTCAGTGCAGAGCCTCCTGGGGTGGGGAGACCCCCAAGGCCATGCTGGATTGTTCAGCCACAGAAAGATGTTCGTTTTGAAATTCTCCATCATGGAAATCATTACAAAACTCTGAGAAGAGGTTTTGAAATCTTTTAATGTTCAGGCAGTATAATTACTTCTTAATCTTAACTACAGTGGATCAGTGCTGTTTTAACAATTCTTTCAGCTCTGAGTGTTAATCGCTCAATAATGGCCAGCTCTTTGTGACACCCATGGGTGTAGTCTGCCAGGCTCCTCTGTCCAAGGTATTTTCCAGGCAAGAATACTGGAAAGGGTTCCCATTTCCTTCTCTAGGGGATCTTCCTGACCCAGGGATCAAACCTGGGTCTCCTGCATTTGCAGACAGATTTTTTACTATCTGAGCAACCAGCTTCTCCTTAAATACTTGGGGTAGACCAGTGACCTTTCAAACTTCTTTGACTTGATCCATATCAAGAAGCATCATGTTTTATCTTGTGCCAGAATGCACATCCATCTGTATGCAAAAAAAGAAAGAGGAAGAGAAAAAGAAAATTTGGTAAAAAGCCCCTCCCCACAGCTTGTAGGGGGTGGGGAGTGTGACCCCAGGCAGTCTTCTGAGGCCAGCTTGGTGAGATGTAAAATACACAGAAGTAAGGAATCCCTGGTGACTTGGTGGTTAGGACTTTCTGCTTTCACTGCTGTGGCTTAGGTTCAGTCCTTGGTCTGGGAACTATGATCCAGCAAGCAGCTTGGCCCCAAAATAACTACATAAGTAAAGTAAAATGCACAGAGGTGACCCAGCTATTCTATAAGCTCCTGTCCAATAAGGTTTATTATACAAACACAAATTAAGATACATCTGCCTTTCCATGTGGAGCTAGTGGTAAAGAACCCTCCTGCCAATGCAGGAGACATAAGAGATGCAGGTTTGATCCCTGGGTTGGGAAGATCCCCTGGAGGAGGGCACGGCAACCCACTCCAATATTTTTGCCTGGCGAATCCCATGGACAGAGGAGCCTGGTGGGCTATAGTCCATGGAGCCACAAAGAATTGAATATGATGGGAGCATCTTAGCAGGCATACAATGAATGATATACCTTGTAAATATCTTTAAAAAAGAATTAAATTATACTTACTAGTGTGAAAGATGTTCTTTAAAAAGCTGAACACAAGCTTAACAGTAATATATATTACCATTTCTGAAATACAGTAGTTATGTTGACACAATGATAAACTATGAATATCAATGATTTTTTTACACTAAAGTTTTCAATACTGATTTTTTTGGGGTGATGGGTGAATGCTGATTTTTCTTTTTTACATCTTTCTTTTGTTACAAAGATTATGACTTACGTGGTTTCAAGACAGTGGTGTGATGGGTGATGATGCGTAATAAGCTGGCGAGACAGCAGGAAACTTTAAGGGAAAAGTGGCCCTTTTGATGGTTGTGTGGATATTGTTGTGGGCAGACTGACCCTAGAGGAACTCATGCACTGCAGACGGTGTAAGCAGAAAGAATATTTTCCTAAAGAAGTGTCTACTGATATTTGCTCATATTTAGTACTGAGTTTCTTGAGAACCTACCGCCCGTTAGCCCCAGTTTCGAGGAGGAAACCCTGAAGGGGAGAAGGGGGTCTGGGGTGGGGAGAACAAACCGGTTTGCACAGCATCCCTGGGCGACCAGGCAGTGATGAGGCGGTTCGCTCAGGCGCGGAGGAGCTGTGCCTGCAGGACCCTCAGTGTTGGTTTTCACTGTGTAGACCAAGGTGAATCTTGTGGACAGTCATTGTGGGAAAATGTTTTTTTCCCCATCACAATCACTTTCTTGGCTTGACTCTTCTGTAACAAAGTATTGATGGCGTTGCCAAAAAATGTAGAGACACGGAGATACTCAGTAATGGCTAAGTGTCCTCTGAATAGGTGAGTGTCATCCTCTGAATAGGTGGATGATTAACAGGGGGAGGAACAGGGACTTCCACAGAGATTAACTGTGGGCTAGAAGGTAGTATTTATTGCCTTTGTACGTGACCTAAGACTCGTTTGTAGTCACTAGTGAGCAGATACGTGGTCACTCCCCTGGGAGGTGATGACCTTGTCCAGACATTTGTCTGACTCTTCCTGATGAGGCAACACTGCTGAGGGGAAAAAGGAGTTGAGTTCTAAGTTTCTGTAGGGTTATCAATATTTTCCATTTGACTTAAATGCAGACTGTTGGGATTTCCCTGCAGCCCAGTGGTCAGGACTCGGGGCTTTCAGTGCAGGGAGCATGGGCTCAATTCCTTGGTTAGGAACTAAGATTCCCAAAGTGTGCCAGTAAATAAGTAAATAAATAAATGGAGACTGCTGTACAGTAGCAGCTTGGTGTTGGCCTTGTACTTACCATATACAAATTAGTGTGTTTAAAAACATCACCATAACCAGGAATGGCAACAGTTGGACAAAACGGGATAATTGGGCAATTCTGCAAGGAATGCCTTGCATCATCAGACATGGCCTGTTGAATACATGCTGTATTCAGTGCCTGCTGCATGCTAAGTTGCATCAGTCGTGTCCAACTCTTTGCGACCTTATGGACTGCAGCCCCTGAAGGATTATTAGTTTTAACCTTGAGAAGAGATAGTGTAATGTGGTGGAAAGAAGATAGTCTTCTAGGTGACACAAATCAGAAGTCAGGTGAACTTCTGATCTGCTTGGGGCACCAGGAATCACCAGAGGCTACAGGGTGAGCTTGGTGTTCTTGGCATTCAAAGGTGCCCTCAGGAGTGGGACATGGGGCCATAGCGTGGTTCTCAGAGTGAGATTGTTTTTGACCTAGACAGGTGAACACAGCACTCTGCAAACAGGACAGGACTCTTGGTGACAGTGAGGGGATGATGCTTGGTCATGTAGGGTTGGGGGAGAAGGAATTTACCACTTGAAGACCTTAAAGAGAGGCATCCTTAAATAATGCGAGACTTTATCATCCGAGGAGTGATGGACCAACACAATAGTGGATGTGCTCCCTGCTTCAAAGAAGTTGCTAATACACAGTTTATGGTCATCAGGATAATTAAACATGCACCCCAAGAGTTGGCTTTTGTCTCTCTGGACCATGTTGACTTTTCCAACTGTTTCAACTTTAATGCATGGCAAGTGTACATAAAAAACAAAATTGAACAGTTCAGTTACATAACTGCCTACATACCTTTTATTTTATGGTTTTCAATTATTTTAAAAGTTTTAAATAAGTGAAGATAACCACTAAATGAGAAATTAATGGTCATTTTCCATAAATTCCTTTATCTGTGGATAACCTTTCAAATTTTTAATAGAAAAAATTTCTGAGCAGTTTGGTAAATGACTTGAATATTACCTTATTGCTGTAGTTCTGTCTTCAGCTAAGGCTGTGCTGCACAACCCCATTTAACAAATGACTCATCCCCTCTGGTGTCAGCCACTGGATTCTGGACATCACCTGTCTACCTTGGTGTCCAACATGAAAATCAGACTCTCAGAGGAGAAAGATATCTTGGCTGTGTTTCTCGAACATAGGCCTTATCAAGCAGTCATTTTCTCTTGAGCGCTGGGTCTCAAAAGTGAGCGTCTGTCCCAGTGATTCTAACAGTGGTAAAGGAGGTCACGTTGTGAGAAGCACTATGACAAGTATATTCCTGTTGGCCAAAGTGGCCCATTTCATTTTTGTCCAGCTGTAGATATTCAAAAGCTTTTTTGTCTTGTACTGTAATGTCTTGTTTCTATAGTTTCTGCTTGTTGGTTCTAGTTCTACGCTGTTTCTGCACAGTTGAAGCCAGCCGCTGTTGGACTGACTATCCAGCCATTGTGGCTGTAAGTATGGAATGTGTAGGGACATAACTGTTGTACTGTCCACCCAGCACTGTTGATCTTCACTTCTCTTCTAACAAAGCCCAGATTATGTCAAGATCCAGCTTCTCCATGGAAGTTTCTGCAGAAGTTTTCCATATCCCCATCTATATAAACTGGCTCTGACTGGCCAAGTGCTACTATTCTTACCAGTGATTGGTTCATGAGTGATGTACTTTGGGTTGAATGGTAATCAGTGAAAAAAGTGATGCTCCATAGATGGTCCTAAGATACAAACAGAAAAGGTGTAGGAGAGAGAGGAGAGAAGGAAAGTCAGACCTGAACAAAAGATAAAGAAATACAACACAACATGTGAAAGTCAGGAAACTGGAAATTGGAAGGGAGATAGTGTAAGTTACTCTGATCAGTAATTTGTGATCTGTACTGTGTGTGGTTGTCTGCTCTGTGTTTGTCCTAGTCGCACAGACCAGTGTCGAATTAATGCTGATAACTGGGCTTCTGTAATCACAGTGGATAAAAAAATGTATATTTATTGGGAGAAAAGTTATGACAAACCTAGACAGTGATTAAAAAGCAGAGACATCACTTGGCCGACAAAGGTCCGTATAGTCAAAGTCATGGTTTGTTTAGTAGTCACATATGAATATGAGTTGGACCATAAAGAAGATTGATCTCCCAAGAATTGACGCTTTTGAATTGTAGTGCTGGAGAGGACTCTTGAGAGTCTCTTGGACAACAAGGAGATCAAACCAGTCAATCCTAAAGGAAATCAACCCAGAAATTTGTTGGAAGGACTGATGCTGAAGCTCTAATACTTTGGCCACCTGATTCAAAGGACTGATTCATTGGAAAAGACCCTGATGCTGAGAAAGATTGAAGGAAAGAGGAGAAGCGGGTGACAGAGATGAGATGGTTGGATGGCATCACCAACTCAATGGACATGAGTTCGAGCAAACTCCGGGAGACAGTGAAGGACAGAGAAGCCTGGCATGCTGCAGCCCATGGGGTCGCAAAGAGTCGGACACGACTGTGTGACTGAACAGCAGCACATTTATTGAGTGTTGTGTGTCAGGCATTGTGGTGGGTTCTTGGGGGAAACATAAACCTTGGTAAGTGTGAACTTCCTGTCCTAAAGGGTTTATTGTGTTCTCGTCTGTCTGGGCTGTTCACACACCAGAGGCTGACAAATTAATTTGCTGTGGTCATGGGTGGCACAGTTACCTTGATCAGGAAATCCCTAGGCATCTGAATCAGTGCACAGAAACCAGAGTTCTGGTAAAGAAGGAAGGCAGTGTGTGAAGTGGTTAGAGCACAGTGTCTGACGTTAATCACATTTGGGTTCAAATTCCAGGTCTGTCTCTGCCTAGGCATAAGGTGCTGGTTTTGCTGACCTCAGATTTAAACCTCCGAGGCTGGTTGTGGGGATTCCAGGATGTAATAGGTTCAGAACTAAACTATGTTTGAAGCACATAGCCAATGGTAGTCATTGTTATGAACAAAAGAAAGTTGCTTAGGATTGTTACTACCAAAAAAAAATCAGACTGATAGGAAGAAAACCCAGAAAATAATAAACGATGGTGAGGATATAGAGAATTGGAATCTTTCTGTTGGGACTATAAAATAGTGCAGACCCTTTGGAAAACAGGTTGGCAGTTACTCCCAAAATTAAACACAGAATTACCTTTCAATTCAGCAGTTCCACTTATCTGTATAGACCCCCCAGAATTGAAAGTGAGGTCTCCAAGAGATATTTGTACACCCACATTCTAGCAGCATTATTCACAATAGCCAGGGGGTGGAAGCAAACTCAACTGTCCATCAACAAGTGAATGGATAAACAAAATATGGTGTATACATACAAGGGAATATCATATAACCTTGAAAAGGAAGGAGACTGATGCAGGCTACAACACAGATATATCTTGAGAACAGTATGTTAAGAGAAATAAAAGGACAAATATTGTATGATTCCACCTATGAGGTCCTTTTGCTGTTGTTCATTTGCTAAAGTCCCGTCCAGCTTTTTACGACCCCATGAGTTGCAGCTTGCTGGGCTTCTGTGTCCTTCACTACCTCCTGGAGTTTGCTCAAACTCATGTCTATTGAATTGGTGATCCCATCCAACCATCTCATCCTTTGCCACCCCCTTCTCCTCCTGCCCCAAATCTTTCCCAGCATCAGTGTCTTTTCCAATGACTCAGCTCTTTGTATCAGGTGCCCAAAGAATTAGAGCTTCAGCATCAGTCCTTTCAATGAATATTCAGGGACAATGCTGTGAAAGTGCTGCATTCAATATGCCAGCAAATTTGGAAAACTCAGCACTGGCCACAGGACTGGAAAAGGTCAGTTTTCATTCCAACCCCAAAGAAAGGCAATGCCAAAGAATGAGCAAACTACCACACAATTGCACTCATCTCACATGCTAATAAAGTAATGCTTAAAATTCTCCAAGCCAGACTCCAGCAATATGTGAACCATGAACTTCCAGATGTTCAAGCTGGTTTTAGAAAAAGCAGAGGAACCAGAGATCAAATTGCCAGCATCTGCTGGATCATTGAAAAAGCAAGAAAGTTCCAGGAAAACATCTATTTCTGCTTTATTGACTATGCCAAAGACTCTGACTGTGTGGATCACAATAAACCTTGGAAAATTCTTCAAGAGATGGGCATACCAGACCACCTGACCTGCCTCTTGAGAAACCTGTATGCAGGTCAGGAAGCAACAGTTAGAACTGGACTTGGAACAACAGACTGGTTCCAAATAGGAAAAGGAGTACGTCAAGGCTGTGTATAGTCACCCTATCTACTTAACTTACATGCAGAGTAGATCATGAGAAATGCTGCTCTGGAGGAAGCACAAGCTGGAATCAGGATTGCCAGGAGAAATATCCATAACCTCAGATATGCAGATGACACCAC
>SJYV01055318.1:148387-198433 GCA_006410875.1 Neotragus pygmaeus | reverse complement strand
GATGCAGGAGACCCAGTTGATCCCTGGGTCTAGAAGTTCCCCTGAAGAAGGAAACGGCAAACCTAGCTCAAAGCAGATCCTCCTGTAACCCCCACCCCAGATCAAGAAGCAGAACGATGCACACAACCAGCATCTCCAGGTGCCTCCCCCCGATACATACTGCTTTCTCTCCTCAAAGGCATCTGCCTTCCTGCTTCAAGTTTTAGTTTAGTTTCCCATGTTGGCTTTTTCACAATAAAGTGTAAGAAACTGAAGAGCAGCACAAAGCCATTTGGCTTGGCAGATGAACAAGTTTTCAAGCTGTGGGTTTGGCTGGCACAGGCATGACTGCAGTTCAGCAGGATAGAGGGCAGGTCCTGGTCAGGTTTTATACCCTGGATATTTAGCTGCCAAAATTCTCACACTGTGGGTTTGATCAGAGTCTTATTTAAATACCTGTTTATCCAACCATTAGTTAGTAAAATTAGATAGCACTTACCATATATAGCTTGTTTTTCTACCCATCTCTGCATCGTTCAGTAAATGTATAAATGCAAATGTGGAAATGTGGGTGTGATAAGGGTGGTTTCCAGTGACCCACAAGTAATCAAACATCCTGCTGTGCACACAGACATTTGAAAGTGCCAACTGGCTTTGTGAATTCAGTTATGAGAGTCCTCATAAAAGGGGACTCGTTTTTCTGATGTGAAGAAACACAGCACCCTGTGACTGACTGACTGTTCCACTTCTTGTAGTTTTGACATTTATTTTGGTTGGAGATGAGAGAGCACTGTTGTTTGACCTGCAGGATGCATTAACCCATGAAGTAATGCTTCATCTGTTCATGATTCGGAAACATTTCTCAGATGCTCCCTGGTCATGAATGTGCAGGCTTACAACTTGCCCTCCTATCCATCACCTTTCAATAGCAGAATTGTTCCATAAATGCTAAGGAAATTAAAATGTTTTTTAAAGTGGGCTGAAGAATGTAACTTTCTATTTCATATGAAATATGAAGAATACAGTCAGGTAGCAGAGTACAGAGGTACCCATCTTCCTGTGAAGAAGTCACGGTTGTGGTCCAGAGGTCAAGGCTGGGAATGACCCCACGCCGGGGTGGTTGCTGAGCCCAGGGTTGGACTGCCCACAGCTCCAGCCCCAGGTTCATCTTCCTCCAGCTGTAGTTGCTGATGTTTGGCGTCTGTGTTTTCACCTCTAGATGATCCACAAGAATTGGAACTGGGAGGGAAGGTTGGGATGGAGGGAGAGGAGGATTAGCAAGGGGACTGGCCAGAGCAGGGCAGTTTTCCAGGGAAGAAGTGCATTCCTCAGTTGAGAATAAAAAAAAGATGGAAAAACAGTTTAGCCAGCTTCCTTACCTATGGTGTGTGTTGGCAACAATCTAGCAGCTTCTGAGAACCGTGTTGCTCCAGGATGACCTTGAGGTGTCTGCGGAGCAGAAGGATACTCGTAGTACTTATTTTCTTTTAGATCTCTTACCCCAAAAAAGTAAAGGCTCTCTCCAGAAGAATCCTCCAAGATGGTACAGGGTAGTGTTATTCAACCTGGATGAAAGTTATTAAGGAGCAGACCTTGGGAAGCTGAGCTACAGATTCTAGGGGTGAACTCTGGNTTAGATCTCTTACCCCAAAAAAGTAAAGGCTCTCTCCAGAAGAATCCTCCAAGATGGTACAGGGTAGTGTTATTCAACCTGGATGAAAGTTATTAAGGAGCAGACCTTGGGAAGCTGAGCTACAGATTCTAGGGGTGAACTCTGGGCATTTGCACTGCTGCTGTACAGATGTGAGAGCTAGACCATAAGGAAGGCTGAGTGCCAAAGAATTGATAACTTTCAAATTGTGTTGCTGGAGAAGACTCTCAGACAGCAAGAAATCAAACCAGTCAATCCTAAAGGAGATCAACCCTGAATTCATTGGAAGGACTGAAGCTGAAGTTCCACTACTTTGGCCAGCTGATGTGAAGAGCTGATTATTTGGAAAAGACCCTGATGCTATGAAAGATTGAAGAGGAGAAGGGAGAGGAGAAGGGAGAAGATTGAAGAGGAGAAGGGAGCGACAGAGGACGAGATGGTTGGATGGTATCACTGACTCAATGGACATGAGTTTGAGCAAACTCCAGGAGGTGGTGAAGGACAGGGATGCCTGGCATGCTGCAGTCTGTTCAACCACAAAGAATCGGACATGCCTTAGCAACGGAACAAATACAAAATTCTGCTGCCCGCTCCCCCAGCCCTGCTGCCTCAGGGAAGATGGCCCTGCTCTTATCTCCTGAGTTTCCTTTGGGCAGCAGTGTCCATGAGCCCAGGCTCCTCACCTGGAGAGCAGTTATGGCCATTGCCTCTCTCAGGCTGTCACTGACATCAAGGGAGATGGGGTCATTTGAGTCAGTGCTTCCTCCTCTTTGTGAGAGGAGGAATGTCTTGTGGGCGGGACAGACAGAGGCCAGGTCACATGACCTGGCTCCACCTTCGCAAGTGTGAGTCCTCCCTGTCAGAGGTGTCATCTCGACCAAGTCGTCTGCCTTCTCCACATCTCCCTGTGGCCATCTGTTAGGTGACATTTCATAACAGAAGGTCTTTTGAAGTTCAGCTGTGTTTATTTGCATGGATGTATTTAAAACATAGTAGAGACCTAACAAATATTTCATATTTGCTTTTCTTTTCGTTCAAGTGATCATTTTTTTTAGCCATAAATGGCTTTGGAGAGCTGATTCTGTGCAACAATATGGAAGTGACTGCAGAGATTTTGAGAGGGTTGTGGTCATCTGAACTTAGGTGCACGCTTGGACTTGAGCCCGAAGTGCATTTGGAAATGTTTGTTCAAGCTCAGAAACACCATGTGTGGCTGAAAGGGAGAAAATGTTTGGATGAGCCGTAGACAGAGGAGGGACCACACCACATGACTTACGTTTTCCATGCTGCCTGGGCTCTATAAGGACCTAAAGGGCCTCTCTAGCTCACAGGTCCCAAAATTCAGACTGTCTTACTAAAGACGAGGTCAAGGTGAGCTTGGGAATACACTCTGAACTTTCTTTCAGTGGAGGAGACTGATATTCAAGGCCCAAGGAGAAGAGGAGCTGGGAGTGATTAGTTCGGCACAGTAGTTAAATTGGCAAAATGAAAGCCAGTTTCCTTCTTAATTGGAAGGATCTTCTTTTTTCTTTCTTTCTTTTTGGCCACAGGCTTTTGGGTTTCTCTGGTGGCTCAGATGGTAAAGAATCTGCCTGCAGTGCAGGTGACCTGGGTTCAGTCCCTGGGTGGAAGAGATCTCCTGGAGAAGGGAATGGCAACCCACTCCAGTATTCTTGCCTGGAGAATCCCATGGACAGAGTAGCCTGTTGGGTGACAGTCCATGGGGTCGCAAAGAGGTGGACATGACTGAGCAACTAACACGCACTTTTGCAGGATCTTGGTTTCCTGACCAGGGCTGGAACCTGGGCCGGGGCAGTGAAAGTGCCAAGTCCTAACCTCTGGACCGCCAGGGATTTCCCAGAAGAATCTTACAATGATGCCAGCACTGTTATTACTTGCCTGACTTTTGTATCAGACCATAATTACCTTTTACAGAAAATATAAAAAGAGCAATCATGTATTGAGCGTGTGTCCTCTGTTAGATGACCATTCCTTACAAGGCTTGTTATTGATATTCTTGGTATTGTTAAGGAAACCAAGGCTTAGAGATAAGAAATACCTTCTCCTTGACATGTGTGCGTGCTCGGTCACTCAGTCTTGTCCAGCTCTTTGTGGCCCCATGGATTATAGCGCACCAGGCTCCTCTGTCCATGGGATTCTCCAGGCAAGAGTATTGGAGTGGGTCGCCATGCCCTCCTGCAGGGGCTCTGCCCAACCCAGGAATCCAACTCAATCTTCTGTGTTTCCTGCAGTGGTAGGTGTGTTACTTACCCACTAAGCCACCTGGGAAGGCCACTTTCTTATTTGGTTACTAAGTAAATGGAATATGAGACAGCTCGACTCCCAGGCTGATGTGTTTTATTTAACTTTGAAAGGTTATTTTTTTTATTAATCATGGTTATAATATGTGTAAGGTAATATCCTGGATAGTTTATCAAGTTGGCTTTATACATTAACTTGAATGCAAACATAAGAATGCAACTCCTCCTGAGAGATCAATAATAAATACAGCTCGGGGACATTTACTGGGCACAGACTGTACATCATCCATTATTCTAAACATTGCTAAGTTTTTATTCACTTAATCCTCACAACAACCTTATGAAATCGGTACAGTTATCATCCCCTTTTTTTGCGGATAATTGAAGGTTAATTAACTTGCCCAATGTCACGTCTCTGTGGGGTAGAGCTCGAACTTGAATCCTGGAAATCTGACTTTTAAGACCAACTCTACAGCTGTACGATTCCAAGGTGCAGCCTCTCTGACTTGAGGGAGAAAAAATCCGGACACTCACAACCAGCCAAAGCAAGAGAGAGCCCTTAGTTCTGACAGTTTGGTGTCATTCTTGCAAAAGAATGGTGGGGATCACAACTTGCAAAGACAAATAAAATTGAAATATTGATATTGAGCTGAAAATCTGAACATTAAATCAAGAGCTTCAGTGTGATTAGGATATAGTTTTATATGCATTAACTTCAGCTGGTGACTCCATTTCTCTCCAGTGTCCTGATCACCATTTGTTGGGAAAGAAATGATTTTCCTCTGCTGGCCAAGCAAAGCAAATCAGTTGTTTTGCAGCGAAGATTGAATCATGATTGGATTAGCCTTTTCTTCATAGTTCCCTCATATTTTTCTTTAGCTAAGTACTCATCTAGCTTGTGTTTTTCTTCCTAATGAAGCAATATCTTACAACTCTTTAAAATGCAGCTACAGAGCCTTGGACTTTGAAAAGTTATTAAGATTGTAGTTAATAGATTACTAATGGCAAAGGGCTGGATAAAAGGCAAAGAATACGGATCTGGTGAGTCATCCATCCATCCTTGGCTCACTACCTTCCTCCGTTTCTTGTGGCATTTGCAGGGATGAATTCAAGATCATCCATGGTTAAGCCTCGGCTAAACTGATTTAGTCCCTGGGAAGTGTGTCAACCCTCTGGACAGTGTCTCCATTCAGCACTTGGGTACACTTGCTTGCTGTCTCTCTAAGGTTCCTCGATGGGCTGTTTCCATTTCTGAATGATTGTTCTCCAAAAATAAATTAAAAGGAAAGTGGATGAGATTTAAACTTTCTTCAGAAGGGAAAATGTATTAGGATCCCCAGATTTCCTTTCATTCCTGGGGTGCCAGGTGACTCTTGAAGTACAATCCCAATTTCCTCTGGTCTTGATGAAGTGTTTTGACCTTGACGTTAACAGAAACATTGCTGTTTAATGTCCACATCAGTCCTTGTGTTCATCCTTGGGCCCCTACAGGATCCTCTTTTGGTCTACCTTGTGGCCTGGCTGAAACCACTTCTGGGGATTTTCCAGGACAAATAGTCTCCAAATATGGTACCTGAAGGCTGGGCCTTAGCAGAGGTTGTGTGTCATCCTTGCTTTCTGTGGGCAGGAGGGTAGAGCCGGAGGAGTCTTGTGTCCATAGTTTTGATGCCTATCCAGAAGCAACATGAGTCATACACTGAAATAAACACAATTGACTGACAGTTTGGACCCACTGCTCTTCGTGTAAGAACCTCTGGGCTGTAGAATCTCTGCTCCGTCCAGGACCAGCCACTTGCTTGATATCTTTTGGAGGCTGGGCTGCATGCAGAGGAAAGAACTCCTTGCTGAATAGTTTGTGCTAGTTCTTTGTCTAATTGCACTTCCTGGTTCAACCAAATGTAAACAGATGAGAAGAGACTAAGCCAGAAAGGGCATTAGGACTGTGACTTGGGTAATAAACTACCCCAGGGTCATAATGGACTCATTCCTGGATAGACCTGGGATTGAGTCTAGGGTGAGAAAAGCTGAATGAGTGAGTGATGATGTGTTGTTATTTAAAAAATGTCTCACTGTGTTTATGCAGATGGTAGACCAGATGTTAGATGGAGCCCCTGATTGTCTCTTTCAAGTTTTCAAGAGAACAATTATGAGCTTATGGGGAACAGTGAAAATTATTTGTTTTTGGCTCTGCTGGGTTTTACTTGCCTCACGGGCTTTTCTGTCTAGTTTCAACTACTCTCTAGTTGCAGTGTGTGAGCTTCTCATTTTGGTGGCCTCTCTTGTTGTGGCTCCCAGGCTCTAGAGCGCAGGCTCAGTTGCAGTACACAAGGCTAGCTGCACTGCAGCATGTGGGATCTTCCCAGGCCAGGGATCAAACCCTTGTCCCCTGCACTGGCAGGTGGATTCTTTACCACTGAGCCACTAAGAAAGCTTCCCAGTGAAATTGACTAAGGTTCCCGTATTTTAGACCTGTGAGGTAAAATTAAAAAACAGGCAATAAACCCCTATAAGAGAAGAATAATGAATTGAATTACAGTTGACCCTTGAACAACATGGGTTTGAATTGCATGTGTCCACTTATACCTGGATTTCTTTCATTAGTAAATACTACAGTAATACCATCTGCCTTGGTTGAATCTGTGGATGTGGTAAACCAGAGCTGACTGGAAGTGTCTGTGGATTTTCCTCTCCAAGGGGACAGCACCCTTAGCCCCACCCTGTTCAAGGGTCAACTATGCTTCTGATGTTTTTGACTGCCAATGTTTCATGAAACGAACTGGTTGGTAATTTTCTGCTGTTCTAAGTTTTACCTTTAATGTCAGGAGAAAAGTTATTTCCTAGGAATATGCTCTTTATTGTATGTTCTTTCTATTTCTGTGTTGATAGTATAATCTGAATTCACTGGGTTTATTGAGACTTCATCATTTATAAGTGATGATTAGTTTATTGTTCCTTTATATAGAACTTAAGCTATTTTGTTGTTTATGTAGATCTTGAGGTTTGAAACTTGAAGTAGCTCTGCTTTTCATAAACATTCATTCTCTGAGCATTGATTATAAACTATAAGGTAGAAGGACTCTTGAACTAAAGGAAAATGATAGTGATAGTTTTATAGTAGATAAATCTGAGCTAAGTATAAGTGAATTAATATTTTTCGTAAAATATGCCCCAAAGTTAATACTTTGCAAATACTACCATTTTCTTATGGTTAGAGTATAACCAAATCCAGGACTAAATAACTTTCCATTTGGGACCAAGTGGAACAAAATTAAGTTCATAGAATAAAATTAAAAGTTCACAGGTTTCTAGGATAAAAAATAAAGTTCGCAGATGACAAATTGTGATAGGAAAATCAATTTTGTTGCACCAGCAAATTTTTAATAGTGGGCTCCATTTATTAATCAGTGCTTTTTTTTCCCCCCATGCTGAGCTTTTTTTTTTTTTTCTGATTTGAGTTCAGGTATGAGGTTAGGTTGGTGGTGGATTAATTCCAATGTCCACTCTTGCACAAGAGCATGAAATTGTAATGCAATATGAGATGGTTTTTGTAGCAGCTAGCCAGCAGGACATCTGAAATGAAACCATCTATGGCCTGCCTTGGCTTCCCTGATAGCTCAGTTGGTAAAGAATCTACTTGCAGTGCAGGAGACCTGGGTTTGATTCCTGGATCAAGAAGATTCGCTGGAGAAAGGAAAGGCTACGCACTCCAGTATTCTAGCCTGGAGAATTCTGTGGACTGTATAGTACAAAGGGTCGCAAAGAGTTGGACACGACTGAATGAGTTTCACTTTGGGCTTCTCTGATAGCTCAGTTGGTAAAGAATATGCCTGCAATGCAAGAGACCCTGCTTCGATTCTTGGGTTGGGAAGATCTGCTGAAGAAGGGATAGGCTACCCACTCCAGTATTCTCAGGCTTCCCTTGTGGTTCAACTGGTAAAGAATCTCCCTGCAATGCGGGAGATCGGGGTTCTATCGCTGGGTTGGGAAGATCCCCTGGAGAAGGGAACGGCTACCCGGTCCCGTATTCTGCCCTGGAGAATTCCCTGGACTGTATAGTCATGGGGTCTCAAAGAGTCGATCACAACTAAGTGACTTTCACTTTCACATAGCCCATCTGGGCTTCCCCAGTGGTTTAGCAATAAAGAATCCACCTGTAATGCAGGAGATGCGGGTTTGATCCCTGGGTTGAGAAGATCCCTGGAGGAGGGCATGGCAACCCACTCCAGTGTACTTGCATGGAGAATACTATGGACAGAGAAGCCTGTCATTGCTAGGGTTACAAAGAGTCAAACATGACTGAGCAACTGAATACAACGCAACCACACACATGGCATGTCTATTACTGTGATTTCTGTTCTGAAGTGGAGTTCAGTACCTGATAAAAGGATCCCAACACCATTGGACTGTAAAGTCTTTTTCAGAGCAGGTGAAGTCAAAAGTTTAGGGTTTTTCTAGTGGTTCTCAGTCCTGGCTGCTCACTGGGGTCAGGGGGAGCATTTAATTCTCCCTGGGCCCAAGCTACACCCCAGCTAATAAAAGGGGGATCGTGGAGGACCCAGGCATGGGTGCTTTTTATTATTTTTTAAAGATTTTTTTGGATGTGGACCATTTTAAAGATAGTTCATTGAATTTGTTACAATATTGCTTCTGTTTTATGTTTTGGTGTTTTGGCTGAGAGGCATATGGGCTCTTAGCTCTCTGACCAGGGATTGAACCCATGCAGACTGCACTGGAAGGTGAAGTCTTAACTACTGGACCTCCAGGAAAGTCCCCATTGGTGCTTTTTAGCACTCTCCTCGAGACCCTGCTTGTGTGCCAAGGTTGAACTACTTCACCAGATCCAGCCGTTGAGGACGTCAGGGCTATTATGGATTGAAGTTCAGATCAGTGAATTCAGATGTCTTGTTAATATCTGGTCAGTTCCCACCTGAATGTCAAATGTCTTGAAAGCTGAGATGTGCGGAATAGCTCCCTGTCCCTAGAGAAGGGGCCACCAGTTAGGCACCAGTTAGGAGGGTGGTGTGTCTCCTGGGTTTAGAGAGCCTGCGCTTCCAGGATCCCCCCACATACTCCAGAAGCTTGAGGGTGGAGTGGGATACCCTACCTGCTGGGAGAGCCTCAGCCTCCAACATAGCAAGTCCTGGTTATGTTGTGAGATGTGTGGGTACACAGAGCTCCTCCCGCTTCCGAGCATCTCCCTTGCATGAGGGGACCACTCCCGTCTCCCCAGGACTCCAAGGTTTGAGGGTCGCTCGTGACCTCTACAGAGCAAGGTTCTGTCAAAGCGACCCATGAGTGAGAAAGGAAGTCCATGTAGGAGCCAGGAAGTAGCATAGTACCGTTGTAGCTCGTTCAGAAGTTTTTCTTTTCTTTTTTTTTTAACATTCAGATTGACCTAAGTCTCAGAGATGGAGTGCTTGTTCAGGCAGAGGACCAGGGTGGTGAGGTTTACCCTTTGAGCTCTGGGCAAATTACCGCATCTCCGAGCTACTCTTTCACCATCTGTTAGAATTTCTTATCAGGATTGGTTGTGAAAGAGTATGTGAAAATGGTTTGTTAAGAAAAGGAAAGAAAAGAAAGGAACCCCATTCAAACTCCAGCTTGGGGTGCTAGCCCTCTCGTCTTGGGGGAAGGAACAGACTTCTGGGAAACTAGTAGCCCTGCCTGAAAGCTGTTACCCTTTTCTGGCATCATTCACATTGGTTCCATGAGTGATTAGGGTCAATTAAAAAAAAAAAATCACTGACAATCACAGAATGCTGGCGAAGGTGAGGATGTGGGGAGACTGGAGTGGAAATGGTCCAGCCACTGCAGGAAGCCATTCAGTTGTTTATTATAAAATTCCACGTACAAATGCCTCACAGGCAAGCCTTTCTACTTCTGGGTATTTATGCAAGAGGGATGAAGACGCATGTCCACAAAAAGATGTGTACGGTGATGTATATAGCAATTCTTTTCATAATATGTACATAAAACAAAAAACCCTGTACATAAAACAAATATTCATTATCAGAAGAGTGATTCAATAAAGCTGGATGATGTATTCATAAAATGAGACTACTCAAACCTAAAAAAAAAAAAAAGACACTGCTCCAACAATGACTGGTTGAATCTCCAAAACATCATATTAAGTGAAGGACTGATAAGTCAGACAGAAAGAAATACATACTGTCTGATCTTGTTTCTCAGAAGGTCACGAACAGTGGTCATGGGGGAGGAGGTGACTTAGAAGTGGACCCAAGGGTGCTGAGGTTGTGTCCACACAGAACATGGCCATTCTGCATCTTGCTTTGGAAGCTGGGATTGTGGGTGGAGACATTATCAAAAAATTGGTCTCACAGAGCATTTAAGATCTGTGCATTTTACTCTACAGATTTTGGGGGGCGGGGTGAATAATTAAATTTTATTTTCCTTCTTTTTTTTTATTGTGATATACCTAACACGACATTTACTGTCTTAACCATTTTAATTTTTTTTTAGTTAAATAATTTCTGGCCTCAACAGCTTAGCTTGCAGGATCTTAGTTCCCTGACCAGGGATGGAACCTGCTCCCTTGACAGTAAAAGCGCAGAGTCTTGACTGCTGAGCCACCAGGGAAGTCCCTCTTAGCGATTGTTAAGTATCCTGTGACATTAGAAACATTCACACTGTCCTGCAACCCTCACCACCGTTCGTCTCCAGGAGACTCTATATTTTGCCTCAGCAAGAAAAGCACACTACAAACGCTGTCATGTGGTGAGGTCAGTTCAGCTGTAACTGAGGTGTTGGCCTCATACGTCCGGACACACAGGACCATCTGCTTCCTGCTGCGGCTCCCAAGAGCAGTGGACACTGCTCTGCTGGACACCTGTGCCCTCCACATCAGCACGGACTTGCTGCTTCTCCACAGACCAAGAGCTCCCGAGGGTCGAGATGGTCCCGCTCATCGCCCTCCCCCATCATCCGCGTGAAGAAGGCTCCCGTGAACGTGTGCTGAACGCCTAATGGTCCTTGTGTCAGCACGCAGCCTGGTACCTTTCCAAGGCTTTCTCAAAGAAAACAGTGCTGCATCTGTTAAATGGCTCAAGAAACCCTGTGCGATTTAGAGTCTTGAACTGGGGAGCCTTTTGCACAGTTTCCTGGAACCACTGCTTCTGGTTAGCATGTGCGTTCATGTCTCTTGTTCCTTCTTGCTGAAGTCAACTCTCAGGCTCTCCCACCCGACATGGGGCCTTCAGCACTTCCCTTCCTCCTTGTCCTGTGGTTTCCTGGCCCGCCTCAGGTTGCCTATCTGCCCAGCCCAAAGGACCTGGACCACTGCAAATAAGCCGTTCCTCCAGCAGCTCAGGAAAGTCCAAACTAAGACCTCATGTTTTTCTTCTTCAGAATTCCAATAATTGCCAGAAATCAGAAGGATTATAAAATAAGGGGAGGGGTCTTTGCATGCTGCAGTGGGAGGACCTGGCTGCCTTGCTTCTCAGCTGAGTCACAGATGGTCCCCTGCAGGGCCTTTTTCCTCTCCAGAGCCCCAAAGCCAGAAATAGAGTGTGTGATAAGGGCTTCCATTCCCGGACAGCTGAACAGTTTGTACCATTTCAGAACTGCATAATCCTGTTCAGGCACAGTTTTCAATATGTGTCCAGCAAGAAGGAACAAGAGACATGAACGCACATGCTAACCAGAAGCAGTGGTTCCAGGAAACCGTGCAAAAGGCTCCCCAGTTCAAGACTCTAAATTGCACATGGTTTCTTGAGCCATTTCCATCCATGGTCTCAATTGCATGCATTTTCTTCACCAGAAAACGCAACCAGCTTACACTGAAAAGAGTGTTTTGCTTAAGGCTGAAGAGTTCCTGCTTTCAACCTACCTTGTAATTTTCATCGTGTCTTTTCCTAGCATTCATATCAACACCTTGGACTTTTAGCTTCCCACTATAGTTTTTAAATTACCACTTTAAAATACAATGAAACACTTGAATAAGACACTGTCCTATCTATCACCTGGTGGGGCTGGGACGGAGCTCCTGGTGACTCTGAAATTGGAGGGTGGACGGTAGCACCATGCAACAGGCAGGAATGTGCATTCACTATTTGAGAGGGAAAAGTCTGAGTTTGGGACAGAAAAGGTTGTTTGGGGATGTCAGCATATTATTATGAAAGTTGGACATGCTGCAGTGAAGACTGCTTATAATGTAAGGAAATCTCATTTTACAGACAGGAAACTCATTCATTCATTCATCAGCAGTATGTCTTAGTGGTTTGGTTTAGTTGCCGAGTTGTGTCTGACTCTTTGTGACCCCATGGACTGTAGCCCGCCAGTCTCCTTTGTCCATGGTATTTCCCAGGCAAGAATACTGGAGTGGGTTGCCATTTCCTACTGCAGGGGATCTTCCAAACCCGGGGATTGAACCAAATTCTCTCGTCTCTTGTGCTGGGGGGTAGGTTCTTTACCACTAGTACCATCTGGGAAGCCCTAGAGAGAGTTGCCGGATTTAACAAATACAAATAGAGAATGCCCAGGTTACACTTGAATTTCAGGCATGTAGTGAATGAATTTTTAGTATATCTCATGCAATGTTCAGGACGCACTTATACTAAACAATGATTGGCTGTTTTGTGAAATGCCGGTGTTGCTGGGTGTCCTGTGTTTTCTCTGGCAGTGGAAGGCTGTGGGGCTGGAGCCGGGAAGTCAGACTGAGAATGGGCAGTGGATGTCCATGGGGAGGCCTTGCTGATGACCTGCATCTGGGGAGTGAGACAGAGGAGTACAAGATGACTTCTGGTTGTCCAACCTCAGCACCTGGGAGGCCCTTACCTGAGCTGGAGAAGATGGGGCGAGAAGTGTGTGTGTTGTGATGCTGATGAGCCTTGTTTAAGGGCGTGTAAACAGGAAGACATGGACATTTCATGGATTGTCCCCCGCTTCTCTGTACAGGCCCACCCCTCCAACTGTCTCCCCTTCCNACAGGTGACTGGGACAAAATATTTTCTAAATAAACATTTAGATCCCCTAGAGAAGGGCATGGCAACCCACTCCAGTATTCTTGCCTGGAGAATCCCATGGACGGAGGAGCCTGGTGGGCTATAGTCCTTGGGGTCATAAAGAGTCAGACATGACTGAGCAACTAATACTTGCACACTTTCAAGCTGCTACTAAGGGAAATTGGGAAAACAGAAATGTGCTTCCTAGGAACTGGGCTACAGAATATTTCTATTAATAGTTCTTTGTGTAACATTTCTGTGCGCCTCTTTTGCAATGTATCTTTAAGGATCCATCCATAGGCATAATGAAACAGGACAAACAGAACAGTTTTTGCAATGAAGTGGTTATGTGGACAACCCAGGACAGGCAAAATAAACTGGGTGCAGAAGTGTCTTAGTCACAGCTTTTATAAAATCCAACATTACAATTATACCAAACATTACAACTATAATATCTAACATTACAATTGGGCTTCCCAGGTGGCTCAGTGGTAAAGAATCTACCTGTCAATGCAGGAGACGTGGGTTTGATTCCTGGGTTGGGAGGGTCCCTTGAAGGAAGAAACGTCAATCTACTCCAGCATTCTTGCCGGGACAGTGGAGCCTGGTGGGCTACAGTCCATGGGGTCACAAAAGAGTCAGACTCGACTTGGCAACCAAACAAACATTACAGCTAACTGCATGGCTACACTGAAGTATTTTCTGAAATTTTAGCCCAAATAAGAATTTTAGCCTTCTCATTTCTATTTTTGTGAAGGAAAAACAAGTGTATACAAGCACAGTTGTGATATTGCATTTCCTGATTAAAAAGATACATCTTTTTTTTTAATTGGACTACAAATATTAAGATTTATTTTAAAATGGTCCCTGTAAAAAGTTCATTCTCCTTGACTTTATTTTTCTGTAGGGTGAAGCCACTTGATTAAATAAATATTTTGATTACAGAGGGTTTGGATGTGAAATGGCCCCTTATCCAGAGAATGTTTTGGAAAAGTGAAAACTGGACAAATGCCACGACTCTCTTTTTCTCCATCCCTTCTACTTAAATCTTTTAGTAAAACAACTTTACCAGAAATTCCGTATGAACAGTCAACAAGGCTTATTACTGTTGCTCTATTTCCAAAGTTGCTCGGCTGCCACTGGGGGACAGAATGTCCCTAAGTCAAACCTGGAGAACCACCTGTAATGTTCGTTATGAATGCTCACTTGCTTCACATAGATTTGAATTCAGTGGTCTGCCTAGGGCAGGGTCCAAGAATCTGTATTTTTAACAAATACGCCAGCCATTTTTGTGGGCTGGCAAATCTGGAAAACACTGACTTGAGTGAAATAATTAGCCACTGAGGACTTCCCTGGTGGCTCAGTGGTAAAGAATCCACCTGTCAGTGCAGGAGACAAGAGTCCCATCCTTGGTCTGGGAAGATCCCACACGCTTCTGGCTAACCTCACCCGAGCACAACTGACTACTGAGCCCACACCTCGAGCCTGTGCTCCTCGACAAGGAAAGCCACCACAATGAGAAGCCCAGGCGCCGTTACAGAGAGTCACCCCTGCTTGCCACAGCTCGAGAAAGCCCTCACGCAGCAGCAGAGGCCCAGCACGGTTAATAAATAAATAAATATTTTTTAGAATAAAATACAATCGTTGAATTCCAACTGTCTTGAAGGTGTGAGTGAAAGAGCCTTTTGAGAGATTGGAGGAGAAATAACGGCACGTAAGTGGTCTCATTAGTTACACAGTTCATCAGAGTTTGTTGAATGTCTGCCGATGGGCTTGAGAGCATCCTGGGCACTGACGGTGCTGTGTGGACGAGACATGAGCCAGGAGGGACGGTCAGTTCTGCCCGGTAGCTCCGGACAGCTTTGCACGCAGGACGAGGCATTTGAAATGGCTCATTTGAAACCAGAAGGAGGGGGTTGCTTGTGGGCTGGTGGGGTGTAGGGGAAGGGGAGGGTTGTTATTCCTGGAAGGAGCAGGTGTGATGGTTAGAGGAGAATGGGGCCCTCAGGTGTGGGGTTCCCATGGAGCTGGTCCTTAGGGTGGGTGGGGTGAGGTGAGCAGCTTGTGGAGCCAGGAATGTAGGCTGCCGTGAAGGGAGCGTCTTGCCAAGCTCTGTCGTGTGAGGAACGAGGAAACGGCAGAGAGCTGCAGTTGTTTTTGGAAAGAGAACTGGAAGAGCACCGGGCGGCATGGCGGATGGGCTGGGGGCTGGGGTAGAGGGGAAACGAGAGGGCTGAAAGCCAGGGTGGAGAGTTTCAAACTCAGCTCTGGTGGGAGTGTGAGGCAGAGAGAGCACATCGAGGCCCCAGGAGGCCAGCCCTCTGCTCCCGAGAAGCATCTGAAGTATTAACATGAAACCTGCTGGGATGACCCCATACCTCAGGGAGCAAATATTCCCTGCAAGTCAGAGTAGAGAAGAAAAAGCCAGAATGTTCCAGTCTCCACGTGTGAGAGGCTTTGGTCCCTTGGGTCTCAGGGCGGTAGGGGCCCTGCAGGTGGGTTGGCACAACCAGCAACCTTGACTTGGGTGCTGCTTGGACCAGCTGAGGCGTCCAGGCACCAGCCCAAGCCCTGGGGTGTCTTCCAGGTTCTGCAGGGAGCCCACACATCTGCGTCTCTGTGTGAGCTGTGTTCCTCGTCCCGCAGCTGCACCTGCCTCACTCTCCCTTCCAGACGTGAGGAAACACCATCTCACTCCTCGACCGTGTTCATTTTGTTTCTAACGTGAGGACCCAGTTTGAAATAAAGGTGGAGGGGGTGAGCAATGACAGTGGATTGGTGTCGGGGGGTCCTGGGTTCTCAGCCTAGGGAGGGGCTTCAACCCTCTGTTGCCCGAGCTTTCCCCTGCTTAGAATTAGGAGAAGTGAATGACATCCACGTAGACGGGGAGTTCAGATGGGTGTGTGTGTGCGCTCAGTTGGCAAGTTGTACCCTACTCTTTGCACCTCCATGGACTATAGCCCACCTGCCAGGCTCCTCTGTCCATGTGATTTCCCAGGCAAGAATACTGGAGTGGGTTTCCATTCCCTTCTCCAGAGGATTTACCACCTGGGAAGCCAGATGGGTTTGTTAATTAAATGTAAAAGATCCATTTTATAATAACACACATTAACGCGGAGTTGATGACTGAGGCTGTGCTTCGTCTTGAAGCCTCATCTGTTATCTGCTCTTCCTTTTGAAAGTTGTCTTCTCATTTCAGTTTCCATTGCACTGCATTGCAGTGGTCCAAGATCTCTAAATTCCCTGAATTTTAGAACTGGTTGCTGCCTGCTTTCCACTGCAGCCCTTACTGTCCTTTGCCCCATCTTCCATGATTTTGTTCTGCAGTTCTGGACATGGGCTGGTTAGAAACACCAACCCCTTGCCCTCTACCCCCAGAGAAACAGCCCCTGGGGGTGGAACCAGCAGTCTGGGTCTGAGAGAACCTCCAGCGATTCTTAACACTTGTGGTAAGGTCCAGAACCACTGATTGACTGGCACAGTCTCCTTGTTTTACTGACAAGACAGTGATGCCCCAGTTCCAGCTGGGAAGTGGTGTTTGTAACCCATTTCCCAGGAGATGCTGAAGTTGCTGGTCTAGATGACTTCTTAATTCTCCCCAGCTCAGAAATGTTGACTCTGTTGTCTGTAAAGTGTCGGGGGTTGGGGGGCAGGGGGATTTGTTACGTTTCTTAAGTAGATGTTTCTGCCAGTTTCTGCCCTCAGAGGTATATTCTGTAATCACTTCTTCCTTCTCCTGCCCTCTGCCAAGCTCACCCCTTGTGGTCCTGTTTTTCTTTTCCAACAGCTCACCCCACCTGCTAAGAAACTCTCTACCTGTCAGCATCCAAGGGCCAGTCGTACCCATCCACAGAGGGCAGCCATTCTGGGTGGGTACTGGGGCACGGTGGTCCTCAGCTGCACTGCATGCTCTCAGGTGTGGACTCTCGGGGTTCTGGGGGCAAGTGGTGCTGACCTGAGAGCAAGCAAGTCAACCAGGGCTCCAAGGCTTACTATCCCTGTCACCTTGGAGGAGTTACTTTACCTGCCAAAGCCTCAAATTTCTCATCTGTTAAATGGAGATAATATTATAGTATCTGAAAGACTGTTCTAAGTATTGAATAAAACAATCCATGTAAAGAACTTGACAGAGTACCAAGTACACAGTAAGAGTTCCATAGATATTAGCTTTGAAACCAGTAAACTGGAACTCAGGGGGTTGTGTTTCCCATGGTGTGCTGTTTTCTCATTTAAAAATAGTGCTTTTCACTCTACTCAGGGTTGTGTGGCAGCCTGGATGGGACAGGGGTTCAAGTGAGTTCAGATGGTTCAGGGAAGAATGTGAAAGTCACTCAGTCATGTCCGACTCTATACAGTCTATGAAATTCTCAGGCCAGAAGACAGGAGTTGGTAGCCTTTCCCTTCTCTAGGGGATCTTCCCAACTCAGGAATCGAACCCAGGTCTCCCACATTGTGGGCCACCAGGGAAGTGCAGGGAAGAATGGATACATGTATATATATGACTGAGTCCCTTCACTGTTCACCTGAAACTATCACAACACTATTAATCAGCTATTTGTTCTTCAGTCACTAAGTTGTGTCCGGCTCTTTGTGACCCCATGGACTGTAGCACACCAGGCTTCCCTCTCCTTCACTACCTCCCAGAGTTTGCTCAAACTCATGTCCTTTGAATCAGTAATGCCATCCAACCATCTCATCCTCTGTAGTCCCCTTCTCCTCCTGCCTTCAATCTTTCCTAGCATTTNAATCATATCCCCTATTGTGTGTTAGTTGCTCAGTCATGTCCGAAAGAATTTTTAAAAGTTAACTTGTCCTAAAAGTTAAGAAATGAAGTAGGAAACTACAAAAAAATCATATCCCCTATTGTGTGTTAGTTGCTCAGTCATGTCCGAAAGAATTTTTAAAAGTTAACTTGTCCTAAAGTTAAGAAATGAAGTAGGAAACTATAGAAAAATCATATCTCCCATTGTGAGTTAGTTGCTCAGTCGTGTCTGACTCTTTGTGACCCCATGGACTGTAGCCCGCCAGACTCCTCTGTCCACGGGATTCTCCAGGCAAGAATACTGGAGTGGGTTGCCATTCCCTTCTCCAGTATACCTCCTATTACTGCTGCTGCTGCTGCTAAGTCACTTTAGTCGTGTCCGACTCTGTGTGACCCCATAGACGGCAGCCCACCAGACTCCCCCATCCCTGGGATTCTCCAGGCAAGAGCATTGGAGTGGCTTGTCGTTTCCTTCTCCAGTGCATGAAAGTGAAAAGTGAAAGTGAAGTCGCTCAGTCATGTCCGACTCTTCACAACCCCATGGACCGCAGCCTAGCAGGCACCTCTGTCCATGGGATTTTCCAGGCAAGAGTACTGGAGTGGGGTGCCATCACCTTCTCCGATCTATTACACTGAAGCTAATTACTGTTCCATAAATACATCCATAAAATTACATCCATAAATATTTTAATCTCTAAAAGATAAAGAATCACATTTTCAACATAAATTTAATACCATTATTAAACATAAAAGTGATAATTCCTTATCATCAAATATTCAATAAATGATCAAAATTTTCCAGTTATCTCAATTATTCTTAATAATTTGGCTACCAATTACTATTAATCAAGGCTAATATGGTAGCCCACTCCAGTATTCTTGGCTGGAAAATCCCATGAACAGAGGAGATTAGTAGGCTACAGTCCATGGGGTTGCAGAGTCGGAGATGATTGAACGACTGAGCATGCAAGCACAAGGCTAATATAGTTCTGAGAAGACTCAACAAGTCTTAGTTTCTAAAAATAGAACATTCCTTTAAAAAAGCATCATAGAAATCTTCAAAAGCTTTTAAAACAATTACATTGGATAATAATTATTATACCCTTAAGCTATTGAATACTAACACAAACCAGCAGTAAACTTAAGCTGTTAAAACATCAATCAAATATGAAATTATATACACTACACAAAGAGTTAAAAGATACAAAATTTGGTAAATTTGTCATCTTGTAAGGTGAAAATCCTCAGGGAATTGGCTTTGGGTGAAATGAATTTCAAGAGCTAGTTTCCATTTATTTAACCAATGACCTATTATCTGGCAAACAAATCTGTTTTTCTTTTTTTTTAATCAAAGTATAGTTAATTTACTATATTGTGTTAGTTTCAGGTATGCAGCAAAGCGATTCAGTTATATATAGTTTTACATACACATACACATACACACACACATATATATATGGGCTTCCCTGGTGGCTTAATGGCAAAGAATCCACCTGCCAAGGCAGAAGACACAGGTTCTATCCCTGGGTCAGGAAGATCTGCTGGAGATGGAAACTGCAACCCACTCCAGTATTCTTGCCTGGAGAATCCCATGGACTGAGGAGCCTAGTGGGCTGCAGTCCATGAGGTCACAGAGTCAGAAGCAACTTAGCAACTAAATGACAGCGACATATAACTATATAGTCTACATTTACATTCTCTTTCATTATAAGTTATTTCAAAATACTGAGTATAGTTCCCTATGCTATACAATAGATCCAGCTGATTATCTATTTTATATACAGTAGTGTGTATATGTTACTCCCAAACTCCTAATTTGTCCATCACCTTTCTTCTTTGTTAACCATAAAGTTTGTTTCCTATATCTCTTTTCCTGTTTTGTAAATAAGTTCATTTGTGTCATTTTTTTAGATCACACATGTAAGTGATGTGTGATATTTGTCTGTTTCTGCCTAGCCTACTTCACTTAGTGTGATCATCTCTAGGTACATTTGTGTTGCTGTAAATGACATTGTTTCATACTTTGTATGGTTGAGTAATATTCTATTCTATATATATAATATTCCACTTGCATATATATGGTGTATATATATATATGTATATATATGCACATGTGTACCACATCTTCTTTAGCCATTTGTCTGTTGATGGGCACTTAGGTTTCTTCCACGTCAAACAAGTCTATTTCTGATTGGATGGTATTATAATACAAACAGTCTCACAATAAAAATTCCTTTCTTAGAGCTTTGTGTAACTACCCAGTTATTTTCTTAGCAATCTCTTACTGGGAGAGGCGTGGGTGTTGTGTTGAGAAGTGGATACGTTTTAAAGGCCCTTGTTACGTGCTGTCAAGATGAAGAGTATCACATACTCTCTCCCGCCATGCCCACCGATTTCATTTCATGGTGAGGAGATTAGAATCCTGAGACCGGCTTAGTCTTGTCCATATACGGGACTGTCCAGACCAGACCTGCAGCTAGACACCCAGATTCCTAACTTCCCCACACCTTTGTCACTTCACTCTCTTCCAGGCAAGAGCTAGATTTCTCTTCCACTTTCTCTGTGCTGGACACCAAACCTCCAGGTGTTTGAATTTCATCTACCCCTGAAACTGTCTTGCATTTCTTTTCTGGACTCACTCTAATTAATGTAGTGATAAAAATTGTACCAGGTTATTAAAGTTCCAAAAACACAGTCAATTTGCTGTCTTTCGTATTTGACTGTTATTTCGAAAGATCTCTGTGTCAAGTTAGGTTCACATTTTTATGCCACACATCGATGTTATAGTTCATTGCCCGATCCTCGGGTCTTCCTGAAGCCACACCTGGGTCTTAGAGCACAAAATAAAGAGATGGTTTCAAACTGGATAAAGACATCAGCAAACATGAGTAAATTAAAATGGGTCAGATTTTTATTTCAAAGGCTTAAAGAAGAGTTAATGAAGAGGGAATCAGCCGTAATGCACTGGGGTCTCTCATTTCAGCATGGCGGGGGCGGGGAGGTGCTTTTTTAAATTAATTTTTTATTGATACACTTTTAATATACTCATGAGTTGTAAAACCATCACCACTCTAATTCCGGAAACTGATGCATCTTCTGTGAAAGAGGCTTGTAGATTTTGCACACTGCAGTTCAACTGTGCAAAAAAAAAAGGTTGGGGGGGGGAGGAAAAAGGAGGGAAAAGAAATCTTCACATTGTCTAACTCTTCTCTCTCCAGCGCTCTGAGTAGCAGCAGGTGGGAAAACAGCCTTAAGTTGACCAACAGGCGTCAAATTATTTCCATTTTAAACAGTTTGTTTTCCATCGTGACTCTGCACCTTCAAGATAAGAGTTGTCCTTGTTTCTTCTGCTCTCTTCCAAGATGTAGATAGATGCACGTTTCTCTTGTGTTAATTGGGGAGAAAGAAGCCATCCCCCACCTCAAGCAAATGTTTGATATTAGCACACGTGGAAATGCCTATTGTTCAGTCACTAAGTCATGTCTGACTCATGGACTGCAGCACACCAGGCTCCTCTGTCCTCTTTCTCCCAGAATTTGCACAAACTCATGTCCATTGAGTCGGTGATGCCATCCAACCATTCCATCCTCTGTTATCCCCTTCTCTTCCTGCCCTAAATCTTTCCCAGCATCAGGGTCTTTTCCTATGAGATGTCTCTTCACATCAGGTGGCCAAAGTATTAGAGCTTCAGCATCAGTCCTTCCAATGAGTATTCAAGGTTGATTTCCTTTAGGATTGACTAGTTTGATCTCCTTGCTGTCCAAGGGACTCTCAAGAGCCTTCTCCAGCAACACAGTTCAAAAGCATCAATTCTTGGGCACTCAGCCTTCTTTATGGTCCAGTTTTCACATCTGTACATGACTACTGGAAAAACCATAGCTGTGACTAAATGGACCTTTGTTCAAAAAGTAATGTCGGTCTAAAGTGATTTAAACCTTAGTGAGGGCTTTATAGTAGAGAAAGATAGCTATTCAAGTTGGAATTGATGGTGCTGGTCATGGAGTTGAATTCTGATGCTCCCTCCTCTTCTGTCCCCCTCCTTCCCCAGGACACCCAGGAGGCTTTTCTGACCCCTTTCTCTCTTATAAGCAGTTTGGAGAAAAGATCCCAACTCCTCCCTGGGCTTTGCATCTCTAAAAAAGCCTCCAATTCAGGATTGGGAGCTCGTGTACACCTGTGGTGGATTCATGTCGATGTATGGCAAAGCCAATAGAGNCCTTTCTCTCTTATAAGCAGTTTGGAGAAAAGATCCCAACTCCTCCCTGGGCTTTGCATCTCTAAAAAAGCCTCCAATTCAGGATTGGGAGCTCGTGTACACCTGTGGTGGATTCATGTCGATGTATGGCAAAGCCAATAGAGTATTGTAAAGTAAAATAAAGTAAAAAATAATAAAAAATAAAAAACCTGAAAAAAAATAAAAATA
Organism: Neotragus pygmaeus; assembly: GCA_006410875.1. Lineage (NCBI taxonomy): Eukaryota > Metazoa > Chordata > Mammalia > Artiodactyla > Bovidae > Neotragus > Neotragus pygmaeus. The sequence goes on along the minus strand of SJYV01055318.1, from coordinate 176,397 downwards.
AAAAAACCTCCAAAGTCTCATTCTTTAAAGTAAAGGAAAAAGGAAAACAGTCAAAGGGCATCTGAAAGGTTTCTATTTGGGCAGGCAAGGTACGTCTCTCAGGATACATAACCGGTATCAGGTTGCCCAGATAAGAATTGTCTTGAGGATGAGTCCCTGTGAATGATCCTGGAACCAAGCTCAGCCTGCTTTGCAAGCTCAAGACCACTTTTGTCTGGGATCGTAGGCACCCATCCCTATGTTCCTGGGGATTCCTTTCTCTTCTGAGGCTCCCTCACTCAGCTCTTCTGGAGGTGAGCTCCTTGCACAGTCAGGCAAGAGGCCTTGGGTGGTTGGAAGTGCAACTCCAAGGCCACTGGGCTCAGGTCCACTTTGGCAGGGACCTTTGATCACCAAGCATGGGTCCATCTCTGGTAGTGTCTTCCTGGTCTGCACTGTGCCAGTCACAGAGCGAGCAAGTCCTCATCTTCCTCTAGTTTCCCATGCTGTCTGACTCCTGCCCTAGAGATGCTTCTGGTCATTCCAGAATGACCACTTACATTTCGCAAGGTCAGGCCAAAGGGGGCCGGGAGGGAGACTTCAGAACCTCTGGATGAGTTATTCACTAGCTCCTGGGAAAGCGCAGCGCAAATGTATACATTCAGTCTGGGAAGTTGCAGTGAAGTGGAAAAAAAAAAAGTTGAGTTTCTGTGTGGCTGCAGGGATAAAGGCATCTGTCTTTAAAGAAAGAAAATACATTGGTCATCATAAAAAGAAAATGCTGTCATAATAAAAACAAAACAAAGCAAAAAAAAAATTTCTTTGGTAGCACTTTGTAAAGACAAGAAATTTATGTTCTCAGGGGTTAAATTCTAGTAGCTTTGTTTTTCGATTTTAAGATCTAGGATTCTGAACATAAATGTGTGAAAGAGCTGTTAAAATGTGGCTTCAGATTTTGTAGGGGAAGTGGCAATCCAATTTCCTGCTTTTATTTCTTTTAGTTCTCAGAATAGGAGAAATTGGTGATTTAAAAATCTTTCTGTAGCCGAGAGGTGAATTTATATGAACTTCAGGCTGAAATGGACCTGATGGAATATCTTTTAAATTTGTGAAAATTATGGTGAAAAACAAAATATTACCTGAATGGTATATTATATAAATCCAAGCTCAGGAACCTCTTTCATTGCAGAATTCCTTCCCCTCAAAGGTCCGACTAGTCAAAGCTATGGTTTTTCCAGTAGTCTTATATGGATGTGAGAGTTGGACTGTAAAGAAAGCTGAGCACTGAAGAATTGATGCTTTTGAACTATGGTGTTGGAGAAGACTCTTGAGAGTCCCTTGGACTGCAAGGAGATCCAACCAGTCCATTCTAAAGGAAATCAGTCCTGGGTGTTCTTTGGAGGGACTGATACTGAAGCTGAAACTCCAATACTTTGGCCACCTCATGCAAAGAGTTGACTCAGTGGAAAAGACTCTGATGCTGGGAGGGATTGGGGGCAGGAGGAGAAGGGGACAACAGAGGATGAGATGGTTGGATGGCATTACTGACTTGATGGACATGAGTTTGAGTAAGCTCCGGGAGTTGGTGATGGACAGGAAAAACTGGTATACTGCAGTCCATGGGGTCGCAGAAAGTCAGACATGACTGAGCAGCTGAATTGAACTGAACACACACATTTATGTTCACATCATCATGTTATTAAAGTGGACAGCAAGGCTTCTCTGGCGGCTCAGTGGTAAAGGATTCACCTGTCAATGCAGTAGACATGGATTTGATCGCTGATCAAGGCAGATCCCACATGCTGCGTAGCTACTAAGCCCGTGCACCACAACTATTGAGCCTGTGCTCTAGAGCCCACGAGCCACAACTACTGAGCCCTCAAGCTGCAGCTACTGAAGTCTGAGCGCCCACAACAACAAGAAAAGCCACCGCAGTGAGAAGCCTGAGCATGGCAACCGGAGACAGGCCCCAGCTCCCAGCAGCTAGAGAAAAGCCCATGCAGCCAAAGACTCAGCACAGCCAAAACTCAATAGATATAATTTTAAAAAAAATAGACAACAGAGTGACCTGACCTCTAGGTTACCTTGCCTAACCGAGGGGAGGAGGGAGAGGGGAGAAAAGCTCCATTTAGAAGGTATAAGTGAAATTCCAGTACTTTGGCCACCTCATGCGAAGAGTTTGGGGGCAGGAGGAGAAGGGGACGACAGAGGATGAGATAGCTGGATGGCATCACTGACGGACGTGAGTTTGAGTGAACTCCAGGAGTTGGCGGTGGACAGGGGGGCCTGGCGTGCTGTGATTTATGGGGTTGCAAAGAGTCAGACACGACTGAGCAACTGAACTGAACTGAACTGAAGTGGAGCATATGCCAGCCAGAAGCTGATTTGGGAAGTGTGCTGCTGCGGGTCCCTCTTTGGGGTGAAACGGGGTTTCCTTGTGCTTCTCATCACGAATTCTCTCTCTCCCAGTAATGGAGGGAAACCTAACCTTTGGGCTACATTTATTTATGTGTTATTTAACAGAGATGTATATAGCTCTTGCTATGTGCTGCTTAAGTACACTTCTAAGCACTTTACAAATATTATTGATTTAAGGCACGTCACCCTCGTAACAAACTGATGAGCTAGATGAAGTGATCTCCATTTTTTTTTCAGAAGGAAACTGAATCCCAGAGATTAGGTTGCTTGCCAAGATCACGCAGTTAATAATTGAGGGGTGCAGGATTTGAGTTTAGCAATCTGACTTCACAGTTCTTTTCTCCAAAATATTTTGCAAATTGTGATGCCTTCCTTAGGAATTTTTTAAAATATATATATATTTGGCTGTACCGTGGGGCTTGTGGGATCTCAGTTCCTGGGCCAGGGATGGAACCCAGGTGACCACAGTGACAGCACCAAATCCTAACCACTAGGCCACCGGGAAACTCCCTTCCTTAGACATTTTTAAGAGAAAATTTCTTTATGGGCTGTTGCGTCTTACAAGTGGACTTCAGAACCTAAGCAACATGATGATGAGATCCTTTCAGACTATGTTCTGTGCACATTAATTATACATGGATGTGTGTGTGTGTGTGTGCTGATTGATTACATAAATTGATGGATATATGAATTTTTTTCAATTCATAATGATTGGTGGTCAAGAGCATCCAAGTTATGCAAATCTCTCTTTTTAACCCACCTCACTCTTACAATATGCTCAGTTCAGTTCAATCTAGTTGCTCAGTTGTGTCTGACTCTTTGCGACTCCATGTACCTCAGCACACCAGGCCTCCCTGTCCATCACCAACTCCCAGAGTTTACCCAAACTCGTGTCCATTGAGTTGGTGACCCCATCGAACCATCTCATCCTCTGTCATCCCCTTCTCCTCCTGCTTTCATAGGGTTCTCGAGGCAAGAATACTGAAGTGCTTTGCCATTCCCTTCTCCAGTGCACTACATTTTGTCAGAACTCTCCACCATAACCCATCCATCTTGGGTGGCCCTACACGGCATGGCTTAGTTTCACTGAGTTAGACAAGGCTGTGATCCATGTGATATAATATGTTAGTTTGGCTTAATTTAATGAACTCTTTCCTATCAGGCTTCCCTGGTGGCTCAGACGGTCAAGAATCTGCCTGCAATGTAGGAAACCTGGGTTCAATTCCTGGATTGGGAAGATCCCCTGGAGCAGGGAATGGCAACCCACTCCAGTATTCTTGCCTGGAGAACGAAATAGACAGAGGAGCCTGGCAGGCTACAGTCCATGGGGTCACAAAGAGTCACACATGACTGAACAACAGCAGAGTTCACATGTAAAATGTGCTTTCATTTACTGTTAAAAAAGAAATATTGAAGACATTGCCGACAGCACATTATGTGAAGCCCATCCTATGAAACTTTAGAAATGTTATGCTGGGGCATGCCAGTCCACTGTGGACCCAGGTCAGCTTCCTTTTTCCCAGGAGAGTGCCCTGTGATGCTGGCTCTGACTCTTCCTGCTGGAAAGCTCCTACTGCAAATCTGGATCCACATTTGCATTGTCTTCTTTTCCTCGCCTAGAGTTTTCTGTTTCCAGTTTGTTACTTTGGCCACCTCATGCAAAGAGTTGACTCACTGGAAAAGCCTCTGATGCTGGGAGGGATCGGGGGCAGGAGGAGAAGGGGACAACCGAAGATGAGATGGCTGGATGGCATCACTGACTCGATGGACGTGAGTCTGGGTGAACTCCGGGAGTTGGTGATGGACAGAGAGGCCTGGCATGCTGCGATTCGTGGGGTCACAAAGAGTCGGACATGACTGAGTGACTGAACTGAACTGAACTGAAACTCACTTTTTGGTAAAAGCATTTCAAATCCTTTTTGAGAAAGAAGCAGGCTATAAAAAACAGTGTCTTTAGCATCATTAATAATGAGATAAAACACATTTCAAAATAGCCATTGTTTGGCAAAAGGGTAAGGAAAAAAAAGCACATACTTCAGGTGAAAGCTATGTGAGTCCACCATTCTCTTGTGCAATGGTTTGAGACCAGTCATGTAATCTCTCCATGCCTCCATTTACTCCTCTGTAAAATGGGATTAATAATACCTGGGTCATGTGGTTTCTTCAAGGATTAGATGAGATGCTCAGAAAATTACAGATATTTAATTGAAAAATAAATACTAAGGTGTAAATCCTTATAAAGCGTAGCTCCTGTCACTTGCAAACATGTAACTGGGCTCTTAGTTTTTGTTGGGGGTGCACCGGGTTTTGTGTTTTTCTGGTATTGTGGCGCAGTGAAAAGAATTGAAGACCTGGCACTGTTTATCCTCTGATGCAACAGGATGCTATCTGAGCTCTTTTGCTGGAATGTTTGAACTGCAAGGACCCAAACTCAAAGCTCAGTGCCAGTGGGTTAGGGTGTTCATCTCCAGTGTGCACATGGGCGTCTCAATTATCTGTGTGATGGAAAATGAAAGTTACTCGGTGGTATCTGACTCTTTGTGACCCCATGAACTGTAGCTCGCCAAGCTCCTCTGTCCTTGGAATTTTCCAGGCAAGAATACTGGAGTGGGTTGCCATTCCCTTCTCCAGGGGAGCTTCCCAACTCACGGATTGAAACCAGGTCTCCTGCACTGCAGGCAGATTCTTTATCATCTGAGCCACCAGGGAAGCCCATGTGATGGGGGAGAGGGAAATCATGAAATATGCATAAATAAATAATACTGCAGATTAGACGACCCCCTCACACATCCTCCCACTTTTAATTTTCATTCTGTTTTCCTTCCCATGGCCATGGCCTTCAGACGATTGCCATCACCTCTTCAGAGGACCGAACCACCAATTTCCCAATCTGTGCCATATCACTAACACCTACAAAGTGACTTTCTAATCTCATCTGCCTTCACACACAAATGTGTGTGCACACGCACACACTACAGAGGTAGCTAATATTTTCCTGGGAATTTTTTGGCATAAAGTTGTTTATACTGTCCTTCTATGTTCTCCCTTATCTGACTTTTTATTTTGAAAATGTCAAATCTACAGAAAAAAAAATCCTCACCTAGAGTCACTAATTTTTTTAAAGCTGTTTTGTCACATTTGTCCCCTCCTCTTGCTCCCTTGTCCCCCTTTTTTCTTTTTTGTTTTGGTGAAAATGTTGACAGCTGGCAGATACCCCAAGCCCACATCCCTACCCACCTCATGAACATCCCCTCAGATGTGGACCTTCCCCTGTATGACCACAGTACCATCATCACATCAATGAAATGCATAATCCCCCAGGATCAAGTCCACATGTATTCAGATATCTCCAATGATTCCCCTACATGTCCTCCCCCACTAACCTATTCATTCGAAGCTCATTCACCTTTTGACACATCATGGACCTGTCTAATTATTTTGATCCTTTAACCTCTGTTTCCTATGAACTAGTAGTTAATTCTATAGGTCTCTATGCCTCTATCTCCAATACAACAACAGCTGGGGCAGGGACGTCCCCTTTCCCTTTCCTTGTCTCTCTTGAGTGGGAGGGGCTGGGATGAGCACACTGGAAGTCCAGAGTGCAGCAGCCTGAGCACTCGGTCCATCCTTTCTTTCCACGAACCCTCCTGGAGCACCTGCTCGGAGTGGTATTACAGAGAAGAAACAGGCTGGAAGCCCGGCCTGTCTGCTTCGGAAGATCTGAGGAGGCAACATTTGGGTCCAGATCTGGAAAAAAGACAGAACTGGAGTGTGTCAGAGTCAGGGAGGGTCTGGGGAGACAAGTGGGCTCCGGGAAACATCCTGGGGAGAGGTGCACAGACCAGGGATGCGTGTGCCCTGGGACCCTCTGGGCTGCTCCTTTCACAGTTCTGGGAGCCGCTGGGGTCCACTAGGGTTGGCCTTTTCCAATACTGACTTCCCTCCTTCATGCAGCCCCATTTTAATGCGAATAAGTTAAAAACACATTTTTTGAAGGGTAGGAGTAGGGGTGGAGGTGGGATGGGTCAAAAAAGAGCTCCCCTGTTTATTTACAGATCAACTAGAAAACCCATCCCATTTCAGAAACTTTAGCACATGAAAGAAAAAAAAAATACTGTGCTGTTTTGAGTCAAAGAAGTACTTGCTTCCCCTTTATTTTGGGAACTACAGCTCGCTGGTTTCAGAAAGAGGCATGACCATCTTTAGAGGCTTCCTATGTCAGCCAATGAGAGGATAAACAAGGCGGTGGTCGCCGATGCCTCCGATGCCTGTGGGACCAAAGGCAGGCTGAGCCGGGGCAATGGGGACGAGCTTCTGAGGCTTTTTGACGCATTTCTCCTCTAGGAGGTGTTTCGAACTCCCGTCACCATCACCCGCCTTCCCCACATGAAATCGTCCTTGTTCTGTGGTGTTCTGGGCAGGGGTCCCATTTGGCAGTGCCTGAGAATGGCAGTCTCAGTGGAGCGCCCACCCCCCTGTGCCCCTGGAGAACTTCCTGGACTGTGTCCAGGGAATCTGCTCTGTGAGCCTAGGCGATTCTTGTGTGCCTTTAGGTGTGGGAACACCACCCTCCAGTACCCTGTAATGGAGTGCATACAGATTTTGTTTTGTCTTTAATGTATAAATTTGACCGTGAGGCTGTGCTGTAGGGAACAGTCATATCCAATTTTGGTTTTAAAGTCGCCTTTAGATCTGTTTCCAGTTTGCTTTGGGTGGCACTCTACACATCCTAGTATAACTGAATAGACAGATAAGAGTTTAGCCTTTAGAAGGGTGGTTCCGTCTGTCTCACTGATTGTGCTCAAGCCCCTCTCTGTCGGGGTGTCTTTCCTGAAGCCTTAGGCTGGCTGGTGGCACCCTCTGTGCCTCTGGCTCTGACATCTCTCCTGTTTTCCACACTCACACGTCTCACTGGGACATCTACCGATGTGATCATGTGGACGTTCTTACAAGCGTCTGTTCTCCATACCTGTGCCTCCTCTTTGAGTTCCAGGCTCCGAGAAGGCCGCCACCATTGCCCCAGACCCCCAGCCACGTAAGGTTGGAGCCACCCTTGATGCTCCCTGGCTCTTCATCATGTTTGCCTTTGAAACCCCAGGTCCCCTCACTTCACCTTGCACAGTGACATTCGTCTTCAGCCATGCCTCCCCCTCCAGCCCAACTCCTGGACTTCCCTCCTTGTTCCCTGAAGGGTTTGACTTGAACTAGTTCCCCGAAGGGGCCGTGTTCCCGGGGCCAGTACTTTGCATGTGAAGTTGTCTCTTCCTGGAACCCCTTTACTGACTCTGCCACTTAGCTGACATCACTCCTATTCTGACTCAAAGCGTTTCCATCAGGACACTTCCCCTGCCCACATCCTTTTCCTCTTGCCTGAGGTCAGTGTCCTTTCCTGTGTCCTGTGCATCCTCTGTCGTTGACCTGGCACATCACATTGTTATTTTAATTCACGCCTCTTCATTACAAGAACAGTAGCGTCTTTAGGACAGGAATTTATGCTGATGTAAAACTGATGCTCAATAAATTGTTGTTGAATGAATGAGTGAACAGATTATGAACAAGCATCCGGCTTGTGAACAGTCTTCACCTTTTTGACTTGGTTAAATCATCAGCGATGAAGAATAGAAGTGTATTTTTTGTTGTTGAGTTGTTGTCACCTTCTCTTTATTAATGGAGACACTTCGGTGGCTGGAAGCCAGTTGTGGAATGGTAAAACAATGCCATTGCTTTTGTATTCCAACAGGAACTATGGGATGTATAAAGTCAAAAAGGAAAGACAATCTGAATGACGATGGAGTAGATTTGAAGACGCAACCAGTACGTAATACTGACCGAACTATTTATGTGAGAGATCCAACGTCCAATAAACACCAAAGGCCAGTAAGTAGATAGTCTCAGGGGAGCATTCCCACGGCAGGATCAAAACATGGCTGCGTAATTTAAACTCCAAATCTGTACCATGTGCATGCCAAAAAAAAAAAAAAAAAAAACATGTTAATTACTTGGGCTTCAAATAATTTTTGATAGACTTTGTAACTTAATCCTTTAAAGAGTTTATAAATATATTCGAGACAACCAGGCCACTTAATGTACAATAAAGGGGCCTTTGGTCACCTTCTTCTGTGTGGCGATTATCACCTTTCCTGTCACTGGTGCAAATACCCTCTAAATGTAAAAACGTGTATATGAGCTTGTGTGACTTAGGATGGGCAATAAGATTAGTGGTCTGGAAGCAGAAGGAAATGCTGAATTCTAGTCGGAAGCCAAAGTAGGTGCTAACATGCCCTTTGGTAGATGATGTTGTTTAGTCGCTCAGTCACGTCCAGTTCTTTGAGACCCCGTGGACCGTAGCCCAGCAGGCTCCTCTGTCCATGAGATTTCCCAGGCGAAAATACCGGAGTACGTTGCCATTTCCTTCTTCAGGGGATCTTCCTGACCCAGGCATCAAACCTGCGTCTCCCACGTTGGCAGGCATACTTTTTACCGCTAAGCCACCAGGGTAGCCATCATACTTTATCCCATCACGTTGTTCTTCAATTAATTCAAACTAGTACGAACACTGAAGTTGTCATGACATTATAGAGAATTAAAAGATTTTTTTTTTTTAAAGCAACTAATTCTGCCTTCTAACCTAAGACAAATATCTGTACCAGCATTTTTACATGATGGATATGCTCTCTGATGTGTTTGAGAAATGCTTGGCAAAGAACTAATATCACATTTCACAGAAGAAAGGAACAGAGCTTTGGATAATTACAACCTTAAATGCACTTTACTTCAGATCTTAGGTCCTTTCTGTTTGCTCACTGTATATATGTACATCCCTCATTGCCTGGTTTTTATGGAAACCAGTGTTTCAGCGTTGAAGCTGAAAGCAGCTTATTCCACATTAGCCCAAATGCCTTCATTAAGAGTTTTCATTGTTTCTCTAATCTGACATGTTTTTAAATGCCTTGGCATTCTAGAAGTATATTATTGTTGTCACGCCCTGTACAAGCCCCCTCCCCCACTTCCCCCTGCAGGTATGGTGTGTGTCAAGGTCACATGTCATTGTTGAGATTGGTAAGTCGGTGTTGGTATTCTTGCATAAAAGTAGAGATGAAAAGCGAATACATTATGCTGTTAATTCCCTACATGATATTTCTAGACAGATACATTAATGTTAATTTTAGGAACTTCTCTGGCAGTCCAGATTTTAAGACTCTATGCTTCCAATGCAGGGGGCAAGGGTTTGGTCCCTCGCTGGGGAACTAAGATCCCATGGGCTGTGGTGCACAACCAACAAAGAAATTTAAGAAAAACATTGTGGACTTCCCTGGTGGTCACTGGTTAAGAGTTCTCCTGCCAATGCAGGGAACATGGATTTGATACCCTGTCCAGAAGGACCCCCATGCCACAGGGCAGTTAAGCCTGTGGGCCCTAGAACCCGTGCTCAAGAGAAGCCGCTGCACTGAGAAGCCTGCACCCTGCACCTAGAGAGTAACCCCGTAACTAGAGAAAGCCCATGCTCAGCAAGGAAGACCCAGCACAGCCAAAAGCAAAGAAAAAAATTTTAATGTTTTAATTTTACAACAGAAACTCAAAATGTACAAGATTATTAATAAGTTTTATAATTTAGTTATAAATGCCTATAAATATAATATCCAAAAAGACATCACATAAATAGGTATAGATGTGGAGCTATGCTACGGAAATATGACTAACAGAAAATGAAATGATACAAGGACTTGGAGTCACAGATAATTTTCTTGTTATAGACTTCAAAGGCATCATAAAAAGGACCTTACTTTTTCTAGTGTCATGTGCTGTAGATTTTACATGGTTTAAAATCCCCCCTCCCTTTTTTTTAACATAATGAAAGAAGATGTCCTTCATTCAGAAAAGCAAAGGAGACCAGTACAAACTTAACGCACCATTTTTCCTCTTGGTAAGAGTAAAGGAGGTTAGAAGATAAGTTCGAAAGCAGAAGTAGGAAGCGTGTTTGAAATCTCTCGGTTCCCTCCTGCACCCCCGGAGCGCAGCACACTCCACCTCCTGTGGTCACAGGCGCCCTGGTTTGTGAACTGGGCAGTTGGGCCTTATTCCATGGATAACATTCAGTTCCAGACAGATGTGCCCAAAACACACACCTGGATTGATTACAGGCTGTATTGTGTGACAGCAAGGCGGAACTGACATGCATTCAATAACACTCTAAGGAAAAGACATTTTAGAGAAGAAGAGAGGTGACAGATGAGGTCTATACATGTGCTTTGGCCTTCTGAAGAATGTGTCCAATCATTTGTCAATTAAGGACTCTTTGATATTTGAAAATCAGCTTGCTGCTTTCAAAATGATTTAATCAGTCTCTCGTCTTCTAATTGTTTCCCCTAACTCCTTAAAAATTGATCATACATTCTAATTATGCAAATCTGAATGAGTTCAAAAATCAGTATAGAACTCCTTGAAATTAGTATTGAAAGATCATGCGGAGCCAAGAGTTTCTGAACCAGAAAAACGTAATCCCCTGCTCCCCGCCCGTGGAGACTTGATGGGCTGACTTCCATCAGAAATTTAAATTTCAGTACAAGCTGTTTTGATTCATAGCCCATTCAATCACGTTAATCAAAGAGAAACACAATAAAACCCGGGAAGTTTCACACATCCTCTCCATGTCAATGAAGGAAAAAGGAATTTGATTTCCAAGGTGATTGGGGTGGCCTTTTGTACCACCAGGCCCTTCCTGATCATTCAGCTCCAAGCTAAAATAACAGGGATGCCATCTGTCCCCATAACAGAATCGGGGTCAGCCACAGGAAGCCTGGATCTGTTAGGACTTGTTCTCAGCTGCCAATGACCAAGCCTTACAGCAGCTTTTAAAACAAGTCTGGGAAAAGTGAAGATCAGCAGTCCTGGCCTGGGTGGCACTTCCACAAGGTCACCAAGGACCCAGGTGACCCCTAGGACTCCTCTCCATCTTTTGCTTTGCTGTCTCTGGTCAGTGGTATCCATGGCTGCTGAACGCCCAGCTAATCACCTGCTTCTGGGCAGAAAGCAGCCCAGGGAATAAGAAAGCCGATCCCAAAGCCCCGTCACCTGCCTGCAGATCAACTCCTTGCCATCTGCATAGAAGGCTGGGGAACTGGGAAGCACACCATGGAGCTGGGCAAACCGCCACTCCTAAGGATATTTGGGCTCTGGTACCGAATCAGGGGGAGGGAGCCGATTGGCTCAGCAGCGGCTCAGACATGTCCTGTCACCCCCAGGCCAGTGGCTGCTGAAGAAGGAAAAGCCCTTCCATGGTTGCGGCGGAGGGCAAGGATCGGAACACAGCTCCGCAGGACTGTTCCTCTGCACTCCTCTCCTTTCTAGCTTGATAAATTAACAAATCTAAACCCTATTTGCTTCTGTTCAAAAATGACATAACATACAGTGTGAATGTAAGCATAAAATGCTAAACATAGAAAATATTTTTCTAATGAATATTCTCTCTTAGGTTCCAGACTCTCAACTTTTACCAGGACAGAGGTTTCAAACTAAAGGTAGGTTTTCATAATGCCATGCTAGTTTCTTTTCTTTACTGTTTGAGTCTCTGTAAAGTAGTTGTCCTGGGTGTTTTTGTTGATTTTGGGGGGGCAGGTGGTGGGGTGAGGTAGAAAAGGATACTTTTACTGTTTTGCCAAGCAAAGGGAGACTCGCTAGGCTTCTACCTTGAAAAACTATGTGTCTCTGATTTTATTTTAAATTGTGGAAAAATAGACATAACATAGAATTTATCATTTTAGCCATGGAAGTGTTCAGGTCAGTAGCGTTAACTACCTTCTCATTTTTGTGCAGCCATCACCTCCATCCATCCATCTCTCCATCTGGGATGATGAACTTTCCATCATCTCAAACAGAAACTCTGTGCCCATCAAACGCAAACTCACATCCCCCATCCTCCCAGCCCCTGGCACCCCCCATTCTACTTTCTGTCTCTATGAATTTGACGGCTGTGGGGATCTCGCCTAAGTGGAAGCAAGTGGTATTTGTCCTTTGCAGCTGACTTCTGTCACTTAGCATAATGTCTTTAAGGTTCATCCATGTTGTAGCAGGTGTCCGAATTTTGCTTCCTTTATTCTGTGGTATGTATACACAGTGTCTTCTGATGCTTTTCCCCTTCTAACTTTTGTAAACAATGCTGCTACGAGCACTAGTGTATCACGTTTTAAACCTAGAGCTGGAAGTCATTGAGGTCATAGGTCTCTATGATTTGAAATGACAGACATTGTACCAGTGTATACAGTGTGTGGCCACCCGTGGACCATGTGGACCCCGAGCCATCTGGGAGGAAAACAGTTCCTCTTTCCAGCTGCCTGTTTCCTCAGTACATCCCTGCACTCTGTGCCCCATGACAAGCTGTTACAACATTTCTGCTGTGGATTCTCTTTTTAAAAAACTTTATATTTTGTATTGGGGTATAGCCGATTAACAATGTTGCGACCAGGAAAGGTGAACAGTGAAGGGACTCAGCCATAGGTATACATGTATCCATCCTCCCCCAAACTCTCCTTCCTTCCAGGCTGCCACATGACATTGAGCAGAGTTCCCTGTGTCATACAATCAATCCTTGTTGGTTATCCATTTTAAACATTCTGCTGTGGATTCTTAAAGGTCTTCGCTCGCCTTGTTCATTTTCAGATCCAGAAGAGCAAGGGGACATCGTGATCGCATTGTATCCGTATGATGGCATCCACCCAGATGACTTGTCCTTCAAGAAAGGGGAGAAGATGAAAGTCCTGGAGCAGTAAGTGCAACCGGGTGTCCCTCTTCTATGGCACCAAGTCCCGAAGCCTATCCCCCTCCTGAGGCTTGGCCACCAGCAGCACAGCATGGCAGACACCCCTCTGGGGATGGGCATGGAACTCCAGCCTTGTTGCTGCCAGAAGGAGCAGGGCCAGAGGGATTTTCCTCCTAGGCTTTACTGTGAGCAGTTCCCAAGTGTTTTTAAACGAAACACCATTGTCTTTCCTTATCCATCTGTGCTCCCTTAAGAGGCTTAGATCTATGTAGAATTTGCATTTCTTTTTTTTTTAAACATTTTTAAAATTTATTCTTGACTGTACTGGGTCTTCGTCACTGCTCTCTGGCTTTCTCTAGCTGCCGTGGGCAGGGGCGACTCTCTAGCCGCAGTGTACAGACTCCTCACTGCAGCGGCTTCTCTTGTTGCAGAGCACGGGCTCTAGAGTGTAACAGGCTCCAGCAGTTGCAGAATACGGGCTCTCTAGTTGTGGCGTGTGGCGTGTAGATCCTTGAGGCATGTGGATCTAAGTTCCTGAACCAGGGATCCGCACCGTGTCCCCTGCATTGGCGGGTGGATTCCTAACCGCTGAACCACCAGGGAAGTCCCTGCATGTTCTTTTAATGCCATTTTTACTTTGTTATTTTCCTCAAATTCACACTGAGTGTATGGGTCCAACTGGGTGTGAGTCATCAGGGAGGGGCACCGAGGCAGTGGTCATCTCCGTGAAAAACCCTGCTCAGCACTTAATGCTTCTGTGAAGATGCTTGGACATCGTTTTCTTGACCCCTCCAGGTTGACTCACAGGGCTCAGAACCATGCTGAGAATAAGGAACTTCAGTAATTCTACTACTCTTCATATAGCATCACCTTGGCCTGCCAACAGGAAACTCTTGGTTGGCTGGAGGAGAGAGACCCTTATTAAGTATAAGGTGTTGAGCAGCTGAGAGGGGTTGTCCATTACTGGCTGAATGTGAACTTGAGCCTCATTCTGTCCTTGCCACTTGATCACTGTGTGACCGTGAGAAGCCACTTCAACTCTGTATCTTAGTGTCTCGCTTGGGAACCAGAAATGGCTTATGTGTGTGTGTGCCTTTTATAAAGATGGCACAGGCGTGTAGTGTATCACAGCCGAGTGCCAGTTGTAATTGTCCTTCATGTCTTGCCAGATGAGGGTCCCATCTGGGCGTGGGAACCTGACGGGAACACAGCTGAGGCTCATCTGTTGGCAACCCATCCGTTCTTCCTTCCCCAGCTCCTTCCCTGGCTCCATGTCTCTCGCAGGAGATGCGAGGTGGTGATGAAGCTCATCTGCTTGGGACTGTTTTGTGGTTTTCTTTTTTTCCCCATGGCATCAGCCTATGCTGCTGCTAAGTCGCTTCAGTCGTGTCCGACTCTGTGCGACCCCATAGACGGCAGCCCACCAGGCTCCCCCGTCCCTGGGATTCTCCAGGCAAGAACACTGGAGTGGGTTGCCATTTCCTTCTCCAATGCCGGAAAGTGAAAAGTGAAAGTAAAGATGCTCAGTCGTGTCCGACTCTTCACGACCCCATGGACTGCAGCCTACCAGGCTCCTCTGTCCATGGGATTTTCCAGGCAAGAGTACTGGAGTGAGCTGTTTCACCAAAGGCATTGATAACTTAAGAACTATGACCTTTTATTCCCTTGACTCCCATTTCTGTAAGTGTGAAAAGTGAAAGTGTTAGTCGTTCCATTGTATCCAATTCTTTGTGACCCCATGGACTCCTCTCTCCTTGGAATTCTCCAGGCAAGAATACTGGAGTGGTTTGCCATGCCCTCCTCCAGGGGATCTTCCCAGCCCATATATCAAACCCAGGTCTGCTGCATTATAGGCAGATTCTTTACCCTCTGAGCCACCAGGGAAGCCCATTTTGTAGATATCCCCGGGGAAGTTAAGAACTCTGTTTCTGCAAGATGGAAACCATTTTCACCAACTCTTACACAGCAGCTCTGAGCACAGAGCCCCACACTTCAGTCCTGAGGCTGTTTTCCTTTGCGTCCTTCACTAAACATATTTGTATTTCATCAGGACACATCAACTTTCCCCCTGCGTTCTGGGGTCCCAGGGTCTTCCCCACTGTCTCACACCCCTCAAGACAAACACCTTAAGACAATTGCTCTTGTAGTTCTTGAGTCATTGAATACAGACCTTTTTCTCTTTTTTTAATGCATATTTATTTGACCACGTTGAGTCTTAGCTGTGGCGAGTGGCCTGTTTCTTGGAGGCACCAGCACTTGCCTGGCTGCCCCATGGCATGCAGCGTCTTAGTTCCCTGAGCGGGGATTGAATTCACATCCCTTGCATTACAAGGTGGTTCTTAAGCACTGCACCATCAGGGAAGTCCAACAAACCCTTTCTGATGTGGGTTTCTATTCCAGGCACGGAGAGTGGTGGAAAGCCAAGTCCATTCTGACAAAGAAAGAAGGCTTCATTCCCAGCAACTATGTGGCCAAAGTCAACACCTTGGAAACGGAAGAGTGAGTCCTCACCTGGAGTGGTCTGGAGTGGTTCTGTGTGACATGCTGGATCTCGTGTTTTCTTCATCTTTTTTCTCCCCTGGGATTACAACAGCCATGGGATGTTAATATGTCTTCACAGGTGGTTTTTCAAGGATATAACCAGGAAAGATGCAGAAAGGCAGCTTCTGGCCCCAGGGAACAGCGCTGGAGCTTTCCTTATCAGAGAAAGCGAGACATTAAAAGGTAGGAAGTGACATAAGGCCTCTTATCAAATGCTGTTTAGGAAATCATTCTTAGAAATGAGTCTAGAATTCTGTTAAAAAAGAATTGTGGGCAGACCTTGTTTTATTGAAGTATAGTTGATTTACAGTGTTGTGTTAATTTCTGCTGTATAGTCAAGTGATTCTGTTATACATATATGTCATCTTTTTCATACTCTTTTCTGTTCTGGTTTATCACAGGTTATTGAATATACTTCCTTGTTCTATACAGTAGGACTGTGTTTTTTATCCATCCTATGTGTCATAGTTTGCATCTGCTAATCCCAAACTCCCAAAACTTCCCTCCCCATAATGCCAATCTTATTTACAAAATATAAGTGTAATCTTTGCTTGTACTTCTTCCTCTGCAGGAAGTTATTCTCTGTCTGTCAGAGACTGTGACCCTGTGCACGGTGATGTGATTAAGNGCCTCCCCGACTGCTTCTGCTTCACTTCCTTCCCTTGCTCCTTTTACCCCACTGCTTTCCAACCTCCCTCTCGGCCACTTCCTCCTTCTTCTCTATTGCAAAACCCCACTGGGGCCCCGGAGCTGCCCCCCAACCCCGGCCCGCGAGGGAGATTGCAGCTTGCTCAGCATCCGCTCGCCCAGCCGCCGAACTGCTAGAAGGTCCTGGCCCGGCCCCGGTGCCGCGCTGTGCGCTTTCGCCTAGCGCCCAGGGCACCTTCTCTTACGGGTCGTGGCCCTTTTTGGCAAGGTTTAAATTACAAATTCATTTTTTGACATTAATAAAAGGCTATCCAAACTTCCTGTTTGTGCCAGTTTAAGTAGTTTTTGTCTTTGAGAGACCTGGTCCTTTTCATCTAGATTGCCCAATTTTTTGGCATAAGGTTAATTATAATACTTGATTTCCTTACTATCCTACTATTGTGATGTCCCCACTTTCATTCCTAGTATTAATATTTTATGTTTTCTTTTTTTTCCCCTTTGTCAGTTTAGGCAAAAGCTTATCAATTTTGTTGACATTTTAAAAGAACCAGTTTTTGGCTTCATTGATTTTTCACTATTTTTGGCCTACGTTCTATTTCATTAATTGCTGCACTTGTCTTTATGATTTCCTTCCTCATTTACTTTATGTTCCAAATTGTACTTTGTTATATAATTTCTTGAGGTAGAGTCACAGGTCATTGGCTTTAGATTTTTCTTCTAATATAAGCATTTAAAGATGTGAATTTTCCTCTTATTTAGCTGCATCTCACAAAATATTAGGGCTTCCCAGGTGGCACTAGTGGTATCAAACCCACTTCCCAATGCAGGTGACATAAGAGACGTGGATTCAGTCCCTGGATGGGGAAGATCCCCGGAGCGGGAAACAGCAATCCACTCTAGTATTCTTGCTTGGAAAATTCCATGGACAGAGAAGCCTGGCAGACTACAGTCCATGGGGTCTCAAAGAACCAGACAGGACTGAGCAACTTAGCACAGAATATTATAATTTTAATGTTATTTTATAAAAGATTAAAATATTTTTCAATTTCCCATGTGATTTTTTTTTGGGGGGGGCTCATGGATTATATACGTGTTTTTTCATTTCCAAATATTTCAGTTTTTTCTAGTTATTGTTGCTGAGCTCTGATTTAATTCCACTGTGGCAGAGAATATAGTCTGTATAATTTCAATCCTTTTAATTTTATTGCTTAGCACCTGGTGTAAGTAAGTAAGTAGTCAGCCATTTTGTGATGCAACGTCCTGCAAATATCAATTAAGTCAAAGTGTAATAGTGTGGTTCAGATCCTCTATATCTGTTGATTTTATGTCTGGTTCTAACAATTGGTGAGGAAGGGTATTAACACCTCCAATTATGTATGAAGCATTGTCAGTTCTCCCATTGCTTAATTTTTTTTAATGGTAGAAAAGGCAGAGAATGAATACCAGATGGAACACATTGAAAGCAAAGGGCGATACAGTAGACTTAAATGCAAACATGTCAGTTATCACCTAAATACAAAAGGATCAAATTCTATGATTAAAGACAGAGATTTCTGATTAGGTTATTTAAATGACCAAACTTTATATGTATGAGACACACTTTAAATAGAAGACCACAGATAAGTTGAAAGTAAAAGGATAGAAAGAGATATATCACACAAACAGTAAGAAACAGTAAGCACAGAAACCTGGAGTGGTTATATTCATATTCAAGACAAGGAGAACTCTCAGAGATAAACAGGGACATTTTATAATAATGGTGAATTCATCAAGAGACAAGGCTTCCCGGGTGGAGCTAGTGGTAAAGAATATGCCTGCTAAAGCAGGAGACATAAGAGACAAAGGTTCAACCCCTGGGTCAGAAAATCCCCTGGAGGAGTAAACGGTCCCCTACTCCAGTATTCTTGCCTGAAAAACCCCATGGACAGAGAGGCCTGGTGGGCTACAGTCCAAGGGATTGCAAAGAGTTAGACCCAGCTTGAGAGTCTGAGCATACAGCACAAACATCAAGAGACAATTATAAAGGTGTATGTGCCCAATATCACAGCTTTAAAATCCATGAAACAATATTTGGCAGAAATAAAAGGAGGAAGAGACAAACCAATAGTCACAGTTGGAGATTTTAACTTTCCTCTCAATACCTTAAGAAGAGTGAGACAAAAAATTAGTAAGGATATGGAGTTCTAATCTATAGTATTAATCTTTTTGATCTAAGTGTCATATATAGAATATGATACCTACCAACTGCAGAATGAAATTTATTTGCAAGCACACATGAAACGAAGAGTATATTTGTTGTTTTTCAGTCACTAATTCGTGTCCAACTCTTTGCGACCTCATAGACTGCAGCATGCTAGGCTCCCCTGTCCTTCACCATCACTCAAGAGTTTGCTCAAACTCATGTCCGTTGAGTCAGTGTTCCTATCTGACCATCTCATCCTCTGTCGCCCCCTTCTCCTCCTACCCTCAGTCTTTCCCAGCATCAGGGAAAGCTTACTCTTTTCCAATGAGTAAGCTCTTCAGATCAGGTGGCCAAAGTATTGGAGCTTCAGCTTCAGCATCAGTTCTTCCAGTGAATATTCAGGGCTGATTTTCTTTAGGATTGACTAGTTTGATCTGCTTGCAGGCAAGAGACTCTCAAGAGTTTTCTCCAGCATCACAGCTCAAAAGCATCAATTCTTCAGCACTCAGCCTTCTTTATGGTTCAGCTTTCACATCTGTACATGACTACTGGAAAACCATAGCTTTGATTAGGTGGACCTCTGTTGGCAAAGTGATGTCTCTGCTTTTTAATATGCTGTCTAGGCTTCTCATAGCTTTCCTTCCAAGGAGCAAATGTCTTTTAATTTCATGGCTGCAGTTAGTGTTCACAGGAGTTTTGGAGCCAAAGAAAATAAAGTCTGTTAAAGCTTCCACTTTTCCCTTTCTAATTGCCATGAAGTGATGGAACTGGACGTCATGATCTTAGTTTTCTGAATGTTGGATTTTAAGCCAGCTTTTTCACTCTTCTCTTTCACCCTTATCAGAGACTCTTTAGTTCCTCTTGTCTTTCTGCTGTTATAGTAGTGTCATCTGAATATCTAAAGTTGCTGATATTTCTCCTGGCAATCAGCTTATCATTCGTCCAGGCTGGCATTTCATATGATGTACTCTGCATGTAAGTTAAATAAGCAGGCTGTCAATATACAGCCTTGTCTTACTCCTTTCCCAATTTTGAGCCATTCAGTTGTTCCATGTCCAGTTCTAACTGTTGCTTCTTGACCTGCATACAGGTTTCTCAGGAGGCAGGTAAGGTGGTCTAGTATTCTCATCTCTTTAAGAATTTTCCATAGTTTGTTATCAATGAAGTAGAAGTAGATGTTTTTCTGGAATTCCCTTGCTTTCTTGATGATCCAACGAATGTTGGCGATTTGATTTCCGGTTCCTCTGCCTTTTCTAAACCCAGCTCATACATCTTGAAGTTCTCGGTTCACATACTGCTGAAGCCTAGCTTGAAGGCTTTTGGGCATAACCTTACATATACAATGAGCACAGTCATATGGCAGTTTAAAATTCTTTGGCATTGCCCTTCTTTAAGTGTGGAATGAAAGACAGTGTGTGCTGGATCATAAAACAAAACAGCATATATCTGAGGACTGAAATTATACAAAATATGTTCTCTAACCACAATGGAATCAAATGAAAAAATCAATAATGAACATATACAACTATTTAGAAGTTAAATAGAAAATTCTAAACAATCAATGGATCAAAGAGAAAATCACAATGGAAAATAGAACAGTTTTTAACTGACAAAGAAACCATAACATATTGAACATAAACCTGACGTTGTTGTTCAGTCACTCAGTCATGTCCAACTCTTTGCGACCCCATGGACTACACGAGGCTTCCCTGACCTTCACTATCTCCCAGAGTTTGCTCAAACTCATGTCCGTTGAGTTGATGATGCCATCCAACCATTCATCCGCTGTCACCCCATTTTCCTCCTGCCCTCAATCTTTCCCAGCTGACATAAGAATAAATAAAATACAGGAATAGTTATGTGTTAGTGAAGTTAAATTAATAACTTTTCCACAAAGAAACCCCTAAGCCCAGATGACTTAATTTCCACCAAACATCAAAGGAAGATACAATACAAACAAAACACAAACTCTTTCAAAGAGAGAGGAAAATGAAACTTCTCCCTCATTTAAGAGGACAGGATAATCCTGATATCACAGATTGACAAGGGAAGAAAATTACAAGAATGGAATATTTCAGACATATGTTGCTCATAAATACAGATGCCAACATTCTGTTAGCAAAACATTAGCAAATCAAATAATTCTAATAAATTAGAAGGATAATATCTAATGATAAGCAGGTTTTATCCTAGGCATGCAGGGTCAAATGTATACATCTATTTAATTAATATCCACAAATCAATGACCATAGTTTGCTGCATTTACTGAAAAAAAGGTGAGGACTGTATTATCATCCCCATAGATTCAGAAAAAGCACTTACTCAAATTTAACATCAAATTCAGCCAACTAATATAAAAAGAGAAGTTTCTTAATCTGATGAAGCACATCCTTAAAGAATTACAGTTAAATCACACACAATGATAAAATATTGAATGCTTTAACATCAGGAACAAAACAAGAATTTTACTCTTGTTCCATTCAGCATTGTACTGGAAGCCCTAGCCATTCCAAAAAGGCAATGAAAAGAAACTAGAGACATAAAGATTGGAAACGAAGACGTAAAAATGTGCTAAATGGCAGACAACATGATTGTATTTGTGTAGTATCTAAAAGAATATACAAACTAATAAGTTGACTTAGTAAATACAAGTACAAAAAAAAAACAAAACACTATTGATTTCTATCTCCTGGTCACAAAGCACTAGAAAATAAACTTTAAAAATCAACATCACTTACTATAGCAACAAAAATATTTAAAACCTAGGAAAAGCTCTTTAAAAATTATGCAAGTCCTCTGTCTTGAAAGTTACAGACATTGTCCTAAACAAATGAATTAACAAAACCAACCCACAAACTACAGAAGACCTTACCAAATGAATGGATGTAACATGATCATATGTTCATGACTGGAAAACTCAGTCATGAACCGTGAACTTCCTGATGTTCAAGCTGGTTTTAGAAAAGGCAGAGGAACCAGAGATCAAATTGCCAACAGCTGCTGGAGCATCAAAAAAACAAGAGAGTTCCAGAAAAACATTTATTTCTGCTTTATTGACTATGCAAAAAAAAGTCTTTGATTATGTGAATCACAACAAACTGTGGAAAATTCTGAAAGAAATGGGAATACCAGACCACCTGACCTGCCTCTTGAGTAATCTGTATGCAGGTCAAGAAGCAACAGTTAGAACTGAACATGGACCAACAGACTGATTCCAAATAAGAAAAGGTGTACATCAAGGTTGAATATTGTCACCTTGATTATTTAACTTATACGCAGAGAACATCATGAGAAACGCTGGGCTGGATGAAGCACAAGCTGGAATCAAGATTGCTGGGAGAAATATCAATAACCTCAGGTATGCAGATGACACCACCCTTATGGCAGAAAGTGAAGAAGAACCAAACAGCCTCTTGATGAAAGTGAAAGAGGAGAGTGGAAAAGTTGGCTTAAAGCTCAACATTCAGAAAACTAAGATCATGTCATCTGGTCCCATCACTTCAGGGTAAATAGATGGGAAACAGTGACAGACTTTATTTTGGGGAGCTCCAAAATCACTGCAGATTGTGTCTGCACCCATGAAATTAAAAGACACTTACTCCTTGGCAGGAAAGTTATGACCAGTCTAGACAGCATGTTAAAAAGCAGAGACATTACTTTGGCAACAAAGGTCCAAGAAGGAAATGGCAACCCACTCCAGTGTTCTTGCCTGAAGAATCCCAGGGACGGGGGAGCCTGGTGGGCTGCCATCTGTGGGGTCGCACAGAATTGGACACGACTGAAGCGACTTAGTAGTATGGTTTTTCCAGTGGTCATGTATGGATGTGAGAGTTGGACTATAAAGAAAGCTGAGTGCCGAAGAATTGATGTTTTTGAACTGTGGTGTTGGAGAAGACTCTTGAGAGTACCTTGGACTGCAAGGAGATCCAGCCAGTCCATCCTAAAGGAGATCAGTCCTGGGTGTTCATTGGAAGGACTGATGTTGAAGCTGAAACACTTTGGCCACCTGATGTGAAGAGCTGACTCATTTGAAAAGACTCTGATGCTGGGGAAGATTGAAGGCAGGAGGAGAAGGGAACGACAGAGGATGAGAGGGTTGGCTGGCATCACNTTCTCCAGGCAAGAACACTGGAGTGGGTTGCCATTTCCTTCTCCAATGCCGGAAAGTGAAAAGTGAAAGTAAAGATGCTCAGTCGTGTCCGACTCTTCACGACCCCATGGACTGCAGCCTACCAGGCTCCTCTGTCCATGGGATTTTCCAGGCAAGAGTACTGGAGTGAGCTGTTTCACCAAAGGCATTGATAACTTAAGAACTATGACCTTTTATTCCCTTGACTCCCATTTCTGTAAGTGTGAAAAGTGAAAGTGTTAGTCGTTCCATTGTATCCAATTCTTTGTGACCCCATGGACTCCTCTCTCCTTGGAATTCTCCAGGCAAGAATACTGGAGTGGTTTGCCATGCCCTCCTCCAGGGGATCTTCCCAGCCCATATATCAAACCCAGGTCTGCTGCATTATAGGCAGATTCTTTACCCTCTGAGCCACCAGGGAAGCCCATTTTGTAGATATCCCCGGGGAAGTTAAGAACTCTGTTTCTGCAAGATGGAAACCATTTTCACCAACTCTTACACAGCAGCTCTGAGCACAGAGCCCCACACTTCAGTCCTGAGGCTGTTTTCCTTTGCGTCCTTCACTAAACATATTTGTATTTCATCAGGACACATCAACTTTCCCCCTGCGTTCTGGGGTCCCAGGGTCTTCCCCACTGTCTCACACCCCTCAAGACAAACACCTTAAGACAATTGCTCTTGTAGTTCTTGAGTCATTGAATACAGACCTTTTTCTCTTTTTTTAATGCATATTTATTTGACCACGTTGAGTCTTAGCTGTGGCGAGTGGCCTGTTTCTTGGAGGCACCAGCACTTGCCTGGCTGCCCCATGGCATGCAGCGTCTTAGTTCCCTGAGCGGGGATTGAATTCACATCCCTTGCATTACAAGGTGGTTCTTAAGCACTGCACCATCAGGGAAGTCCAACAAACCCTTTCTGATGTGGGTTTCTATTCCAGGCACGGAGAGTGGTGGAAAGCCAAGTCCATTCTGACAAAGAAAGAAGGCTTCATTCCCAGCAACTATGTGGCCAAAGTCAACACCTTGGAAACGGAAGAGTGAGTCCTCACCTGGAGTGGTCTGGAGTGGTTCTGTGTGACATGCTGGATCTCGTGTTTTCTTCATCTTTTTTCTCCCCTGGGATTACAACAGCCATGGGATGTTAATATGTCTTCACAGGTGGTTTTTCAAGGATATAACCAGGAAAGATGCAGAAAGGCAGCTTCTGGCCCCAGGGAACAGCGCTGGAGCTTTCCTTATCAGAGAAAGCGAGACATTAAAAGGTAGGAAGTGACATAAGGCCTCTTATCAAATGCTGTTTAGGAAATCATTCTTAGAAATGAGTCTAGAATTCTGTTAAAAAAGAATTGTGGGCAGACCTTGTTTTATTGAAGTATAGTTGATTTACAGTGTTGTGTTAATTTCTGCTGTATAGTCAAGTGATTCTGTTATACATATATGTCATCTTTTTCATACTCTTTTCTGTTCTGGTTTATCACAGGTTATTGAATATACTTCCTTGTTCTATACAGTAGGACTGTGTTTTTTATCCATCCTATGTGTCATAGTTTGCATCTGCTAATCCCAAACTCCCAAAACTTCCCTCCCCATAATGCCAATCTTATTTACAAAATATAAGTGTAATCTTTGCTTGTACTTCTTCCTCTGCAGGAAGTTATTCTCTGTCTGTCAGAGACTGTGACCCTGTGCACGGTGATGTGATTAAGCACTACAAAATCAGAAGTCTGGACAATGGGGGTTATTACATCTCCCCAAGAATCACTTTTCCTTGTATCAGTGACATGATTAAGCATTATCAAAGTAAGTGAATACACCAGGTCAGACAAGAAAAGAAAGATACATCTGTTATGATACATATATTATGTCAAACTTATATAAAAAAATTTTGTATCCTGCAACTTTACAGAATTCGTTGATGAACTCTAGTAGTTTTTCTGGTAGCCTCTTTAGAAAGAAGAATCATATTTCTTTTGGATGAAGTTGTAGGATCATATTCTGTAACTGGTCCTAAAGTAACTTATAACTATACATTCAACAGTGGTCCTAATGGTAAAGAATCCGCCTGCCAATGCAGGAGACACAGGAGACACCCATTCAGTCCCTGGGTCGGAAAGATCCCCTGGAGGAGGAAACGGCAACCCACTCCAGTATTCTTGCCTTGAAAAGTTCATGGCCTGAGGAGCCTGGTGGGCTGTACAGCCCATGGGGCCACAAAGAGTCGGATACGACTGAGCAGCTGAGCACCCACAAACATTCGAAGTCAGATTTGATCTTTGTGTATAATTATCCTAGTCCTTCCCACCTAGCCTGTGCTGTTTAACAGTTAATGTTCAAACATTGCAAAGATAGAAATGAGTATTATTTTCATATAGTGCATGACTTTACAACACATCTTTTAATATCCAGACTAGGAATGCAGATCTGTAGATCTACGTTCTACTGTAGACATATGTATGTGTGTGTGTAAAAGTAATACATACCCTTGGTAAAAGAAAACAGAAATCACAACAATGACACCAAAACAATTGAAAGTGGCCAGTCAGCGGTCCTTCGTCCCCAGTTTGCTCTTGCTAGGCTGACCCCCTGACTAGCCTTTAGGTACATTCCATTTGTGTTTGAGGTCAGTTGTAGTGGGAAGCTGTTACTGCTTATTTCTTCAAGCTGCTCTACGGTAATACACATAAAATTTGCTTATGTCCCCAAGTATGGAGAGAGCAAGTACTCTAGAGTAGTTAAGTCCTTCCCTCTCTGTTACCCCCATCAAGTTATTCATCTGGCACATGTGTTGATTACTTGTGGAGCCCTGGCTCTGTTCTGAGGCTGGGCAGGGAGGGGGGGTGTTCCCTGGTGACCTGACCAAGTTCCCACCGTTGCGCCCTGAAGAGTTTGCATGGACTCAGTAATTAAAATTATAGTCTATTAAGTGTGACAACCTGCCAGCCTATGTTCGTCTATTTATTTTATTGTTTTTATTTTCATAGATTAGTATTACTGATGAATCAAATCAAGTGAATCTTAAATTGTCTTTCATTTAAGAATTTCAAGTCATGGTTACACAGAAGATACACCCATAAACATTTTAAGTTTGTAGACCTTGGCGAGTTGGAAATGAGAAAACTCAGTCAAGATTTCTCTGTAGATACTGGTAAAATACAAGGATGACTCTTCCACATTTACTTTCTCTTTGAAATTAGAGCAGCCAGATGGCTTGTGCCGGAGATTGGAGAAGGCATGCATTAGCCCCAGACCACAGAAGCCATGGGACAAGGATGCCTGGGAGATCCCCCGAGAGTCCATCAAGCTGGTGAAGAGGCTGGGCGCCGGGCAGTTCGGGGAAGTCTGGATGGGTG
The DNA here is from genome assembly GCA_006410875.1 of Neotragus pygmaeus. Taxonomy (NCBI): domain Eukaryota; kingdom Metazoa; phylum Chordata; class Mammalia; order Artiodactyla; family Bovidae; genus Neotragus; species Neotragus pygmaeus. Next base: position 150,395 of record SJYV01055318.1, on the reverse strand, counting down.
AGTGTGTGGCTCTGGAGCCTGAGTCCCTTCTGGAGAAATAAGGGTTCCAGCTGATTTCTATCAGTTTTCTCAGAAGCATTGATGTTTTCATTTCCCTCTGTCCACCTGGTGCCAAGAACAAACCCACACAGTCCTCGTGATTAGACTCTTCATCTTCCCTGAGACTTAGGCTTTCTCTTGTTGGGTGAATGTTTACAAGGAAGGGGCAGTAGGTGCTTATCCTGGTTTATCTGTCTACTCTTCCCTGACTCTCTCATCAGCAGATTCTCTGGACATACGGTTAAGTGCAGGCATCTCAGGGAAAGGTACAGTTGTGTGCCTGTGCTCAGTCGCTCAGTCGAGTCTGACTCTTTGCAACCCTATGGACCACAGGCCACCAGGCTCCTCTGTCCATGGGATTCTCCAGGCAAGAACACTGGAGTGGGTTGCCATGCCCTCCTCCAGAGGATCTTCCCAACCCAGGGATTGAACCTGCATCTCTTGCATCTCCTCTAATGGCAGACAGGTTCTTGACCCCTAGCACCACCTGGGAAGTCCATAGTTAATTCTTGCTGTGCTGTAATTCTCTGGGAACGTGATAATGGAATCAGGCTAATCGTGATTACACAGCCTCACCTTGCCCGCTGGGGTCTGTGTGAGTACGTGGCACTGTTTCCAGCCGGGGCCACAGACGGGGGTTGTGACCTTGCTCTAAGTGTGTCTCTGTTCCCACTCTGCTGCCTAAATCATCACCTCCTCCTCCTTGCTCTGTCCACCTTTCCTTTCTTATTGAAGTAAAATTCGTGTAACATAAGGTCAGTCATTTTAAAGTGAACAGTTCACATTCATGTTGTTGTACAGTCACCACTTCTATTTAGTTCCATAATACTTCCGTCAGTCCAGAAGGAAGCCCTGTACCCATAATGCAGACACTTACCCCCACCCCCACTTCCCCAGCCCAGGACACCACTCTACTTCCTGTCTCTATGACTGTGATACTCTAGGGCTCTCACATCAGTGGGATCTTACACACATTTGTCCTTTTGTGTCTGGCTTATCTCCCTCAGCATGATGTCCTCAAGGTTCACCCACATTTGTCAGAATTTCTTTCTTCTATGAGCGAACACTATTCCATTGTATGGGTATGCCACAGCTTATCTACTTATCTGTTGGTGGATCTTTGGCTTGTTTCCATCTTTGGGCTATTATGAATAATGTTTCTTTGAACATTCATGTGCAAATTATTGTGTGGACAGGTGTTTTCATTTTCTTAGGGATATACATTCTCCTAGCAGTGAAATTGCTGAGTCACATCATTCTGTGCTTAACTTTTTAAGGAACTATCTTAACTGGGATCTACTCATTTTTTAAAAAATTGTCATCTCTTTCTCCCCTGAGATATTTGCATTTATTTCTTAATATAGTTTTTCCAAGTACACAGAATAGGAGCAGGTATAATATACATTGTATATTCTTCACCTAGATTCACCAGTTAATCTTTTGCTATATTTCCTGTATCATTTCTATACATACGCACACAGACATGTTTTATTTTTGCGGAGCCACTTGAGAGTAAGGTGCAGATATGATGAACTTCACCCCTGAATACTCATGCAGGCCTCTCCTCAGAGAAGGGCTGTGGTATCAGGCCGCACGGTGGTCACATTCAGGAAGTTCTCCATTGATCTGTAGAGTCTAGTGTAGAGTCGACATCCTAATTCCCCCCATTGTCCCAGTGATGTCCCCGGGGCTGTTGGAATCTAGAGTTTGCTTTTAACTGACTTGTCTGTAGTCTCCTTGAATCTGGAAGAGTCCTTTGGCCCGTCTCCATCTTTCATGACAGGTTTGTCCTTTTGTAGAATGTCTCTCATTTGGATTTCCCAATGTTTCCTGTGACTTCGTCCAGATTATGGCCTGGGTCACGAATAGCATCTAAGTACTAAGCGATGCTGTGTCTTCCTGCATCCCTCAGGGGCACAAATGATGGTTGGTTCCATTATTGCCTACAGGCCAAGGAGGGAGGGCATAG
>SJYV01055318.1:122966-148181 GCA_006410875.1 Neotragus pygmaeus | reverse complement strand
GTTTGCGGTGGGGTGGGGGAGCGGGGAGGGTGGAGACGGGTCAGAGGACAGATGGCTGCAGCTTTTAGAGAGGTGATGGCCTCTAAGAGGAATGAGAATCAGATGAGCACGTGATGCTGAAACCATCTGGGGAAAGCGCTTCTGGATATTTAAACAATTTTAAAGAATCTCCCCTAAAGGTAATGAATACATCAGTTACAATAGGGAATAAAAATGTTACATTTATAATAGATAAATCTGGTAGACCTCCTTAAAATCAAACAGAATAACAGCAGCTTACTCAAGTGGCTCAGCAACAATAAAATAGGGATGGTGTAAAGACAAGATGAGGTGATGCAAGTAATCATTTAATATGGTTGACAGCATTTAAGAACTATTGTTATTATTTTAAATAACTATATTATGAAGATAGTATGATAAATTAGATCAAAGACTATGACATAGAGGGGAGAAATTACCCAGAATTTCCCCCCTTGACATGAGCTGTTTCTTGGGTATTTTCAGTTAAACTTTTTATTTTGAAATAACTATCGATTCACACGCAGTTGTCTGCAATAATACAGAAATGAAAACATCTGTTCACACAAACATTTTTATACAACTGTTCATAAGAGCGTTATTCATAATAACCAAAGAGTATAAACAACCAAAATGTCCATCAGTTGATGAACGGATAAACAAAATGTGGTGTTTCCTTGCGATGGAATATTATTTGGCAATAAAAAGAAAGCCCTGACAAATGCTACATGGATGACTCTTGAAAACACAACAATAAAATAAAGAAACCAGACACCATGTGTTAGATGATTCCCATTTATGTGAAATGTCTGTCAAAGGCAGTTCCGTAGAGACAAAGGAAATGAGTGGTTGGTTCAGGTCGGGGTGGGGGGGCAGTGTAATTGTTAATAGGTACCATTTTGGGGGGGTAGGGACATGAAAATGTCCTTATGATTGATTGTGGTGATGGTACCACAAATCTGAATATACCAAAACCAATGAATTGTATGTTTAAAATGGGAAGGTGATGTGGCATATAAATTATATTTCAATAAAGCTACTGTGGATGTAACAGAAACAATACAGAGAGATCCCATGTAGCCTTTACTCAGTTTCTCCCCAAAGTAACATATTGCAAGACTATGGTATAACATCACCGCTGGAATGTTGATGCCAAAACTTGTTTGTTTTTAAATGGTGCTTTCCCCCTAGTTTTGTATTAAAGAAAGAAAAGAAGGAGAGGGAGGGAGAGAAGGAAGGAAAAGAAAGAAGAGGAGAAAAATAGTTTTACTCTGGGGTCTTGTGCAAGTGTGGTTCTGTGAACCTGGCTGCCAGCCAGGGAGCTCTTCCTTCGCTGCTGAAATTACGTCAGTTTGTTGAATGCATTTAGCAGGAGAATGCTGGAAATAAAACCAAAGGAACAGAGGGGAGTGATGTGCTACGAATCAGGTCAAAGGATGTGCCCCTCCCTTGTGTGTCTGCACGTCTCATTCTGACCAAGGCTCCATGTAAAAGCAAGGTCTGTCTGTGCAGCTTAGAGCTGCTGGCAATTAGCTTTAACTTCTCGAGGGATAAATAAGCTGGCTGGCTTTGCTCATGAATAGAAAAAGGACAGCAGATTAAAAATTGCATCCCTGTTAATCAAGTAAGTGAACATTATCGTGAAGCGTGAGAAATGGCTCAAAGGCTCCCAGGCACACTTTATGGTCTGGACTTTTTGGTCCGAAGCACAGTGGACAAATACTAGGAAATGCCCTGATCTGGGGGGAGCAGGGGTGGGGAGAAAAGAGAGAGAGATTTGTCCCTCCAGCTGTTTCCTCTGGTCCTTGTGATCCTCGGCCGTCTGGTTCGGGGACCCGTTTTCCTCTTCGGGCTGCTGGACACTGAGGGAACTGACCCATGAGTGACACAAAGTGTGACATTTCCTGTTCCCACTCGGTCTCTGAAGAGACTTTGGGAAAGAAAGGAAACTGATTTTGTGTTGAAGTTTGCTTGATCCATCTTCATGGGACCCAACTGCATTGAATGACTCACCAGCCAGCTTCTAAAATCGACTGCATTCATCTTTTCGTATTAATGACGCCTCCTTCGTCCTGTGGTGTAGCAAGGCAGCCACACCTGCATTGGAGCGCTCTCTGCTTTACCTATGGCAGAGCACCACAGAAAATTATTTACTGCCTTCAAAAGATTAAAAAAATTTTTTTTTGCAGCTTCCTTTTATTTATTTATTATTACAAATTTATTTTTTATTCAAGTACAGTTGATCTACAGTGTTGTGGTAGTTTCAGGGGTACAGCAAAGTGATTCAGTTACATACAAGAATCTTTTTTCGGATTCTTTTCCCTTACAGGTCTTTACAAAATATTGAGTAGAGTTCCCTGTAAGTCCTTGCTATTCATCTGTTTTATACATAGTAGCATGTGTATATTTCCATCTATCATGCCACATCTCTGTGACCCCTGTGAACCTGCCAATACCGGGCAGTGTATTGGTAAAGTATGATTTGATGCTTAGCGCTGAGTAAAAACTCATGCCTTTGGTGTAGACGGAAAGCTGCCCTGTCGTGCAAACGTCACAGCCCTAAGCAGCCATGAGTGGAAGCTGCTGTCCTGCACTCAGCTGGGTTTGACACAGCTGTTTTAATCACTGCTCTTTTCAAACTCCTTATCAGCATTTTTAAAATCTTTAGCAGCTTCAGTATTTCCTGGTGATTTTTTTCCCCTACGCTTGGAGAGCATTTTTTTTTCCTCATCCTTGATCCATACCATAACTTCATGTTCTGTGAAAAGTCTCGGTGAGTCCCATGGCTTTTGTGATGACAAATGGAGATTAGCTGCCCTGCTTCTTTCTCTCCTGTCGCTGTAACATGCAAGATAAGAAGCAGTCGGAAAAGTGCCTACCACACGAGCGTTCGCTTTCACAGCTACTGACAGCATGAAAACCTGTGTGGTGACCATGAAATCACACCCGAAGCCCCCATTCTCCCCTTCCCGACCACAACCCCANCATGCAAGATAAGAAGCAGTCGGAAAAGTGCCTACCACACGAGCGTTCGCTTTCACAGCTACTGACAGCATGAAAACCTGTGTGGTGACCATGAAATCACACCCGAAGCCCCCATTCTCCCCTTCCCGACCACAACCCCACCTGTCCCCCGAAGGCAGCTGCTATTCTGGCTTTTGTGATCATTTCCTGACTTTTCTTTGTAGTTCTGCTGCTTTTGTGTCTGGGGCTGTGTGCACCCAGAGTAGTTTACTTTTGCCTGGTTTTAAACTTTATATAAAAGAAACTCTATCATTTATCAATGGCATTGGAGTTACTCCCATGTTCTGGCTATTAGGAACAAGGCTACTGTGAACGTTTTTGCACTGGTTGGTGCCAGGGTACATGAGTTTCTCTAGATGACCCAGGTGGATTTACTGGATCACAGGTATATGAATCTTCAGTTCCAGTGCTCGGCCGCTCAGTCATGTATTACTCTTTGAGACCCCACAGACCATAGCCCACCAGGCTCCTCTGTCCATGGGATTTCCCAGGCAAAATTACTGGAGTAGGTTGCCATTTCCTCTTCAGTGGATCTTCCTGACCCAGGGATTGAATCCTTGACCACTTGAGCCACCTGGGAAGCCCTGAGTTCCAATAAATGCTGTTCTGGGTTACACCCTCCCCACCAGTGTACACAGGTTCACGGTCAGGCAGGTGGTCACTCAGTGTAACTGCTCTAGAAAGGAGCCTGCTCTGTCAGCATCCTTCCAGGGCCATTGAGGATACTGTTGAAGACAGTAGCTTTACAACTCAGTTTCAGCGATGCTCAGACAAGAACCCAGAAAGGACCTGCAGGAATTGCCCCAGCTGTCCTGCTAAGGGGCTAGCACTGCCAGCACTCAAGATTGTAAAACTTGGTCATTTTTGTCTTGCTGGGTGGTAGTTTCCTTCTCCTGGAGATTTTCTTTTTTTTGGCTTCTCTAGGTCTTCGTTGCTGCACATGGGCTTTCTCTCGTTGCAGTGAGGGGGCTACTCTTGTTGAAGCATGAGGGCTCCGGAGCACAGGCTCAGTAGTTTGGCACACAGCTTAGTTGCTGCACGACATGTGGAATCTTCCGAGACCGGAGATTGAACCGGTGTCCCCTGCATTGGCGGGTGGATTCTTAACCACACCAGGGAAATCCTCTGGAGACCGCCATTGTTGGTTTCCACTGAGTGTTAAGCTGTGTATGTGCTGATAATCGTGTGATCTGAAAAGGTACTGGACGTTTTCACATCACCGTTCCTTAGATGTTTGTCTCTCTTGGGCCTGGGGCTGTTAGGCTGTCACACACCAGGTAGAGGTGACCTTGAGGGTGATTTGTGATGACCATCTGCCACTCCATCCTCACCTTTTCCTGTCCTTCCAAGAGCACTATGGAAACAGAAAGAAAAGCTGCATGTGATTACCTCTATTTCTGCTTTCCAAACCACCGAGAAAAGGCTTTTCCAGGAGAAAATCAAGCTCCAAAGTAAGCACATCATTGGGAACTTCCCTGGCAGTTCAATGGTCAAGACTTCACCTTCCAATGGAGGGGGGACGGGTTTGATCCCTGGATGGAGAGCTAAGATGCCACCTGCCTCACGGCTGAAAAACCAAAACAGAAGACAAACAATATTGTAACAAATTCAATAAAGACTCTAAAAATGGTCCACATCAAAAGTAATCTTAAAGAAAAAGTAACCACATCATGGAGGCAGATCCCAGAAAATCAGTGCCTTGGGAGAACTATATTCAGTTCAGTTCAGTTCATTTCAGTCGCTCACTTGTGTCCAACTCTTTGCAACCCCATGAATACAGCACACCAGGCCTCCCTGTCCATCACCAACTCCCAGAGTTCACTCAGACTCGCGTCCATCAAGTCCGTGATGCCNAAATTTGCTGGCATATTGAGTGCAGCACATTTACAGCATCATCTTTCAGGATTTGAAATAGCGCAACTGGAATTCCATCACCTCCACTAGCTTTGTTCATAGTGATGATTCCTAAGGCCCACTTGACTTCACATTCCAGTATGTCTGGCTCTAGGTGAGTGATCACACCGTTGTGATCATCTAAGTCATAGAGATATTTTTTGTATAGTTTTTGTGTGTGTTCTTGCCACCTCTTCTTAATATCTTCTTCTCTGAGGTCCATACATTTTCTGTCCTTTATCGAGCTCATCTTTGCATGAAATGTTCCCTTGATATCTCTAATTTTCTAAAAGGTCTTTTAGGTCTTTGTAGAACCATTCAACTTCAGCTTTTTCAGCATTACTGGTCAGGTCATAGACTTGGATTACTGTGATATTGAATGGTTTGCCTTGGAAATGCATAGAGATCATTCCGTTTTGATCATTCTTGAAGAGATCTCTGGTCTTTCCCATTCTGTTGTTTTCCTCTATTTCTTTGCATTGATCACTGAGGAAGTCTTTCTTATCTCTCCTTGTTATTCCTTGGAACTCTGAATTCAAATGGGTATATCTTCCCTTTTTTCCTTTTTTTTGCTTCTCTTCTTTTCACAGCTATTTGTAAGGGATCCTCAGACAGCCATTTTACTTTTTCCCATTTCTTTTTCTTGGGGATTGTCTTNGTTATTCCTTGGAACTCTGAATTCAAATGGGTATATCTTCCCTTTTTTCCTTTTTTTTGCTTCTCTTCTTTTCACAGCTATTTGTAAGGGATCCTCAGACAGCCATTTTACTTTTTCCCATTTCTTTTTCTTGGGGATTGTCTTGATCCCTGTGTCCTGACAAAGTCACGAACCTCTGTCCATAGTTCATCAGGCACTTTGTCCATGGAGTTTTCCAGGCAAGGATACTGGAGTGGGTTGCCATTTTCTCCTCCAGGGGATCTTCCCAACCCAGGGATCAAAACTACATCTCTTGTGTCTTCTGCATTGGCAGGCAGATTCTTTACCCCTGATCCACCTGGAAAGCCTATATTGCTATCAAAAAATTAAAAAAAANAGGCAAGAATACTGGAGTGGGTTGCCATGCCCTCCTCCAGGGAATCTTCCCGACCCAGGGATCAAACCTGCGTCTCCCCATTTCCTGCACTGCAGGCAGATTTTGTACCCACTGAGTCACCTGGGAAGCCCCAGATCCATGCTATTATATATAAAATAGATAAACACCAAGGACTTGCTGTAGAGTGCAGGAAACTATATTCAGTATCTTTTAATAACCTATAATGGTAAGAATCTGAAAAAGAATACACATGTATTGGGTTGGCCAAAAAGTTCATTCAATTTTTCTGTAAGATCTTATGAAAAACTGGAATGAACTTTTTGGCCAATCCAATATACAGGTATAACTGAGTCACTTTGCAGTACATTGTGACTGGAACATTGTAAATGAACTATAATTTAATTAAAAAGAAAGTGGGAGGTGAGCACTGTCCCGCCTCCTTGGATCCTGGTGGATGGCTGAGCCTGGGGGTGATGTATTTATGCAACAGCTCTTTCTTCCATGCTGACAGCTGCTAGACTAACTAAGTGGCCCAGAGGAGGTAGAACATATTCACGCAAGGAAAGTTGATCCTGGATTCCATTAGCCAGAGTGGTCTCTGATTTCTTCCTGGTGTTGCGAAATAGAGAAATAGAGCTGGTTTTACTTTAGTCAAAGTAAATACAACAACCAAAAAAAAAAAAANTATTCACGCAAGGAAAGTTGATCCTGGATTCCATTAGCCAGAGTGGTCTCTGATTTCTTCCTGGTGTTGCGAAATAGAGAAATAGAGCTGGTTTTACTTTAGTCAAAGTAAATACAACAACCAAAAAAAAAAAAAAGATTAAGGTTTAAAAGAAAGAAAGAAACCCAGAAAGACCAATGCATACAGACCAGGGAAATAGTACATTTTATATAAAAAGAGAATTGTAGTCTTTTGTGACCTCAGAACAAGTCCTATCCAAAAGCTTTTGCTATGCTCTCATATCCATTGTTTATTCCACTTGACGAATGCTATTGTTTCAAATCTTCGTCTCAGTGAGCGGCGTTATTATTATTTGCAATATGAGCTCCTTAACAAACCCTGAGATGAAAACGAAAGCCAGAATAAGCTAGACTTGCTGCAAGTCTGTTGTTATTTCAGAGAATCATGTTTTTAAAAATGCATTCAGTTTTGTGTAAATGCAGAACTCTGTGAGTGTGTAAGAAGAGTCTTACCAGCAAGTTCCCAGGATGCTTTTCATGAGCTGAGCATTCAGATCCATCCCCAAGAATGAGAGAGATGTGAGTCCGTGGTGCGCCCAGTTAGAGATTCAGCCTGTGTCTCCTGGGCTCCTCGGAGAGGTGGGTCACGTCCTGGAGACGTGTCTGGCGAGAGTCCCTGATGCAGTGTCCAGCTTGCATTGGAATCACAGCAAACCTCGGCTCTTCCTGGTTCCCAGTCCAGTCTTTGGAGTCTATAGTCCTAGTCTGTAGTCATAGGAGTCGGGAGAAGCATCGCATGTAGTAAGGAGCTAAGAATCCTTTGCTGAGCTGCAGCACCTGGCTGAACTGGCGTTTGATGAGTGATAAGGAGGATGCTGTTGAGGATGGAGTTAGGAAGGAGTCAGGTCTGCACCCTGAGCTGCCTGGAATTCAAGGTAGAATCTGCAGAATACACTCATTCCTGTGTGAAGTAATCCTAATTAGTTTTCCCTCTAACTGCTCACCAGACACAGCTCCTCGGTCCTTCCCTTCCTCCCGCCCTCTCTTCCTTCATTCATCCTCTCTTTCCTTCCTTTCCCTCCCTCCATCCCTCCCTTCCTCCCTTCCTTTCTTCCTTTTTGATTCTTATCTTAATAATTTGGTAATGTTTTCCTAAATAACCCTATTTTAATTCCTTAACCCGATTTTCCAGTAAGTGCTGTGTAGCAGTTTCACCTCCCCTGTTTTATCTTTGACTCATTGCTTCTCTCTTGCCATCCATCAGCTTTGTGTCTGGGTGACTCTTTCTGCTCATCCTGGAGGGATTGTGCAGAGAGAGCTTGAAACCTGGGTCCTGTGGGCAGTCAACTCACTGGACAGCAGGGATGTGGTAACAGGGACACCAGTAAATCCAGCTCTGTTTCTCTATTTCACAATAGCAGGAAGAAATCAGAGACTACTCTGGCTAATGGAATCTAGAATCAACTTTTCTTGCATGAATATGTGGTGACAGGTACAGCCTGCTCTTGGGTCTGTTAGCACATCACTCCCCCGGCTCTGTTTTTGCTTCTGAAAAGCTGGGACAATGACATCCTTGTATCTACAGAGTCTTCAAAAGGGCCTCCACACATTCAGAAATGTTGAGACAACTTAAATAATCATGTTGAGACTGATGGTCATCATTGGAGATTTGGAAGAGCAGTTATTTTAGAGAGAACTCAAGGGGGCGATTGTAATTTACCCTCTGTTTGAAAAACTTGAACCTTCAGAATATCATACAAGAACTCAGAAGCTTTCTGATTTTCCTCTCTGGGCCTAAGTAGAACGTCTAAAGGAAAGCCTTTTTCTGTTTCCAGATCGCCGAGGGAATGGCGTACATCGAGAGGAAAAACTACATCCACCGGGACCTACGGGCCGCTAATGTGTTAGTCTCCGAGTGTCTCATGTGCAAAATCGCAGACTTTGGTCTTGCTCGAGTGATTGAAGATAACGAGTACACAGCCAGAGAAGGTATGTTCACAGAGCCATCTTTAGGTGTTTGGTTATTGTTTAGTTTAGTTTTGTTTTTGCCAATTTTTAACAAAGCAATTACAATAGGCATCCAAAAAAAAAAAGAATTCATTTGGTACAATGTTCAAAATGTACCATAGTTGCAGTTTGTGGTATATCCTAATTGTTTTCTTTTTAAAAAATTACTCTTTTGATTATCTCTGTATGATACCTTTATAAAATTTAAAAATGCTGTCAATTGTATTTCAATTAAGCAAGGCAAAACAAGAAGAGGCTTGGCAAAATCGTAATTCTTTGTTCATATTACATGTCAGACCTTTTCACCCAATGAGGTACACTTTGCTTCACTGTAGAAACAATATTTGTAACAATACTTCTATACTATACTATTCAAGGCTGTATTCTGGCCTTTTAACTGTTGGGTTGCCCCAAAATTTCGTTCAGATTTCTCCATTGCATCTTGTGGAAAAACCTGAACAAATCTTCTAGCCAACCCAATACAAATTAAAACATGGAAATTATCACACACACAGAAGTAAATGTAAGACTACAAAAACACACTCCTTTATTTCCCCACGTTCCATATTATACGTGGAAACCAAAGAACACCCGGAGCAGCGTAAATCCTGAGTCCCTGGCCTGCCGCTCCGAGACCGGCCTGCCTGGCACTGCACTGGCCTCTCCTGTTGGAGACTGTTCTGTGTTGCTTGTTATTTGAGGACTCCGACAGTGTCATTCCTGAAAGTTCAGTGGGTAGTTTTGGGGGATTTTTTGCAGTGCTTTCTCTACTGAAAGAGTCAAGCACTTCCTTGATGTTCCTAAGACTTGTTAAGGATTAATTTAACAACATGTGTGTTATTTCTGGAAGGTGCCCACAGAATTCACAGAGGTGACAAACAGACTGAAAACTTTGTTTTGATTTGCGAAACGTCTCTTGCATTTGTCACGCTTAAGATGGTTCTCCTGCCTCAAGTTTCGGTACTCTTTGGTGGACTATAATTTATCTTTGGCCTGAATCACCTTCAGCAAAATGGCAGGTCAAGAAAAACAGTTTGAGGAGAAGTAGGTAAAAGGAAAAGACCTTAATGCTGAGAAAGATCGAGAGCAGGAGGAGAAGGGAGTGACAAAGGAGGAGATGGTGAGATAGCATCACCTACTCCATGGACATGAGTTTGAGCAAACTCTAGGAGGCAGTGAAGGACAGGGAAACCTGGTGTGCTGCGGTATGTGGGGTCGCAGGTAGCCAGACACAGCTGAGCAACTGAACAGCAGCAGCAGCAGCCTAAAAGGCAGGGAGCTTTGCAGTGAGGCAGCTTCTGTTCTAAGTGCTTTTCATACATTACCTCATTTATCTCTACAATAACCCTATACGACAAGTAGTGTATTGTTTCCTTCTCGTATATGAGGGAAAAGGAGAGGCTCAGAAGCTTCTGAAGCCATATAGTAAGGGGGAGAGCCAGGATTCAGACCCAGGAGGTCAATTTATTACCTTGGTTTTGTAGGATTTCACAAGCCTCTGTGTGTTTGTGTGCTCAGTAGCTTCAGTCATGTCTGACTCTTTGTGATCCCATGGACTGTAGCCTGCTAGGCTCCTCTTATCCATGGGATCTCCCGGGCAAGAATATTGGAGTGGGTTGCCATTTCCTTCTCCAGGGGATCTTTTCGACCCAGGGATTGAACCTGCGTCTCCTGCATTGACAGGCGGGTTCTTTATCACTGAGCCACCTGGGATATGCATGTGTTACCCATCCAAAATAAATCATCAAAACTTTCCCCGTCAAAGAAGGAAAGTGTGAGAGTCACATGCCTGGTGACTTTTTTGTTTCAGCTCAGAGACCCAAGTAAAGCCCCTGTGTCTTCTCCCCTAGGTGCTAAGTTCCCCATTAAGTGGACAGCTCCAGAGGCAATCAACTTCGGATGTTTCACCATCAAGTCTGACGTGTGGTCCTTTGGGATTCTCCTGTACGAAATTGTCACCTATGGGAAAATTCCCTACCCAGGTACTGCTTACTTACCTATTTCCATTTGTGGGATATATATGAGAAAAAAAGCCAGGTGGTATGAGACATAAAAAAGATGAACAAATATCCAGAGGAAAGACAAGGGTGTGAGAACTTTGTCTTTAGTGGAAGGTGTAAAATATGCTTAGACACTTCTCCGCCTTCTTGTCTGAGTGCATATCTTTCACTCCACTAATGAATTCCACCACTAACAGCCTAGAATATGCCTGGCGCGGTCACAGATGTTGCTGAAGCAACATGGTTGGAGGAGCAGACACAGGGCTCCTCCCAAGCCTCACACCGGATTGTGGAGGAAACGGACATAGAAATGATGCTGTATGATTCTTGCTTGGTCAGTTCTGAAACAGAGATTTGTATAATGTACTTTGGTGTCTCTGCCACTTCAAGAGACAACCACCTCTGTCTGCAAACAAATGATTCTTCAGATCCTCAACTTACTGGCTGTGGGGGCGTCATTCAGTATTTCCAGATTTCTAACATCTTCCCAGCCAGATTCTGCCAGCCCTCCCTTTTCCAGAACATGGAAACAGAGGGACTCTTCCCCAAAGCCTTCTCTTTCTTGTTAATGTTGGGCTTTTCACAAAATCAATGGATATGGCCAGTTTAAAAGTAAATCTTTAATGTTTAAATTATTCCCTCATTCAAAAATCTGAGGGTGCTAAGCATTCCCAAGGTGCTAGATGGAGCAGTCCCAGCTCCTCCCTTGAGAGCTAATAGTTGAGTATTGATTACAATCATTTATAATAATCACTGATAATAAGGACCGTATGTAGGATGGGAAGTATGCTCTTGGGGGAGGGTGTGATGGTTTAGGGATTGGGGTGGGGGATGGGTTGCAGGTTCTAAAAGCGATCCGGTAGCAGCAGGGACTCAGGGCCTTGACAGAGAGCCCCAGGGGCTGTCCGGGGCTGGGTGTCCCATTGGGGAGACAGCTAGAGCTCAGGGTCCCGAGCAGGGGCAGGAGGTGTGGGGATGACGTGGAGGGGATGTGAACCTCAGAGGCTGCCAGGGGCTTCACCTCTGACTTTGCAAGAGATGGGAGACTTTGGGGTGGAGCAGTGATGTGGCCTCCAGGCTCCCAGTCACCTTTGCTGCTGTTGGGCCTGGAAGGCTGGTGGGAGGGGGAAGCCTTTGCGTGGGGCCTACACAGTGGGCTGACGGTCCCGTGAAACCCTCCGGTGCCAGATTTCATATTCTGATGACTGCTCTGCTCTAGACACTGAAGTTAATGAATAAAACCACCGCAAAATAGGGACGGTATTTCTGAGTCAGCCCAGATATCTATCTATAATCTACAACCTATAGAGAAAGATTATATACTTTGCCTATATATGACACCTGATCAGTAAACATACAACCTCACAAGTGTTGTGTGGTAGGAATTGCACGCTCCACAGTGATGTATGGACAAGGCTCTGGGGCTCAGAGAAGGAGGTTCTGGCCCAGAGCCGCATCACTGGCTCCTACGGAACCCTGGCCACCTTGCCCTCACCTGCTGGACTTATCACCATCATTCATTTCCAGAATGTCTTCATCTTCCCAAATTGATACTGTACCCATTAGACCCTAACTAACCCTAACCCTAACCCTAACCCCTCCAGCACCTGTTGTTGTTGATGTTGTTGTTGTTTATTCATTCAGTTGTGTCCAACTCTTTGCGACCCCATGGACTATAGCCCGCCAGGCTCCTCTGTCCATGGTTACTCCAGGCAAAAATACCAGAGTGAGTTGCCATCCCCTTCTCCAAGGGATCTTCCCGACCGAGGCATCAAACCCAGGTCTCCTATATTGCAGGTGGATTCTTTACCACTGAGCCACCAGGGAAGCCTGATAAAATGGCTGAATGAGCATGTTTTATTATCCCATTTTAATGATGGAGAAAAATACTATTAAAATGCCCTTTTTTTTTTCCCCTTAAAGCTCTTCTCAGTGTCAAAGACCGACAGTTCAGTGTCTGAGCTAACCTGAGACAAGTAATTATAGTAAAAGCTGTCCTCCACAGTCAGCAATCCTGCAGAGCCTGGCAGGAATAGTGGGTGCCCTGGGCTTCCCAGGTGGAGCTAGTTGTATAGAACCCATCTGCCAATGCAGGAGATGTTTAAGAGACACAGGATGGATCCTAAGTCAGGAAGATCCCATGGAGAAGGAAATGGCAACCCACTCCAGTATTCTGGAGAATCCCATGGACAGAGGAGCCTGGTGGGCTACAGGCCATGGAGTCTCAGAAAGTCGGACACCACTGAAGTGACATAGCACGCAGGTACGCTGGTTCCCTCCCTGGAGCCTGCCAAGCTCTGCCTCTTCTTGTCCTGAGGACAATTTGAGGAGTGGAAATGAAACAGTTGGTCTAGCTCACTTAAGGATCCTGACTTCTTTAAGTAAACTTGCATTGAAAAGCTGAGTTTGAAAAAGTATTGGGAGATAATGGGTGAGAAAATGATGTTGGTTTTTTTTATTAATTACTGGTAGAAGCTGGGGAAAAAAATAGTGCAAAAGACAGTGAGATGAAATGTTAGAATTGGGCTTGTTTATTCACAAGATCCGGAGAAGGCAATGGCACCCCACTCCAGTACTCTTGCCTGGAAAATCCCATGGATGGAGGAGCCTGGTGGGCTGCAGTCCATGGGGTCGCGAAGAGTCGGACACAACTAAGCGACTTCACTTTTCACTTTCATGCATTGGAGAAGGAAATGGCAACCCACTCCAGTGTTCTTGCCTGGAGAATCCTAGGGACAGGGGAGCCTGGTGGGCTGCCGTCTCTGGGGTCACACAGAGCTGGACACTGAAGTGACTTAGCAGCAGCAGCAGCATTCACAAGATCTGTCAGGTCCAACATCCTTTTGTCGTTAAAGAGAACTCGCTCTGTCTTCTGCTTATCACATTCACTGGTTTTTACTTTGGCAGCTGAATGCTGCCTAGATCCTCTTTGAACTAACCTCCTTTATATGATTACGTTGCTTACAGAAATGTCCTTAGCCCCTCTACCAGTTTTAAGAGCTGCTGTAACAAAATACCACAAACTGAATCGCTTATACAACAGAAATGTATTTCCTCGCAGTTCTTCAGGCCGGGAGTCCAAGACCAAGTCCAAGGCTCATCCTCAGCCCTTAAGAACATCTCCATTTTTCTTCTCTCTGGCTTTTCCCTGCATCCCCATGTTCTAATCTCCTCTTCTTATAAAGACACCAGTCAGATGGGGCTTAGGCCCACCCTAAAGGCTTGGTCACCTCTTTACAGGCCTTATGTCTAAATGCAGTTCCATTCTGAGGTCCTGGGGGCTAGGTCTTCAGTATAGGAATTTCCAGGATAGCGCAGACTGTAGGAACACAGTTCAGCCCACAGCATCCTCTGACACTTGCTCCAACCAGGGATGAAGGAGGTGGGTACCATCACATGACCCTCAGTCAGGCTTCTAAACAGTGGGTTTTTTGCCTCCAGGGAGAACTAACGCGGACGTGATGACCGCCCTGTCACAGGGCTACAGAATGCCCCGCATGGAGAACTGCCCGGATGAGCTCTACGACATCATGAAGATGTGCTGGAAGGAAAAGGCAGAGGAGAGGCCGACGTTCGACTACCTACAGAGTGTGCTGGGTGACTTCTACACGGCCACCGAGGGCCAGTACCAGCAGCAGCCTTAGTGTCCAGGACTCAAGCCATGCACGGGACCGCCGCTTCCCTCCAAAGGGAAAAACAACAGTCCCTGGTCACTAGTTATTTCCTGGGCTGGCTTCCCCGGCTGTCCTTGCTTCCTTCACACAGGGCTAAAACTCAGGAAGGACTTCTTCCACGGGAAGGGAGTCTCCTCTCAAGGGCGATATGTCCACCAGCCTGCACCCAGCAGGTACACTGGCTCTGCGAGTCCAACACCTGGACATGAGTTTCTGAGAAGAAAACACCTATCCCACCAAAGTGCACCCACATCGGCCTCTTGTTTACAAGGGGGCATGTGACTTAGAGGTTCGGAGGCCATTTCAGTAAATCGCAGACAGAAGCACAACTGAAATAACCAGATGTCTTCATTGCACTTCCTTGTATGTTCTCTGTGCTTGAGCTAATTTGTTAAAAAAAAAAAAAAATCTACTAATCCAACCTGTTAGATTTTGCCGGTAAAGTCAGATGCTTCCACGTCCTTCCTAGATTTCTGTGACCTCCCACCCCCTGAAATCTGGACTGGTCAGCATTTCCTTCCGTGGAGATCACTCAGAACCCGAGCTGGGCAGAGGAATCTCTTTCCTTGAAAGGGTCATAGCAAGCAGGCAGGGCCACCGTGGTAAGCCACGTTGATTCCCCAGCCACCCAGGTTTGCCCAGCTCCCCTGGAAGGGAGCTTCAGGAACTGCTCTGCCAATAGAAGGAATGTTTTTTAACAGTCCAGCTTTTCAATTCCACAATTTCCTCTATCCAGACTTCTTTGGACCTTGTAGTTTGGATGAACAAGATGATTCTAATCTCTGCGGAACCTTCTATGGCCTTACAAAACATCAGAGCTTTCTTTACTGCTTCAAATGATTCTGAACATTATTTTATTGATCAAGTATTCTTAGTTGTACTCTAGGAAGTAAAAATGCCATATTTGGGGGCTATTTTTGTGATTCAGCAATCTTTTCTAAATTGTGTGTGGTCTGTGTGAGTCTATTTATATGAGGCTATGCTGGAAACTAAATGAGTGAGGAGGCTTTTCTGAGTCACTGGAGCAATTAGATAGAGGTTTTGTTTGTTAAATTTTTCTACTGTAGCTTGAGTGGAAAATGCTATGTCATATCACATTTCACCTATGCTGTTTGTGTATATACCTAATATTTCTATTTTTGATCTTATTTTAATACACCTGGGCCAGTAACATCTCAAGTTTTTCACTGATGTTTAACATTTCCAACTGTCAATATAAAAATGGGTACCATTTGGTGGGGGAGTGGGGGTTGGGAGGTGATTCCATTGGTTACATCGTTTGAAAAATGTGTACAAGTTCTGCCTCCATCCTTTGAGTGTTTTCAGATTGGAGAACTGAGGAGCTGGTGGCCTGGACACCCATCATCCCTGTCGGGGGGCCCAACAGGATTTGTTTTCAAATAGGCTTAGTAAAGTATATGCGTGTGTGCTCAGTAGCTCAGTCCTATCTGACTCTTTGCGACCCCATGGACTACAGCCCACCAGGCTCCTCTGTCCATGGGATTCTCCAGGCAAGAGTACTGGACTGGGTTGCCATTTCCTCCNAGGCTTAGTAAAGTATATGCGTGTGTGCTCAGTAGCTCAGTCCTATCTGACTCTTTGCGACCCCATGGACTACAGCCCACCAGGCTCCTCTGTCCATGGGATTCTCCAGGCAAGAGTACTGGACTGGGTTGCCATTTCCTCCTGCAGGGGATCTTTCCAACCCAGAGATCAAACCCACATCTCCTGCACTGGCAGGTGGATTCTTTACCACTGAGCCAGCAGGGAAACCAGGCTTATCTACCAAGCACCATTACAATTTCACCTTGTATGTGTTGCCTAGGTGTTGGGTGCCTGGAGAAAAGGACGAAATATTCTGCTTTCCCCTAAAATTTAACTTCCTTTCCCATATAATGTTTTTTAAAGGTCCATTGTAAAGTATTCTAAAATTCTCAACTCACAAGAGCCACCTTCACAAAGGTGAACTGTTATCACCATCTAATGTCTGCAGAGCTGGTGACGTGACTCATGCTGCACTTTTTTACATACACACACCTGTTCACACTCCGTTTCAGAAGCTCACACATGACCCAGCATCAAGAAAGAGCATAAGGAATCCCCAAAGCAAAACAACATCTCTAGGAAATGACTAAATTCACCTTTACCTTGTTTTTCTCCACTCTGCTTCCTCTGGCAGTTTTACATTCAACTGTCCCCCGACCCTTCACCCCACCCCCAGGTCAAGTCTGAATTCCTTGTTTGCCTTCAGCATCTCTGCTGTCACCTGGGCTTCCTCGCTTGTTCTCAACCTGCATCCGACTAGGTGGTGCTCGGCAGACAACACGCACTGTTAGGTTTCCTGACTGGCAGAACCAGGGCCCGGGCAGGTACTTGTTTCATCTCAGGGTCCACAGAGACGTGCAGGCTTGGGACATCTTCACGTCCCAGGTCATTACTGAGAATTTGAAAAACAGAATGCCCACTCCACTTCCACCCCCAGGATCCCGACTCTGTTGTTCTCCACTGGGTGGAGGAGCTACAGGGGTGTCAGTGAACTTAAAAGCTTCCCAGGAGTCTCAGGTGACCACAGTGCATGCCCAGGTTCAAGAGCCAGCCCCAGCTTTGACCTGTATTGCAAAGTGATCTGCTCAAAAGAAGACCTTCTTTTTCCCTAGATGGCTTGCCTTCCCAAGGGTGGCTGTAGGCGTAGAGGAGAAAGATGGAGGAGGAAGTGTGGCTTTTTCCTTTCTTACAAACAGGAAGCTCGCTGAACCTAAAGTAGAGCTCGTAGCCCTGACATGTGTCCCTGGGAGGAGGGGACACTTGGTGCTTCCATAGGCTCTCCAGAAGGCTTCTCAGGGTGCTGTCAGAATCCCGCCAGTAAAGCATGTCTGGGTCCGCCTTTAGGGGACACACCACACCCAGGAGCGTAGAAGAGGGTCGATTAGAGGAGGGGCCATATTTGCTTACACAACGTGACAGATCAAGAGCACTGAAGTTAAATGTGAGCTCATTTCTCATCTTTCTTGTGCTGAAGGCTTTCCTTTTGCTCAAACAAACGATAGCTGAGGAAGCTGCAGCTAAAAGGAAGCGAAGCACCAGCATCTAATAAATTCAGCTGAAAAAACAATTGCTCATCCTATGGGTCAGCCCCCCACCCTTCTGATTTTAAAGCCACTTTCCATGCCCACGCTTAATTCCCATCAGAGCATCTCTCACATCACCCACCTTTCCCCCCATTCTGTACCTGCATTTCTACTTCTGGTTGAAGTAGACATCAGCTGGTTGAATGAGACATCAGTTCTCTATCTCTGCGCTTTAACTACATGAGGTTTTCTGATGAACTGGGGGTGCCTTGCCTTTCTTCCTGATGGCAGTAATGACTATAGATACACAAAGATACCCATACACCCACCCACTTTAAAAAAAAAGATCACCTTGAACTCACACAGTCACTCTGGAATACCTGGACATTAGGATCGCTTATTCACGGCTGAGAAATCAGTTGCATTCAGGGCCACAAAAGGAGTAGAGTGGTTTCTCTTCATATTTTCTTGCAAAATAAAACAAGTGAAATTCCTTTACAGTGGCATCTTCATGACTCAGCTAGATGTTCTAAGCAGGCAAAGGAACTACTTATAAGATGCCCCACTTGAAGTCCAGACAGATGTGAGAAAAAATTTGTTCTAAAAATTTTAATTTCGGGGGAAAAGTAATGCAAGTATTCAACTCACCATTCACTGTTTTTAAAAAGACAACTTATGGAAACTATGCTTTTGAATGAATTGCTTTGATAACAATTGTACTCCATTTCATGACATTGAGGTGGTATTAAACTGATGAAAATTTATCCCAGAAAGTCCTAATCTGAGAGATGTGTACAAGGGAAGACTTCCAGTTTAATTTCCTGTATTCTTACAAATCTAAATACTTGGAGTAGGAGCAAGCGCCAAAAATGTCACAGGGTCCTCAAGATGGTCACCAAGTGATCTCGAATATTTCCCTTAAATCTGGAAATGATAGGGGCAGGCTTGGGCCTCCATCTCCAGGCCACTGATAAGATTTTTCAGATATAATCTGGATTGCTCATTGTGCCCTGTTAATACAGAACTTCTGGAATCAAAGGTGGCTTTATTTACAGCACTGAAAATCAATACCATGTCACAAAACAAAAAAATCCGTGCATTTTAAAATTACATTTTATGCTGGGGCTCAGACAAGTTCTTAAGCCCTCATCTGCTAACCTCAGGGTCAGATGTGTTTCTGATTTAAGGTTTGCTTTTTTGTCTTTACTTGAAAGGCTAATACAATAAATTGGAGGAGGAAATGGCAACCCACTCCAGTTTTCTTGTCTGGAAAATTCCATGGATGGAGGAGCCTGGTTGGCTACTGTCCATGGGGTCGCAAAGAATCAAACATGACTGAGCAACTTCACAGTACAACAAATATACTGAATATTTGGTGGATTTCTCTCAGTGAACACTGGAGAAGAAACCACTGAACAAATAAAACATTTCTGTAGGAAAAATGCCCGAGTTCATAGGAAGTGGAGTGAATATAGCGTATACATAGCTTCAGATCAGGTTTTACCACCAAATGAGTTCTTTAAATATGCATGGTTTGGGGTATTTTGGATGTTCAGGGCTAAGGCGATAGCCTTAGTGTTAGAGAAGTGTCCAGTTCAAATTTACCAACATAGGGGTTGTGGTTACTCAAAACTTATTTAATGCAGCTATGTTGCAAGATGCAAAATATTTATGCATCTCTTTGAAACAACACATGTGTGTGTATTAATTGCTCAGTCATGTCCAACCCTTTGTGGCCCCATGAACTGTAGCCTACCAGGCCCCTCTGTCCATGGAATTCTCAGGTAAGAATACTGGAGTGGGTTGCTGTTTCCTCCTCCAAGGGGTCTTTCCAACCCAGGGATCAAACCCCGGTCTCCTACGTTGGCAGGTGGATTCTTTACTGTCTGAGCCACCAGGGAAGCCCTGAAGCAACATAGTCATTAAAACACTCTCTGATCAAATGCACTTCAGGGAGGCCTGGGACTTCGAAGTTCAAGTGGGAAGAAATGTCTAGTGGGTTTAGTGACCACAAAGATGCCAGTGAACTGTGGTTGCTGAAATGGATAATGGGCGCAGTAGCGGACAAAGACCACAAACAAAAGGAGATGCTCTTTCACAAAAGACCACAAGGGGGCGTTCCGTTCAATTCTGATCACTGATGGTGGACTCCCAAATCTAACTGCCCTGGAAGTCACTCTGATGTGAGCAAGGGGATACAGGTGACAGATGTTAAAACACTTACCCTGTCAAAGGATTTGAATCCTTCTTTGTAAGGCACTTTTTTCCCAAAGTGGATCACTCCTAATTTCTCGTCATTGTATTTAGTTTGAAAGAACCTTATTCCGTAGTTAATAGTGGTCCCTCATTACAGTGCTTCACTGAACTCAGTTTCAGGTGGCCGGCTTTAAGGGGACAAGGGCAGTGATAATCATGCAAACGCAGGAAAACAGTTACAAGGAGGGGGGGAAAGGTGAAGAGGATCTTTCTGTGGAGAGGTGGTGGGGCTGGTTACAAAGACAGACCTGGACAAACAGCAAAAAGGCTTTGTAAAGAAGTGACCTTCAGGATTGGCTTAGAGGAGGGACAGCGGAAGAGAAGGCTGCAGGGGGTTTCAGAGAGAGGCTGAAGCGAGGGGGGAGGAGGGCGGCAGAGTGGGGGGTGGACATCAAAGGGCAGAGCCCCCCAGACTGTAGAGTTAGGGCATGACTCTCAATCTTAGAGGCCTCGGAATTGCCTCTTCATCACAGATTCCTGGCCCACCCCTGAGTTTCTGGTTCTGGGACAGAGCATCATCTTCCCTTCTTGAGATCCCTCTCTGGGACCACCCTTGGCTCCAAGAGAGGAGAAGGAGGTGACAGAGGACAAGATGGTTGGATGGCATCATCGACTCAATGGACATCAGCAAACTCCAGGAGGTAGTGAAGGACAGGGAAGCCTGGCATGCTGCAGTCCGTGGGGTCGCAAAGAGCTGGACACGACTGAGTGACTGAACAACAACCACAACCTCAAGCTCGGGAATCATATCACAATAAAATACCAGCTATTCGTTCATTTATTCAATCAACAGGTAGTTGTGGATCACTTGCATGTGCCAGGGACCGTGCCGGGTGCTGGCTGGTTGGATGCACTTTGTTCTAAGGACACCCCGACCCGAATGCCCCCCGCCACACACACACATCCACAGTCATTTGTCACTTAGCTCTCTGAACAACAGCTCCCCATCTGTCAACAGCTTTTAAAATATCCCAATCATATTCCAGAGAGCCGCTCAGTCTGTAGTAGGAAATAAAGAAAAGGAGAGTGTGGAAAACTTAAAAATCAGATGAAAACCCTCAACTCCAGAGAAAAATAAAAAATAAATATTTTTCTTCTTATCCATCAATAGTATAACAAGGAAGTCCTCTGAGAAGAGAATTCACACATACACAAATTTCTGGAACAAGAGCTGTGAATGAGAAAATAGGACCCCCCACTCCCCAAGGACAAAGCTGAGACAAGATAAAGTGAAAACCCTGCGAGCTCCTCATGGGAGAATTGGGGGTGAGTGGGGCAGTGAGGATTCCCCTCCAGGCACAAAGACGATGTGCGTGAGGTTTAACCTCTGAATGTGAAACCCCAGAAAGAAATTCCGTGTTATTATGGCACATAATACAAAATGAGGGCTGAACTCTCTCCTTGGAGAGAAAATAATTTTAAAACAAAAACTGACGGAAATTCCATTTCATTCCTTTCATGCACAACCTCTGGTTAAATGTCTAAGAGTCTAGACTCTGGTGTTTTCTGTTTTCAGTCACCTGTGTTAACTGTTTAATGAATATTTCAGATAGCATGGTGGTGTGATTAAGCAGAGATCTTAGGGAAAAATACAAGTTCTCACTCTTCTGCCCATTTAGGAGAGCTCCTGAGGGGATAAGGTGACCAGTACCACCCAGGATGTGGAGTCATCTCTTCCTGTATTTTCTTGAACTATGTGGAATTGAGTCAGTTGCATAATTTCTCAGTAAAGGAGTAAGAATTTGTGCTGAGAAGGTCAGCACCCAGGCTCTGAATTAGACATCATTTCTATGAAAAGCCTGTTTCTTACTGAGCAGCTCATTTTGCTTAGCTTCTTGGCTGTTGATCCCTGGCTTATTTGCGTAGTCTAGACAACATCTTCCCCTTCCTTTTCCTAGGCTGCCCTCATACAGCTTGCCCAATTTTGTAAAATCCAAACATGAATCAAGGGCTTCAAAAATATGGCTGCTCTCCTTGGACCTAGCCCAACTCCTAGCTCAACTCCTGCTCAATTAAATACATGAAATAAGGAGAAAGTGCTTAAAGAACTGGTAGGCTCAAATGTACTCATTTCATCCCTTAATTCTAAAACGTTGAAACAGATAATTTTGAGAGATAGTTTATTCACTCCCTATGTGTTAAAGGTCTGTTCTGCATCCAGAACTGCACACTGAAGAGACTTATGAGCCAATTCAACCCTAAAGGAAAGTTAATTTGATGGAGGACATTTTAAGTAATATAAATGCAATAACATGGGAAAAGCATCAAAGATGTATTGTTAAATAGAAATGATCAGGATATGAAATATTTACAAAAATGAGTAAGCCTGTTTTTTAAAGAGGAAATGTAAGAAAAAAGTATGCAAAATAATAATGAAAAAAGAAATACTTTCAGAGAACACATGAATAGTAACAAAGACTGACAAAGTAACAAAGGCTTTTTTTTTTAACAAAGTGAACTGTTTCTTTTTTCTTTCTATTTTCATCTATCTTTCAGTTTTCATTATTAACATATTACTCCAGTAATGGAAAAGTCATGCTCACAAAATAATGGTGTGAAATCCCATTTGTAGACTGAACTGCTTAAAAAGAAAAAAATACATTGATGGAGGTATGTCAAAGGTACACAGAAGCCAACTGAAAGATTTCCCAAAGGCCAAAGCTGGAAAAATGTGAGTAACAAAATAAATAAAGTAGTATTGAGTTATAACCCCGAGGGTAAAATAAATATTCATGAGTCTACACTGTTATAAATAAATAAACTAGTGAATAAATGGAGGAGAAGAGAAATTTTTCCATTGCAGAAGAATTCCAGATGATTAATGTAATAGATACTTCACTTTCCAAGAGGTGAATCATCACACCCACCTCCTCAAGTTCTCACTGTGCAAAGTGACTTCCTTCCGAGGAGAAAAGTATAGAAAAGGAGGGGAAAGGCACATTGACGGTGGGGAAACAGGAAGCCTGACAAACACCCCTCAGCTGGGAGAGGAAGGTCGATGTACACAGTGGCTGGTCACATCGATAGTGTGACTTGTGGACACTTATGAATTGAGAAACTAGCACGGAAGATATACATTACCATATATCAAATGGATAGCAGGTGGGAATTTGCTGTATGACACGGGGAGCAGCGCTCTGTGACAACCTAGAGGGGTAGGATGGGTTGGGAGGTGGGAAAGAGGTTCAAGAGGAAGGGGACATACGTATACCTGTGGCTGACTTACGCTGATGTATGGCAGAAGTCAACACAATGTTGTAAAGCAATTATCCTCCAATTAAAAATAATGTTTTAAATAGTGTGCACCCTGGAAAAGGAAATGGCAACCCACTCCAGTATTCTTGCCTGGGAAATCCCGTGGGCCTGTGGGCTACAGGCCATGGGGTCTCAGAGTCGGACACGCCTGAGCACACTGTGCACCCTGACACTAGGCGAGGAGGCGGCCTGGCGCCTGTGGGGTCTTCCTCCCCTAAATTCATAAGGAAAGGAGCACTCACCCAGTCAGTAAGCTGGCGACCACCACGAGGAGCTCGAGGGGACAGGGTGGCGACGTGTCCAGCAGTCATCTGGAGGGGATCCTGGGACGGGAAAAGGACATGAGGTAAGAACTAAGGAAACTGGATCAGGGCTGGACCTCAGCTGAAAGAAAGTCAACATCACTTCATCGGCTGTGACAAGCGTGCCTCACTAAAGTAAGGGAGCGATCATGGGGACCTGGAGGCAAAGCGCAGGAAAGCCCCCTGTACTAGCTCTGAGATGCTTATGTAAACCTGAAACTGCTCTAAAGTTTATTAGAGTCAACAGCAATGGAAAAGTAAACTAGTTCCAGGAGTCTTGGTTCCCAGAAGCCACGAAGAGCTACCAAGCCGGCATTTACTCAGTTACATTATTCAGACAGTGCGCTTTGTCTCAAGTGTAGATGCCTAGTCACAGAGTTAACACTTCATTAAGAACAGAAAGTGACCGGAATATTTTTATCCGATTTCTGGAAAACACAGAAGAAACGTATCCCCGACAAACGGACTAAGAATTCCGATCAATTCTCGAGGAAGACAGCGCCATCTACTGTTCTGTCACATAAACGACCCAGAGGCGGTCTGGTTACTTCATCAGCTATATCTTACCTTACATCCGAATACAACACTGAAAGAAAAAAGAAATGAAAGCACTTTTCCCCCAGCTTCCCCAGAAGTCCTTATAACACCAAATGGCTTGAGCCATCAAATTGCAATAACTTGGTTTCACTTATAAGCTCAGCCTAGAATCTTTGTTTATAAAATATTTTAAAATATTCAGTCCAATAATAATGTGCATGAAAGGATCTTATCAGAAATACAAAGTGATGAAAAAGTCAGGAAGAGCCACTTTAAAAAGTTACGAGATAATTTAAGCCTTCTAAGATAGCAGAATTGAGATCTCTCAATTCCAAGCGTCTGTTCTAGAAACCATAAAGCTATATATTGATATTGTGTTATTTAACTTTGCCCTAACACTTACATAAAATTCCCTTGTTTAATAAGTCCATGCTTATATTAATATCAGATTGTTATTCATAAAATTATATTTTTATTAAGAATAAAGACTGAAAAATGAGGTCAATTATGGTCTAAAACATCTCAAGGGAAAAAACTGAAATGATTAATTAACATATATTGGTTATAAACCTGAATGTTTTTTCAAAATATGTCATTAAAAAGAGAAACACAGCTGAAATAACTGGCACATTTCAATCGCAAATAACCAAAGTAGTAGACTGCCTAGAATATAAATGGCAAAAATTTATTCCCCTCCCCCCGTATTTTCCTATATACTTGGCATATAGAATAGATGGAAAAAAATCACTTCAGTTGTTAATTTGATTGACACTCTTTGTAGTCTTCTTACCACCAAGGCATGTTAAGATAGACCCCTGGAGAGATTATGTCTGTAAGATGTGTGTCCTTTGGTTAGGAAGTCATCTTCCATAACGGAAAAGAATCTGAGAAAGAATATATATATATATACATATATATGTACAGACATATAAAGGCTTCCCTGATGGCTCAGAAGGTAAAGAAACTGTCTGCAATGCAGGAGACCGGGGTTTGATCCCAGGGTCTGGAAGATCCGAGGGCACGGCAACCCACTCCAGTACTCTCACCTGGAGAATCCCATGGACAGAGGAGCCTGGTGGGCTACAGTCCATGGGGTTGCTAAGAGTCGGACACAACTGAGCAACTAAGCATGTACAAGGATCTCTTAGCATCAGAGTCTTGGGACTTCAAAAGGATGGGAAAGCCCCAGGGAGGCTGCGGAGAGGCAGCTTTTCTAGGACAAAGCACCAAGAGGCAGAGCTGCCACCATCATCTCCAACAGATACAGAAAGATTAGCCGGAGCTCAAAGAAGAGCAGGCTGGTGTCTCCGGGGTGCTTGCAAGGAGTAGTCTTTGGCTGTGATAAGATGGTCTCTTGAAGGATGATGGGCCCTCAGGGAGGAAGAGAGATTGCAGTGCTCTGTGTTCTCCAGAGAGAGTGAGGTTTCAACAGAACCCCACCCCCACCCCGCCCCACAACTCCC
>SJYV01055318.1:44531-118090 GCA_006410875.1 Neotragus pygmaeus | reverse complement strand
TCAACTTTAAAAAATGCACAACATGAGAACTGTGAGTTAAGTTTTATTGGGGGCAGAATGAGGGCTGCAGCCCGGGAGACAGCACCTCAGAGAGCTCTGAGCGACCACTCCAAAGAGAGAGTCGGGGGGAAGGTCAGTACGTGTGTGATTTTGGTGGTGGGAGAGTACATGCAATCAAGCACAAATTTTCCCAGAAACTTTCTGCTAGTCACAAGGAGCAGTGGTCTCCACGAAGGGTTTTAGTGCTTTTCTAGACCCAAGGAGATATAAGAATTGGGCTCATAAAATCGGCTCCTGAAAATACCAAACTACCTGAAGACCTGTCCTGCCAGTTTCTCCCTTCTCCCCTCTACCCGAGCACAGCGCTCCTCATTTCTGCTCTCCATCCTGAGCCCCTTTCAGGAGGTGTTGAAAGTCAGCAGCTGCAGTAGTTCATGATTTCAGCCTTGTAGAGGCAAGTGCCTATGGCGAGTGCCCATTTGTAGTTGACAGTGAGCTTAGTCAAATTTTCTCTGAGAAACATCCATTTACAGCCATTATAAGTTGATTAAAAAACAAATGAAAATCAGAGACAATACAAGCCTTTCCCTGTTGACTGAATGAAGTAGGATTTCAGTTTTCATGTAACTCTGCACCATTTTGCTATATAGCAATTTCAGGAGCTGTTCACTGGATTTTGCAGAACCGGATACATCGCTGTAATTATAGAGAGCAAGCAGATCTACCCATTCAGTGCCATCTATAGGTGAGTTGAGGTCACCAAGATTTGTAATTGAATCAAGTCTGGAGTACACGTCACTGCAGGTGTGAACAGAACTCCCCATCAACTGGCCAGGCATATTCATGACCAAGGAGTTATTTGATTAAATTTTCAAGTAAAAAAAAAAAAATCCCTAGGGAATCTCTTCAAAGTTGCAGTGAGATTGTGCAATACTTTAAATTTGCTGTAATAAATTTCATGCCAATCTTGAGTCCCTGGAATNTTATTTGATTAAATTTTCAATAAAAAAAAAAAAATCCCTAGGGAATCTCTTCAAAGTTGCAGTGAGATTGTGCAATACTTTAAATTTGCTGTAATAAATTTCATGCCAATCTTGAGTCCCTGGAATTAATAAAAACACATAAAGATATATTGGGCTGTGAGTTCTGGAACCTTGTGGAGAATGGAAGTGACGTTCTCCAGGAAGCAGGGTTGGGAGGGAGGGCAGAGAGGGTCCTGAGGGCTGTTTTAAATCTTTCTGCCAGCTTGGGATCCCCAGTTTCTGCTCCAGGGACTTTTCTGGTTGTGATAGACCCTCCAGATTTGGTGTGGGGTTCAGGAGGAGGGTGCCCTGTGGCTGCAGTTCTCAGATGAGTACAGGGAAATCCTTTGATTCTCCATTGGTCAGCTTTTCTTATCACAGGAGGGAATGACGACCTCTGAGCTCTTTACCTGTCAGAGCAGAAATTGCATCAGCGTGTTGGATCACTGGAAATATGCTCTTAATAACCCCGCAGCTAGGAAATGAAAAAGAAAGAGAAAAACCCACTCTTCTGGCTGCAATTGATTTTCATAAAGCCCATCTGAAGCCACTTGAGAACCAGATGACGAATATCTTTGAAGTGGGTTTGGAATTAAGCAAAGTAGAAAAGAATCTACTAACAGTAGGGTGCCCTTCCATCTTAGCATCCAAACTGCTATTTGGGGGGGGGCGGTAAAAGGGAGAGGTTTCATTAATTACATGGGGAAAGTTTGTGCATCTCCTGGGATTTTCAGTACTGCATACATTTATTTAGGGCTTCTCACATGGCAACATGGTAAAGAATCTGCCCGCCAATTTAGGAGACAGGAGACATGGGTTTGATCCCTGGGTTGGAAGATCCCCTGGAGTAAGATATGAAAACCACTCCAGTATTCTTGCCTGGAGAATTCCATGGACAGAGGAGCCTGGTGGGCTACAGTCCATGGGATCTCACAGAGTTGGGCACAATTGAAGCAACTTAGCACCCAATTATGTACATTTATTTAAAGATGAAAAGTAAGTTAGCATCTCTTATTTACTAAAACTCTGTTCTAACAACAACAACAACTTGTTTTATTGAATGTTATTAGATTCTTTGCTGTAGCCACTTTAAAACGAAAACCCTGGCACTTCTCCAAGCACATCAATGCCAGTATTCTCAGATCTTTAGTCAGAATTACAGCAATAGAAAGTCCTCTTGTAATTATGGAGTATAACACCTTTCCTACTAATCATGTTAGCCATGGGAGGAAGTTCGCATCACATTTGTTTACGATTAGGAAAAACTATTTCTCTTTAATACAGTCATAGAATTGTAGAGTTCAAAGCTGAGATCTCACTTAGCCTCAACTTTTATATACTAGGCATCTGAGTCCCAGAGAGGTCAAACCACTTGCTCAAGGACAAACAAGAGGGAAGAACAGAAGAGAAGCCTGTCTCTCCCAGTACTAAGTCCTGTGCTCTTTCAGCTCTGCCGTGTGTGCAGGCTTGCACATAGGCAGTCACGACTCACCTGCTGCCGTGACAGGCTCATCATGGGCTCTGGCTTCCTTCCACATGGACTGGGCGTAACAATCAGAATCGCTTTCTGTTGCACATCCTCCCTTTCGTTTGTGGATTTCTTGGTCTATCACATGGTAATAGTACTTATAGTAAAAAGACCCTACATGAGATCTACCCTCTTAACAGGTTTTAAAGGGCCCACTGCAGTATTATTATCTATCGGTGAAAAAGAATGTATATAAATGAATCACTTTGCTGTAGAGCAGAAATTATAGATGTAAATCAACTATACTTCAATTAAAAAAAAAAAAAAAAAAAGCCAGAGAGCTATTTTCCTTGCTCAGCAGAGAGGTTAGCTTTCCATTTTAAACTGTGGTATCTTTAGGTGTTATTTCCTTTGCCACCTCTATAAATATAAAAGCCCATTTATTCTTCTAACAGAATTTGTCAGTATTTCTTCCTCACACGGATGTTTGTGGCTAGATGTATATCTTTTAATGTATAAACACAAGGCATATGGTGTATGAAGGCAGGATTTTTTTTTTTTTTTTTTGAAGATTTACTTATTTATTTTTGTTCCCCATTGCTGAGCAAGCGATCTCTAGTTGGCAAGGCAAGCAGGGGCTGCTCTCCAGTTGCACTGCACAGGTTTCTCACTGCGGTGGCTCCCGGGCTCTAGAGCACAGACTCAGCAGTTGTGGGACTTGGTTGCCTCGAGGCACGTGGAATCTTCCTGGATGAGGGATTGAACCAGGATTTGTTGATAGATTCTTAATCATTGGCCCACCAGGGAAGCCCTAAAGGCAGGATTTTAAAGTCTTTCTGTTGATGAAATGCAAAGCTTAATTGAAATTGCTGATCTTATTCCAAAAGTTGAGATATAATTAGCATAGAACTTTGTATTAGTTTCCACCATCTCCTCCCCCTGTGATGATGTCATCATCGTCGCCTCGTCCTGTGTGTTCAACTCTCGCCTCTCGACTGTTTCCTTTGCAGCAACTTTTAAACGTCCTTTAAGTTCATCTGAGAAACACAAAGGTCCACTCTCGACCACATGCTGCTGCACTCTTGCTCTTTGTCTATTTTATCTCCTTTAGAGCCTAACTTCTCAGATTTGCCTGTACTCGAGGGTCTCCATTCTCTCACTCTCCTCTGTAATCTACCTCACGTTCCCATCACCTTTGTGAAACTGTCCTTTATCAGTTTTTGCTAAATCTAATGGACTCATTCGACTTGTGTCTAATCAGGACCAATTAGCACCTCCCTTATTCTTGAAATATTGTTTTGGCGTCCCCCTCAGTCTGGTCTGCTGGTTTTCTTGATCCCACTTACCGGTTCCCTTCCTCTCAGGATCTGTCTGCTCAGGGCTCCGTCCGGCTCGGATTACCGGTCTCACACTCCCTGGGCCATCTCACCTATGACTACGGTTGTGGTTATCATCTCTATGCTGAGGTTCCCTGGTCCACCTCCCCACCCAAGATTCCTCTCCTAATCTTTAGATCCACACTGTCCAGCTATTTATCAGTTTCTACACATGGAAGGCACACGGCCACTTCAAACATGTCAGATCCAGCCCTACAAACCCTTCTTCAGAATTCTCTGTAAACACTCTGTCAGCCATTCACCACTCAAGATCCTGCCTCGCTCTTTATTTACCCTTCATCCTATTCGGCCTACTCACAACTGCAGTAGCATTTCCCTCTGAAACCTCTCATAGTGATAGAACTTCCTCTATCCCCAGTCCCTCTATTTCAGTTCAAGCTGCATCCGTGCCTCGACCATTCAATCACTGGTCAGCCTCCAGGCTTCCCTGTCTCTGCAGTCCACTCTTAACAGCAGATCCCCTCAGCTTACACGTCTGACCAAACATTCCGATGTTCTCCCCTTTGCTGGAAAATAAATGCTACATTCCTTAGCATAGGGTAAAGTATGACCCAATTCTTCTTACCTCACCAGTCCTGTGTCTCTCCTCACATGAACCCAGAGTAGGTATTTCATCCACACCTGACTTCTCTCAGCCCCTTTACCATGCCATGCTCTTTCTCAGCTGCAAGCTGGTCCTTGCTCCTGGAATGTCCCTTCACCTGTTCTCATCCTCTTTAGTATTTCCCTGACCCCCTCTACCTCTGGCACCCATCCACAGTCTAGTTTATTCTGACCTTTATTCCCAAAATCTGAGTTAGGTGAAACATCTAGCTTTGCAGATAATAAAACAAATATGTATTGAGTTGAAACCTGATTTTATCATAACCATGTTGAAATTTACAGACAAACATACGATTTACCAAAGCTTGCCTTCAACACCGAGCTCAGCCCTTCACCTCTTATGGAGCCAAATTCCTAATAAGCTCTTAAAGGATCAAGCACATATTAAAAGAAATAGACCAACTTCCAAAAACCTGCAGGGAGATTATTCAAGGAATAAAACTGGTTTGCATTTAAAAATCACAACCTGTTTGAAGTTTTATAATAGTTTTCACTAAGGACATTAAATTACTTTTCTATAGATAATAATGAGATCTATGGTTACAATAAAGCATTCTATACTTAAAAAAAAACTATGATGATTGCTATGAGCATTTCCTTAAGTAGGTTCATAGTCAACTTAAGTTGGGGTCATGTTATAGAAGTTTTGACCTCTTAATCTGCTCTGTTCCTATTATTTCCTGGAATATCACTTTGGGTATTAATAAATCTTTATTTAGTGCATCAGTGCAATGTTAGTCTTTTGGCAGTTAACGTTTCTATCAGATTTCCAGCTGACCTTAACAGATCCAGCAAAAAATCATTGCAAAGAGAAAACAGAGACATGGATAATTTGTTCTGGAGCAGGGTCAAATCACACATCCGTTGGTGAAATGGAAGCTGTTCCTCTAGCACTCTGGCTTCTCACTTATAACACTTCATACTCTAGAAAGATTGTATTTGCAAATGTGAACATACCTTTCATGGAAGAAGAAATACGGATAATCCACACATATATGAACATCTTCCAGAGAATAAATAACAAGTAAAAGACGTAGGTTTCACCTTTCATTCAGGAAAATGTCCAAAAGATAATCACAATATCCTGTGCTGGAAGGGAATGAGCAAAAAGATACCGTTATATGTTGTGCAAAATCCTATGTACAAAGATCTGCAGGGTAGCACTGTTTATGACCAGAAATAACTAGAACAAAAATTATAAATATCTATCCATGAGGTGCTAGATAAATAAATTGCAGTATAGCCATACAATGGAATCCTATATAATTATTTTTAAAATATTAGAACAGTTCCATAAACAAAAATAAAATGATGTCTATGATATGTAAGGGAAGGAAACCAGGACTTTGTATAGACAGCACTGTAATTTGAGTTTCATGTACACACCTGGGTGCCTTGGGGCCTCATTCCACAAAGGTTACTCTGGCAATTTAGTCTATCAGTTTGCTTACACTTGCTCAGCTCAGACCAAACCTGTTCAGAAGACTAATGACCTTGCTTCATCACTTCCTCTTCTTAGGAGTAAGATCCCAACCCATCTTAGGAGTAATATCTCATGCCATCTCATTCCTTCTGAGAATCTGATGACACTGTTGGATCTTCTTTCCAGAAGGGTCAGGCATGAGCCCAAGCAAAATTCTGTCTGTAATTTCGAAGTGAACTCACTGAAGTCCATCCACAGATGTCCAACAATCTGAAGCTCCTAAGAAAAGAAAAGAGCTCTTTGTTAAAGAGCTCACCATAGGATAACACAGAATTTGAGAAAGGCGTTATAGCCAGACCTAGAAGCAGGGCAGGGGCACGCTCTCTGGGGGGCAGGGCCATGCTCTCTGGAGTTCAGTGGGTATGTATCACCTCATACTGGGCTTCCTAGGTGTCTCAGCGGTAAAGAATCAGCCTGCCAATGCAGGAGACTCAAGTTCGATCCCTGGATCAGGAAGATCCCCTGGAGTAGGAAATGGCAACGGACTCCAGTACTCTTGCCTGGCAAATACCATGGACAGAGGAGCCTGGCAAGCCACAGTCCATGGGGTCACAAAGAGTCAGACACGACTTAGTGACTGAACAACAAACACCAAGCACCTCACACAGGCTCCTGGAGCCTCAGAAGGGCAGGTGATGCAATCACGTGGCTATAGGACCAAGCAGGGACCTAGCTGTGTTCCGGTCCATTTCCACTCAGCCTTCTGGCACCTTGCTCACTCTTCCCATAAGATAACTTGTCGAGTAAGCATGATGCCACTGGGAAAGAGAGCCTTAAGAAGCTTTCCTGGAAGAGAAGGAGAACACCTAGAGCTGCATCTCCTTAAGTGAACTCAAGAGCCCCTCATGGTGCCATGGCCCTTGAGGACAGACAGTTTTCTAGCACCTGAGGTTCAGATAGCCCTCTAGCAGATAAAGCCTAGATAACTGGTACACTCTATTTATTACTGCAGGGAACAGCATAGCGCATATGGGAAGAGTTCCCCTGTGAGTGAATAATAGAAAAGCTTTGGAAATTAGAGGATTAAATTTCTGTTGTTGTTTATTCACTAAGTCATGTCTGATTCTTTGCAGTCCCCATGGACTGTAGCCCACCAGGCTCCTCTGTCCATGGGATTCTCCAGGTAAGAATAGTGGAGTAGGTAGCCATACCCTCTCCAGGGGATCGTCCCAACCCAGGGACTGAACCCAGGTCTCCTGCACTGCAGCCAGATTCTTTACCATCTGAGCCACCAGGAAAGCCCCTATGGATGTAGGCAGACCTACAGGACAAGGCAACAAGCAAGAGATGAGGAGCATTGATGGTTTAGGTCCAGACTGAGCGCAAAGGGCTGGGAACCAGGGAAATCTTTGGAATAATTTTAGTCTGAAGGCCAACAGGCTAGAGACCAGGAAGAGCCAGTGTTTCAGCTCAAGGCTGAAGGCAGAATAAAGCCGTGTTCAGGCTCAACGGCAGCCAGGTAGGAAGAGGTCCCTCTTACTCCCAGGAGAGTTAGACTCTGTGTTCTATTCAGGCCTTCAGCTGATTGGCTGAAGCCTGCTCATGTTAGGGAGGGCAACTTGCTTTACTGTTTGCAGATTTAAATGTTAATCTCATCCAAAAATACTTCACAGAAACCCCCAGAAAAGTGTTTGGTCAAATACCTGTGTATCTCATGCCCTAGTCAAGCTGACACATAAAATTAATCATCACAGACGTCGAAGAGTCGTTTGGGGTCGCAAAAAGTCAGACATGATTGTGCAACTAACACTTCACTTTCATAATCACGTGAGATGACTTATAATAAATTTCATACATTTCAATAAATTTCATACAACATATATCCATATATATTATTGATTCTATTTCTCTGGAGAACCCTAACATATCACTGCAGAACATAAACCCACATTTCATAATAACCTCTAACTGCTTTAAATGTTTTATACAATAATTTACTGATTTCATTTTTCAGTGTGGGCAAAATAGATTGAATATCATTCTGGGGTACACACATAAATGTTAAGACCACATGAATTCTCTATGTGCATTTTTAAAATAATCATAGTTAAGTATGACCACTTCCTAACCCCTCAAAATATTCCTCTGAGATTCATGACATAAATGGAAAGGCATTTTGTTTAAAATCTGTGATTCTGCTTAAGATGACTTCAGATCATCGACTGGATCAAAGTTTTACCTGCTACACTTCACGGTTAGACCAACACGAAAACATATTTCTCTAGACTGTTAGAGGCCTCTTCCTTTTCTTTTATTTCCCTTTATCCTTTATCCCTCTCTCCCTGAGCATCTCAGCATGGGTGCGATCACCCCCAGAGGGAGCGGGAGGTCAGTGGCCGCATTGCAGGGTGTCAGCACCCAGCGAGGGGGGTGGTAGGACCAGCCACTCAGCCCAGCCCAAGACATCGCCCGAGAGAAGGGCTCAGTGGAGAAGAAGGGCAAGATTGTAGGAGCGAGCCCTGAGTGGGGCTGCAGCCTGAGCAGGTAAGGCAGGTATCCAAATTACAATGCCTGTAACCCTCCAAAGTGCCAAGGTCATGAAGGTCAAAGGAAGACTGAGGAATGGGGTGGGCTAAATCATGCAAAACAGAACTTTAATGCAGTGCGATGCCTGACTCAGTCTGACATTGAGTTAGGACTGCTGACAGAACTTGAATGACTTAAGAGGATTAGACCAAGGTGAGCATCCTTGGTCTAATCTTGGTGGCCGCACCATGGTTGTTGGGGGGTAGGGCTGAAATACACATAAGGAAGTATTTGAATGATGGTGTCATGTTGATCATCTTTATTCAAATGGGTGACAAAATATTCTTTGTACTGATCTTACAGCTTTTATGTAAGTTTGCAGTTACAAAGGAAAAATAAAAGAAAGAATCTTTAAGGAACATATGTTTGTTAACATTATTTTCTAACATGGCAGCAACAAGTTTTGGGATCAACAAGTTTTGGGATCCCAACAAGAACTGGGATCAGTGAGGCTTCCTGTTCATAGTGTAACTGGTTTATTTCTCCTTCCTGTTTTAAAGAGACAATTTACTTTTTTTTTTTTTGAGACAATTTACTTCTTGTTCTTGTGGGTTTTCCATCATTTTCTTTAAACCAAAGTTTAATGGGATTCGTATTTGGAAAAGATTCCAGCTCAGTGTTGACGCTTTTAGAAATGAAAACATCTGAGACTTGATAATGTACAAATGTGCTCAATCATAAGTGAACAAATGATAAATGATTGAAAACACCTGTTGAATGCTCATAGGAAAACAATGTCCACAGTTCTTTTTTTTTAATTGCAGTTTTGTTAGAACTTGATCTTTTGCTGAATATTTCATTGTGGTCTTTTTGTTGGGCTTTCAATAAATAGGTAGTATTTTTGCTTTCCTCGAGCTTTGGCTGAAGTATTGTGAGGATGCAATGATTACCAAAAATAGAAGCAAACAGATGTTTGGATTCCTGTCTTTGAGCTTCCTTTGTCAGGCTGTGTCTCTTCCCTGTTAGTTGTTTGTATGGTGAATTCATTTCAGTTGCTACTCTGATGCCTGTGTGTCCTTTCTGGGATACACTTAGTCCTTCAGACTTACACATTTACTTCTTATGAACTGCCTACTTAACTGCAAAAGCAGTCACCACTGAACCTAAGTGATTTTCAAGCAGGAAAAAAAAAAAATTTCTTAAGGCTCCTTGTATTCAGGGAACTGTTCTAGATGTGGAGACAAGAAATTAAAGGGGCCATATTTTCAGATTCATTTTTCATTTCTTGAAATTCAAAGCTATTCATTTTCAAATACTTAAATGGCTCTTATTCTGTGCTAACCACTGTCCTAAGTACATTAAAAACATTAACTCACTTCATTTTCAAACAATTCCATGAGGCATTTTCTTATTTTATTGTTGAGAAAGTGAAAGTGTTAGCTGTTCAGTCATATCTGTCTCTTTGCGACTCCATGGAATGGAGCCCACCACGCTTCTCTGTCCACAGGGATTCTCCAGGCAAGAATACTGGAGTGAGTTGCCATCCCCTTCTCCAGGGGATCTTCCTGATCCAAAGATCAAACCTGGGTCTCCTGCATTTCAGGCAGATTTATTTTTACAATCTGAGCCACCAGGGAAGCCTTGGATGAGAAAAGCAAGATACAAGAGGATAAATAACTCAAAGTCTCAGCTAGAAAAGAGCAGAGTTGAATTGCGAGCACAGACAGACTGGCTAGGAGCCCCTACTCTCCTTACTACACTATTCCACTGTTCTTCCTAAGGAGATGTGTCCTGGACAGGTAAGAATCAGCTAGACATCAGCTCAGGAGTGCAGACTGAGCCAAAGAAGTTGCCTCACCCCTGTTTAGAGACCTCACTGAAACTATCGTAGAGGAAAACAAAGGATTAAATCGGTAACAAGAAAGAGAATGCAACAGACTTTTGAGTTCAACAGCTTTCTAGGATTCAGAATGTGTGAGAAGAGACAGAATGGAGCAGGCATGCCCTAGAGTATGTTCCTGGTAGGGCTGGTGGTGGGAACTGCCCTTCCTGGGGCTCTGGGTAGGGAGGAGTTGGTGCACCCCTGGGTGCAGGATTTGAAGAAGGCTACCAACAAGGGGCTTAATTTTTAACTGAGAGTGTGTTGTTGAAACACATATACCTGTCAGCCTGCCCCACAAGCTTCTGCCTCACCTTAAGGACAAGAGGGAGATTGTACCTGTCTATAACCTGAATAACCCCTGGGAAGAGATAAAAGCATAAAACGTGACCAAGTGTTGCTCTTCATTTAAGTGGTGTCTATTGTGAGGGTCCCCAGTCTAGCAGCCGGCTGCCTATACGTGTACCTTACAGGGACTTCCAGGCCTTGAAAATCCTTCAAATGGTAAAGAAGAGCCTATTAGAGAAGCAGGTCTCCCCACCCCCCTCCCAGTACCAGAAAGAAAAGCTTAATTATGATTCTTAACTACAAATAAAAGAAACCAAAGATTCCCCATAGCTTCAAAGGAAAAAATCAAAATAAATAGACAATTGCCCCTGAGAAATCAGAGATAATTCCAAGACAAATGTGGGTGGTCTTTGCTTTGCCAGGTTCTGATAAGCATGAGCTTCATCACAGTTATCACAGTAGAGGCCTACACCACCAGGCCCCCACTGATGTAGTTCCTATATCAGTTACCACAGTACATCAATTGTGAGAGAAGCTGCAGAGAAGATAAACTCTGTGGCCAGCACTTCAGTCTACAAATCAACACACACATAGCAACATCACTTCTCTCCAAGTCTGGTGATGGCTCATGTTATTCAGTCCTCACAGAGGCAGCAAGACAACAAAGCATGGAGCCATAAACCCATGTGATGTTTTACAAAAATGGAGACTTAAGAACAGGAAATTGGCACATAAAGACAGAAGAACAGCGAAGAAGCAATATGAGAATACTGGATGTGAAGTCTGAATCAAACGTAAACAGGGTTGTAGAGCGAACAGTGGACCCTGGGCCTGTTGACAGTGCAATGTTGAGAGACTCAGAAGCACTGCCAAAGGGACTCAGTGAAGACAGACTTACTGAGATGGAGGAGGAGCGTGGTTGTGATGAAAAGGGTGATGATGTCCTAGAGGGAGGATACCATTAAAAAGCTATTCGTTAAAAAGAAACTAGAACTATTTCAAGATCAAAGTCAGAAATGACAGCTCACCAAGGCATAGGAAAAAAACAAATGCCTTAAGTTATGTAATGAGAAAGCAAGTACTGTTCATACTCCTATTGATGAGCTTGGGGTTTTGTTTTGTTTTTTTTAACAAAGGCATAGAATATTTTCTTAATATTACTAATGTTTTAGATGATAGTACACTAAATATCAGGCTTCCCAGGTGGCACTAGTAGTAAAGAACTGGACTGCCAATGCAGGAGCTATGAGACATGGGTTTGATCATTGGGTTAGGACGATCCCCTGGAGCAGGGCAAGGCAACCCACTCCAGTATTCTTGCCTGGAAAATCCCCTGGACAGGGGAGCCTGGTGGGCGTCAGTCCACAGGGCTACAAACAGTCAGACACAGCTGAAGCGACTTAGCACAGCACACACATACTGAATATCAGCTCTAACATTTTATATTTTCCTTTACATTTATAACTGAAAGCAAAGACTTAATTTTTTGTAAAACTTCATAGGTAACAGAACAACCATCATTTTTCCTGTTGATTATTAACATCATTTTGCAAGTTTTCAGCTTGCATGTTTACTTTCTCTGTTCCCATGCTACTGCTCAAAACGAGGCTTGTCTGTACCTAAACAATTTCTTAGATGGAAAGGGAACCACTAGATTAAAAGAAATTTGAGAGACATCAATCAGATCCTTATTCAAATAAACAAACAATAAAAATACTTAAAGAAACTTGAATACTACTGGATATTTAAGGATATTAAGAGGTATCAATATTTATGATATTTGATTATATTTCAAAAAGATTCGTTAGAGTGATGTAAGCGAGACAGACGAATAGGAAGCCCCAGATCTTCTCCTAACACAGACACCAACCTAACAGTGATACACAGACCACAGTATCTTTGTGACAACTCCAGGAACCAGGCAACAGGCTGCAGCTTGAGGAAAGCACAAAGCCAAGGGTCACAGTAGGTAAGAAAGCTCCTTGTGTTTTGCCTGCACCGGTCCCATCCACACCCCCGTCCAGGACAGAGACCAGAAGAAAGCTCCCAGCTTCTCTCTTGGAAGGGAAAATAGAGTGGAACATGAGTCCAAAGTCCTGGCTTTTTGCGGGGCTGCCTAAGGGACTAATTTCAGTCTCTGGAACTCAGGGCACTGATGGGAAATTCGCAGTATATTGTGGGTGGTTGCCGGACTCGAGGCTGTTGAAAATAAAGTCATGTTCAGCTGGAGTTATACTTTGGCCACCTGATGCGAAGAACTGACTCATTTGAAAGACCCTGATGCTGGAAAAGATTGAATGTGGGAGGAGAAGGGGACGACAGAGGATGAGATGGCTGGATGGCATCACCAACTCGATGGACATGAGTTTGAGTAAGCTCCGAGAGTTGGTGATGGACAGGGAAGCCTGGCGTGCTGCAGTTCATGGGGTCGCAAAGAGTCGGACACCAATGAGCGATGGAACTGAACTGAACTGAAATAAACTGAACTGAAACCACGGAGGATGAAGTACCACAGACAGACACCAGAGGGAGTGAGAGACTACAGGCTCCTGAGAAGGAAACAGGCAAGTCTCTGTCTCTAGTAAAACATACACACAAGCCCAGAGAGACTTACCCCCAGAAAAGGCATGAGAGGTTCCCAAATCTCCAGCCAAGATGACTTCCCCTACAGACTAGACTTCCCCTACAGACGGGGCTTCTCTAGTGGCTCACTGGTAAAGAATCTGCCTACCGATTTGGGAGGGCTTCACTGGTGGTTCAGGTGGTAAAGCGTCTGTCTACAATGCGGGAGACCCGGGTTCGATCCCTGGTTCAGGAAGATCCCTTGGAGAAGGAAATAGCAATCCACTCCAGTACTATTGCCTGGAAAATCCCATGGAGAGAGGAGCTTGGTAGGCTACAGTCCATGGGGTCGCAAAGAGTCGGACACCAATGAGCGACTTCACTTCACTTCACCGGGAGACGCGAGTTCAATCCCTGAGTCAGAAAGATCCCCTGGAGAAGGAAATGGCTACCCACTCCGGTATTCTTGCCTGAAGAATTT
Source organism: Neotragus pygmaeus (assembly GCA_006410875.1). Lineage (NCBI taxonomy): Eukaryota > Metazoa > Chordata > Mammalia > Artiodactyla > Bovidae > Neotragus > Neotragus pygmaeus. The sequence continues at coordinate 104,441 of SJYV01055318.1, read as the reverse complement.
CATGGACAGAGGAGCCTGAAGCTACAGTCCAGCCCATGGGATCGAAAGAGTCAGGCACAAATTGGTGAATAAACACAACAGACTGGGAGGGATGGCCATTTTTCACATGCCCAAATTTCAACAAAGGATCACATGGCTTTCAAGAAAAAAAGGGGGGGGGGGGACAAACACAGCTCAAAACTGATCAAAATAAATCTCCAGAAACCAACCCTAAAGAAACAAGAGGTCTATGAATTACCAGACACAGAATCCAAATAACCACTTTCAAGGTGCTCAATGTGCTAAAAGAGAGCAAGATAGACAACGAAAGAAAATCAGGAAAACAGTTGGATGAACAAAATGAGAATATCAACAAAGAGACAGAAATTATATTTTAAAAAATTCTGGAGCTGAAGAATACAATAACTGAATTAAGAAATTCAGTAGGAGGATTTAGTGGCAGACTTAATCAAGCAGAAGGAAGAATCAGCAAATGACCTGAAGACAATCATTTGAAATTATTAAGTCAGAGGAGCAGAAAGGATAAAGAATGGAAAAGTGAAACAGTCTGGGGGTTCTGGGACACCATCAGGCAGATCAATGTAATAATTATAGGCGCTCCAGAAGGAGAAGGCGTGGGGTATGCAAAGAGCTTACTTGAAGAAATAATAGCAAAAAAAAAAAAAAAAGAAGAAGAATTTTTCTAAATTTGAGGAAAGAAATGGACATACCAAATGACTGCAATGGAATGAAACTAGGGCTCAATAGCAAAGGAAAAATTGGAATAGTCACAAATATGTGGAAATTAAACAATACACTCTTGAAAAATAGTCTAATTTTACATCTCAAAGATGTAAAAAAAGAACAAACTAAACTCAAAGTTAGCAGAAGGAAAAAAATAATAAAGATTAGAGCAGAGATAAAATAGAGAATAGGGAAATAACAGAGAAATTCATAAAACTAAGAGCTGAATTTTTGAAAAGACAAAAATTACAAATTCTTAGCTAGATTAACTAGGAAAAAACTACTTAACTATAATCAGAATTGAAATATAAGACATTACAACAAATGCCACAGAAATAATAAGCATTATAAGAGAATACTATAAATGCTTATATGTTAACAAATGGTATAACCAAAAAGAAATGGATAAATTCCTAGAACTACACAATCTCTTAAGACTGAATCAAGAACAACTAAAAAATTTGAACTGGTAAGGACATTGAAGTCTCTTTAACAAAGAACAACAAAGAAAAGTCCATGATCAGACAGCTTCACTGGGGAATTCTACCAAACATTTAAAGAAAAACTAACAACAATCTTCTTCAGAATCTTACAAAAAACTGAAGAGGTGGGAATAGTTTAAAATTCATCCTTTGAGGGCAGCATTATTCCAATACTAAAACCAAACTCTACAAGAAAATTATTGATTATATACAAATATCAAATCATTACATGGTACACCCGAAACTAATATAATGCTATATGTCAATTATGGTGGTTTGGTTTAGTTACTAAGTCATGTCCAACTCTGGGGACCCCGTGGACTGTAGCCCACCAGGCTCCTGTGCTTCTTCCGGTCCAGCGTTTCTCATGATGTACTCTGCATATAAATTAAATAAGCAGAGTGACAATATACAACCTTGATGTACTCCTTTTCCTATTTGGAACCAGTCTGTTGTTCCATGTCCAGTTCTAACTGTTGCTTCCTGACCTGCATATAGGTTTCTCAAGAGGCAGGTTAGGTGGTCTGGTATTCCCATCTCTTTCAGAATTTTCCACAGTTCATTGTGATCCACCCAGTCAGAGGCTTTGGCATAGTCAATAAAGCAGAAATAGATGTTTTTCTGGAATTCTCTTGCTTTTTCTATGATCCAGAGGATGTTGGCAATTTGATCTCTGGTTCCTCTGTCTTTTCTAAAACCAGCTTGAACATCTGGAAGTTCATGGTTCACGTACTGCTGAAGCCTGGCTTGAAGAATTTTCAGCATTACTTTACTAGCATGTGAGATGAGTGCAATTGTGCAGTAGTTTGAGCATTCTTTGGCATTGTCTTTCTTTGGGATTGGAACAAAAACTGACATTTTCCAGTTCTGTGGCCACTGCTGAGTTTTCCAGGTTTGCTGGCATATTGAGTGCAGCACTTTCACAGCATCATCTTTCAGGGTTTGAAATAGCGCCACTGGAATTCCATCACCTCCACTAGCTTTGTTCATAGTGATGCTTTCTAAGGCCCACTTGACTTCACATTCCAGGATGTCTGGCTCTAGGTGAGTGATTATACCATAGTGATTATCTCGGTCATGAAGATCTTTTCTGTACAGTTCTTTTGTGTATTCTTGCCACCTCTTCTTAATATCTTCTGCTTCTGTTAGGTCCATACCATTTCTATCCTTTATCAAGCCCATCTTTGCATGAAATGTTCCCTTGGTATCTCTAATTTTCTTGAAGAGATCTCTAGTCTTTCCCATTCTGTTGTTTTCCTCTGTTTCTTTGCATTGATCACTGAGGAAGGCTTTCTTATCTCTTGTTGCTATTCTTTGGAACTCTGCATTCAGATGCTTGTATATCTTTCCTTTTCTCTTTTGCTTTTCACTTCTCTTCTTTTCACAGCTATTTGTAAGGCCTCCCCAGACAGCCATTTTGCTTTTTTGCATTTCTTTTTCATGGGGCAAAAGAATGAACCCATCTACAAAAATCACCTTATACCATATACAAAAATTTACTCAAAATGAATTGACACGAAGAGGCAACCTACAGAATGGGAAAATTTGCAAATCACATATCAGATAATCAGTTAATATCAGAATATACAGACAGCAATGTTTAGTATTCTCACACATGTATTTTTTAAAGAGATAAACTTTATATGGCTAAAGAAAAAATATTGACTAGCTTAAAATCACATATACTTGTATTTATAAGAAAAGTTCTGAAGATTTCAATATTAACAATACCTTTTGGTGTGGGTGGGTTTTAAGTAAAGAAAAAAAAAAAGCACTTTATAGGACAAAACATACAAAAAGATCAAGTTCTCTTGTTCCAGAAGTCTAGAACTTATGAAAGTGAAAGTAGTATACCTAGAACAAGAATTAGTTCTTCTTAGTTTCTAAAGGTTAAACTTTGTCTTTGCCACGTTCTGCTTTGGAGTTGGACCTGTGTACTCACTAGTTGGTGAAGGAGGAAGCGGTTAGGAAAGCCAGGTCCTGGGCTCAAATGCCCCTGTAAGTAATCTCACCTAACACTATTGGTCAGCAGTGCACCACACCCTGTGGGAATTGAGGTCACCATGGGAGAAATCTATGCAGTTGGCAAACCAGTCTTGATTTTGTTAGAAAACATCTTCCAGAGAGACAAAGGAACCCCCATGACCTTGAGACAGACACAAGTACCTTCATTTTGCACATGAAAATTGAGGCTCCAAGAAGTATTTTATTAAGCCTGCATATCCAGGTAATTAAGTTTGAAACAGATTTGACAGCACAGCTGAGAATTTCTCCTCTCTTGCCCATTTACCTTATATCCCAGATCCTGAACCTATTTAATATATACTTTAGGAGCATCAGACCTAGAAAAATCTGACCTAGCAATGCATAGCTGTTGTCTCTGGTTTAGCTGCATGTTTAAAACAAAGTAGCTGTGAATCTAATGGGAATGTGGTAAGGACTGGAGAGCCTCTCATTTTCAACCTTCTTCTGCCTTGGGCTTAATTTGTGGCTCAAATGGTAAATAATCTGCTTACAATGTGGGAGACCCAAGTTTGATCCCTGGGCGGGAAAGATCCCCTGGAGAAAGGAAATGGCCACTCTAGTATTCTTGCCTGGAGAATTCCATGAACAGAGGAGCCTGGCAGGCTGCAGTCCATGATATCCCAAAGAACTGGACATGACTGAGGGATTAACATTCTGCCTCCCTAATCCATACAAGCTGGCCTACAACTCAGACTCATTGATATCGATACCACTATGTAAACTACCATTATTTTGTTACTAATATTTGAAGGCCCAGTAGGGATTTTACTTTTAAGTAGCTATTTTTGAATGTTTAAAAGTGTATTAAAATGTGGAGACATCACTTTGCCAACAAAGGTCCGTATAGTCAAAGCTATGGTTTTTCCAGTAGTCCTGTACAGATGTGCAATTTGGACCATAAAGAAGGCTGAGTGTTGAAGAACTGATGCTTTTGAACTGTGGTGTTGAAGACTCTTGAGAGTCCCTTGGACAGCAAGGAGATCAAACCAGTCCATCCTAAAAGAAATCAGTCCTGAATATTCACTGGAAGGACTGATGCTGAAACTGAAGCTCCAATAATTTGGCCACCTGATGTAAAGAACTGATTCATTGGAAAAGACCCTGATGCTGGGAAAGATTGAAGGCAGGAGAAGGGAAAGACAGAGGATGAGATGGTTGGATGGCATCACCGACTCAATAGACATGAGTTTGAGCATGCTCTGGGAGTTGGTGATGGACAGGGAAGCCTGGCGTGCTGTAGTCCACGGGGTCAGAGATGAACATGACAGAGTAACTTAACAAATGCATTTTTATGTGTATTTTCTCATTTGTCCTTTTTAAGTCCTCTGAGGTAGTGGGTAGATGTTTATTACACTTTAGTTCATTCATGTTAAGTGAATTTCTGAAGGTCTCAGAATTTCTCTTTATTTTTAGGGGGAAAACGTTAATGTTTCCTTTGGGGAAAAGGGAAAAAAATCTTACCTGGAATAGTTTACATTTAAAGTCATTTAGTCGTGTCCAACTCTTGTGACCCCAGGAACTATACTGTCCATGAAATTCTCCAGGCCAGAACAATGGAGTGGGTAGCCTTTCCCCTCTTGCAGGTGAGAATTAATGACCTTAAGAGCTTAAGAGCTTAAGTAAGCATGTTTAAGGTCACCTAACCAACCAGCTGTGGAACTTAAGACTAAAAAAAACCCAGTTAGCTCACTGCTATCTCCCCTATACTACATTATCTACAGTTAGTCAGGATAGAGAAGCCTGGTGTGTTGCAGTCCATGGGGCAAAAGCCCCACAAAACTTAGTGATTTAACAAAGGAATTGAAGATAATAGCAGTTCCTGAATTTTAAGTGCCAGGTTTTAGCTGTATTTCAGGCCCTATGAATTGCTTATGGCTTAAATGCAATTATCCTTGTGTGATGACAATTGCTGAACCATCGGTCACCCTGGCATGTGTTGGTTAAATTTCAGAACTGTATGCAAGCAAATCTTTTGATTTAGGATGGCACATTTTGCTTAACAACCTACTCTTTAGCCATTAATGGTCTTTACTGCCACTGTAGTTGTATAACTTCCTAGTGCAGAGAATCAGAGGTGATGGCACCCCACTCCAGTACTCTTGCCTGAAAATCCCATGGACAGAAAAGCCTGGTAGGCTACAGTCCATGGGGTCGCAAAGAGTCAGACATGACTGAGCGACCTCTTTCACTTTTCATTTTTATGCATTGGAGAAGGAAATGGCAACCCACTCCAGTGTTCTTGCCTGGAGAANGTCTTCTCTTGTGTTGTTGGAAGAGGGTGTTTGCTATGACCAGTGCATTTTCTTAGCAAAACTCTATTAGGCTTTGCCCTGCTTCATTCTGCATTCCAAGGCCAAATTTGCCTGTTACTCCAGGTGTTTCTTGACTTCCTACTTTAGCATTCCAGTCCCCTGTAATGAAGTCAGGGGTGGCGGCCGGGAGGAAACAAGAGTAGCCATCATTCAGGTTTTACTAGTGCTCAAAAGGGACATGAGTTTGAGCAAATGCCAGGAGATGGTGGAGGACAGGGAAGCCTGGCGTGCTGCAATCCATGGGGTCGTGAAGAGTTGGACACGACAGGAAGATTGAACGAACAACAAGTGCTCAAAAGACGGCCAGAAATTCAGTGGTGGAATGCTTGAGAAGTACATTTGTGATTGTGGTACATCTATTCTTAGACTTCCTGACTATAAAAAAAGAATTTCAGTATAGGAAAATGCAAAATATGGCCCAGCATTTATAGGAAAATTATTTGATATGACTGGTACTAAGGAAACAGCTAGTTGAAATATTAGATGAATGCAATGAAAAAAATCAGTGTTTTGAAGTTTATAAGATTTAGTTTCAAACATTTTGTTATATTTTTCTCTCAAAAGTTATCAACTGCTGTGGTACCCAAATTTGTATTACAATTGTAATATTCTAACATTAGTAAGGTTTTCATTGGAGAAAAAGTAAAGATTAATGATAAGCACAAAGAAGAATAAAATATAGAATGCTATGTTCAGAGATAAACCACCTATTTACACCCTCAGCTGTGTATGTAGCCCTTTAAAATGTGGGCTCGTACTGCATATGCAGTTCAGTAAGCTTTATCCACAGAATATTTTGTCACAATAATTATACTTCTGCAACATTCCTTTTAACAATTGCCTTGTATGGATGAGTCATTCGTCATTTTTTCAGCTAGTCCTCTGTTTTGGACATGTTTTCACTGCTTCATTCTTGCAAAAACAGTACACGAGGCACATGCTTCTTCTAGTCCAGGGTGTCTCAGTCTCAGCACAGTTGACATTTGGGGCCACATGAGTCTCTGCTGAGGGGGGCTATCGTGTGTGTTATGGATGTCTGGGGTTATCCTGGCCTCTGCCCACTGGATGCCTGTCCCAGCCTCTCCCCTCCAGTTGTGACAAACATGTCCCTAGATGTTGTCAAATGTCCCCCCATGGGACAAAACCACCCCAAAATGAGAACCACTGCTGTAGACAGATTTTTTAGCTCAGGCTTAATATCTTAGACCAATGACTAGGTATATTTATTTTTTGATGGCTTCATTAAAAAAAACAAACATATTTTAAATACTTTGGCACTTAGTAAATTTCCCCTGGGAAGGTTATACCCCAATAGATACTTCTGGCAGTGTGACAAAGATTTTTGTGTGAAGAAAAGAATTAAATTTTTGTCTCAAATGTAAAGATATTCTTTAAAAAATTTTTATTGGAGTATAGTTGATTTAGAATGTGGTGTTAATTTCTGCTGTATAGCAAAGTGATTCAGTTGTATACATATATATTCTTTTTCATATTATTTTCCATTATGGTTTATCACAGGATATTTATTGTAATTCGCTGAGCTATATAATGGGACCTCACTGTTTATTCATCTACATATCATAGTTTGCTAATCCCAAACTCCCAGTCCATCCCTCCCTACCCTCCTTCTCCCTTGGCAACCAAGTCTGTTAAAAAGTACTCTTAAGACTGTTACAAAGTCTGTTTTCAATATTGACATGCATAGCTTTCTTGCACTAATTTTTGCAGTTCTTTAGAAACTATCTTGTAAACCCTTTAACTTCAGGTATTTGTGTTTTTGTGGATCGCCATCTGCTGGTCTTTCGCTACAATGACAGTGTCATCAAACTACTTCCAAAAGGAAATTAACAATGGTTCAAAATGACTCAGTTCATGGTACTCGAGTGTACGTGTGGAAAGAAAATAATAAAAATAGATTGTCGAATGTGGATGACTCTGCTTAGACACTGTTTTATTTAATTTTTGATCTAAATACAGTTTCTGTGAAAACTCCTCATTCTGAAACTTCAGAACAGAAACCAGAAAGAGAAAGAATAAAAACTTGGTCTCGTGTCCACCTACGTTGTGTGGAAAGGAGGCTCCCGCTTTACTGGGATTGCAGGTGAGGATCAGAGCACCTAATGCGTACCGTCAACTACATGATAGTAGCCGACATTGCTGGAAATGGACTACCTGTGTGAACATCCGTTTGTTTGATCCTCACGTCAACCTTGGATTCATACTCTCTATATATGAGAAAGTTGAGCTTAGGTGACCTGCCCAAGGTCACAGGGAAAGCCACTGTCTGAACCCACGCTGTCCAGCTTGAACTCAGAGGCTGCATCTTGGCCACTATCCTGTGCTGTTTCTCTCTGTACATGTGTGCCAAGTAGCTTCAGTCGTGTTCAACTCTGTACGACCGTGTGGACTTTAGCCCACCAGGCTCCTCTGTCCATGGGATTTCCCAGGCAAGAATACTGGAGTGGGTTGCCTTGCTCTCCTCCAGCGGACCTTCCTGACCCAGGGATCAAACCGGTGTTGTTACGTGTAACCTGCATCGGCAGGCACCTGGGAAGCCCTGTTTCTCAGTGTATGTTAATCTAATCTTAATCACTAGTAGCCTTAGAGTGTCTGAGAGGTTAAAATCCTCTTATGTTAAAGAAAATGACATAGAAGGGCTTTATAGATTTCACTCTAGTTGAGGTCAGAAATTTCATTGAGCTACTAATATGTGTCCATTTTAAGATCAGTTCAGTTCAGTCACTCAGTTGTGACTCTTTGTGACCCCATGGACTGCAGCACGCCAGGCTTCCTTGTCCTTCACCAACTCCCGGAGCTTGATCAAACTCACGTCCATTGAGCTGGTGATCCTTGGTGATGTCATCCAACCATCTCATCCTTTGTCGTCTCTTTCTCCTCCTGCCTTCAATCTTTCCCACCATCAGGGTCTTTTCCAGTAAGTCAGTTCTTCACATCAGGTGGCCTGGTATCGCAGCTTCAGTTTCAGCATCAATCCTTCCATTGAATATTCAGGACTGATTTCCTTTAGGAAAATTGACTGGTTTGATCTTCTTGTAGAGATCCATAGAGTTGATTTACAATGTTAGTTTCCACTGTATAGCAAAGTGAATAAAATATACATTTACATATATCTATTCTCTTAGATCCCTTTCCCATGTAGGTCATTACAGATTATTGGGTGGAGTTCTCTGTCCTGTACAGTAGGTCCTTATTAGTTCTGTAGTTTACATATAGTAGTGTGTCTATATCAGAATCTCCTATTTCATCCCTCCCACCTACTTTGTTTTCTACATCTATGAGTCTATTTCTGTTTTGTAAATAGATTCATTTCTACCTTTTTTAAGATTATACATATAAGAAATATTTAATATATGATAAGTGTCTCTGTCTGACTTACTTCACTCAGTATGACAATCTCTAGGTCCATCCATGTTGCTGCAAATGGAGTTATTTCATTCCTTTTCATGGCTGAGTGATACTCCATTGTATGATGTGCCACATCTTCTTTATCCAAGAATCCTCATTTTTTAAAAAACTCTTTCAATTTTTAGTTTGAAATTCCATAGACAGCCACTGTCAGTTAACTCTATTTGCTCATTAACACTGGTTCGCAAAGTGAGCAGTGGAAAAGAACCAAGGACACAGGAAGGTCTTTTCACTGACAACGATTCATATGCAGCCCGCTTCAGGGTTGGTAATTTTCAATCATTTTGAACTGCTGAACTCAGGGAATTCTCTGTAGGGGTGGGGCTGAATGCCAGACCCCCTGAGCCTCAGTATGCCCCTCCTCCCTTTAATCCTCCTGTTCCTAGGTCTGCAGGCCTAGAGATGCTACTGTCCCTACCTGAAGAATTACTCAGCGCCGTTTTCTAGCTTTCACAGGTAACCTGCAGAGGATATCCACAGCCACACCTTGTGATTCCAATGTCCTGCAGGGGAGCCAGGGATGTGTTACTCTTATCAGTTACTTTTTCCCGGGCTTGTGCGCTTCATGTTATATAGAATTCGTACACTTTTTTCCTTAGCTTTGCCAGGTCTTGGTTGCAGCATGTGGGATCTAGTTCCTTGACTAGGGATCTAATCTTGGCCCCCCTCCATTGGGCCCGCAGAGTCTCTGCCACTGGACCACCAGGGAAGTCCCCACAATTTTTAGAAAAGATTTCTACAGCTTGCCTTCCTTTGTGAGAAGACTGGAGCCCCAGGCTCTCACCACGGGTAAATTCTGCCCCATCGCTCCTGTATGGGGACGCCCTCTGATGAGACCCCAATGCTGGCCCTCACACTTGCAATTCCTGTCCTTGTGATCATGCCCTCCTCTTCAAGGAAAGTGCTGGACTGTCACCCTCCACGAATAGATGAACTAAAGTGCTGATCCCTGGCCTGCTGGCCCCCAGTCGCTAACTTTGGTGGAGCAGCTATCCCCACAGGAAACACTGGATGGAGAGGCTCATGTGCAGGGAATGAAGGCATCCTGTGGCTAGCAAGGAACTGAGGCTCCCAGTGCAGCAGCCCCGAAGCACTGAGATGCTGCCGGTAGCCCTGGGTATTGGGAGCCATTTTCTCCCTGCAGGAGCCTACAGCTTGAGTGCGCCCTTCACAAGGGACCCTGAGCCTGAGCCTGCCTGGATTCCTGATCCACAGGAAGTGAGATCGCAATGGTATGCTATTTTCATCTGTCCACTGTGTGGCAGCTTTTCTGTTCAGCGACAGATAACATTGTGAATATACAGATTTATTCATTGCTATATTTTAAAATCTGTTACCGTTTTAAAATAAGTAAGTGTTTTAAAATTTCCCAATTTTTGGTCTCTATTATAACAAATATTGGCTTCCCTGATTGCTCAGTTGGTAAAGAATCTGCCTGAAATGCAGGAGACCTGGGTTTGATCCCTGGGTTGGGAAGAGTCCCTGGAGGAGGGAAAGGCTACCCACTCCAGTATTCTGGCTGGGAGAATTCCGCATAGTTCATGGGGTCACAAAGAGTTGGACACGCTTGAGTGACTTCCACTTTCACTTTTCATAGCCAATATCTATAGATATAAACCGCATAAACAAAAGCTCTTGGGGATCCACAATAATTTTTAAGCATATAAAGAGTTCCTAAGATCAGGCTGTATACTGTCACCCTGTTTATTTAACTTCTATGCAGAGTACATCATGAGAAACACTGGACTGGAAGAAACACAAGTTGGAATCAAGATTGCTGGGAGAAATATCAATTACCTGAGATATGTAGATGACACCACCCTTATGGCAGAAAGTGAAGAAGAACTAAAGAGCCTCTTGATGAAAGTTGAAAGAGGAAAGCAAAAAGGTTGGCTTAAAGCTCAACATTCAGAAAACAAAGATCATGGCATCCAGTCCCATCACTTCATGGGAAATAGATGGGGAAACAGTGGAAACAGTGTCAGACTTTATTTTGGGGGGCTCCAAAATCACTGCAGATGGTGATTGCAGCCATGAAATTAAAAGACACTTCGTCCTTGGAAGAAAAGTTATGACCAACCTAGANATGAACGTGAGTCTGAGTGAACTCCGGGAGATGGTGATGGACAGGGAGGCCTGGTGTGCTGCGATTCATGGGGTCGCAAAGAGTTGGACATGACTGAGCGACTGAACTGACTGAACTGAAGACCAAAAAATTTGAGAATCACTGTTCTAGAATATTTAAATTGCCAAAACTGACCCAAGAAAAGAGAGACTGAGACAAACCAACTACCATAGAAAGAAAGTATATAGTTAAGAAGGTAGTTTATAGTTACCTCTCAAAACAGCATGCATTCTACCAAATCTTTAAGGCACCCATTACCACAGTGCTCCATCAACTTTTCTAGGGCATGCAGGAAAAACTTCCAGAGTTCCTTTTTTGGCATCACATATTTTTATGAAAAATAAGGATATTTTCCATAACAAAAAAGTTTAGTGAGAAGAGTGGCACTGTTTTTTACATTTTTGCAAATCTCTTTAATGTCTGGTGTTAGGAAGAAATATCATATCTGCTTTCTGCATCCTGTCTGTCATAATACTCTGTTTTTGTAGAGGCACAGATACGTAACTGGTAGAAGAAGGATAACTTTAATTGTCTTTTCAGATATTCATGGACAGTCTTTGATATACCAAAGCTGGATGAGTGGTAGTTTCTTCCATTTTTTAAAGTTTTATTTTATTTTTGTCTTCTGATTCACTGATTTCTGGTTTTACCTCAATTTTTATTTCAGTCCCTCAGTTTTTTAATTTTCACGTGTTTGGTCACACCTCGAGCATGTGGGACCTTTGTTCCCTGACCAGGGATTGATCCCGTTCACCCTGCATTGGAAGAGCAGAGTCCTAACCACTGGACTGCCAGGGAAGTCCTAGTGATATTTTCTTAAAGATTAGTTACAGTCAGAATCTGAAACCATATCCCTGACCTTTTTGTACTCTCTTACATTACAAAAACATCAGTCTCTAGTACCTTGCTGGAGAAGGAAATGGCAACCCACTCCAGTATTCTTGCCTGGAGAATTCCATGGATCGAGGAGCTTGGCAGACTACAGTCCATGGGGTAGCCAAGAGTCGGACATGACTGAGCAACTCTCACACACACACACACACACACACACACTAGTTCCTTGAATGGGTCTTTTACTTTTACTCATGTATAATTTTGCAACATTGTGCATTGGTCCTTTGGAAAATATTGATTCACTGGCTTATGCAGCTCTTCTAAATGCTCTGATTATATAATATTAAAATGTCACATCTGTTAACATCACTACAGTAAAGTTGTTCTGTATTAGGATACTGTGAAGTTCGCGGTGGCAGCTACAAGTTTTCTAAAGTTCGAATTTTTGCTTGAAGCCCAGATTTTTATTACTGATAATTGACTACTGATTGTTTTCCTTGTTGATGGGCTCACTTCATTCATTCCCCAGGAAATGTCTGCCAAATACTCCAATCTGAATAACAACAGTTTGTCTTTCAATTTTTAAAATATATATTAGAAGTGGGACTGCTGGATCACATGGTAGTTCCTTCTTACATTTTTTTTAGGAACCTCAATACTGTTTCAGTACTCAATAGAGGGGACTTCTCTGGTGGTCCAGTAGTTAGGAATCTGCCTTGCAATGCAGGGGATGCAAGTTCAGTTCCTTGTCGGGGAACTAAGATACCACATGCTATGGGGCAGTTAAGCCCATGCATACCAGCTGAAGAAGCTGCACCTCAGTGAAGATCCTGAGTGTCCTGAGTGCTGCAACTAAGACCCGAAGCAGTCAAATAAATAAATAAATATTAAAAAGAATACTCAGTAGAGACCACTGCACAGTTTTACAGTCCCACCCATAGTGCACAAGCATTTCAACTTCTCCACAACCTCAACACTTGATATTTTGGGATATTTTGTTAGTAGTCATCCAAATGGATGTTAGGTGATACTTTGTTTTGGTTGAGTTGCATTTCTGTGACTATTAGTGATAATGAACGTCATTTCATATGCTTTGTATATCTCCTCTGGAGGTGTCTGAATTCCTTTGTCCATTTGAAATTCAAGTTATTTTAATTGTTGAATTGTAGGAGTTTGTCATATATCCTGAATATAACCCATTATCAGATACACGACTTGCAGATAATTCCTTGCATTCCCTAGGTTGCCTTTTCGCTTTGTTTCCTTTCATGTTGCATGTGTTTTGAAGTTTGGTGTAGTCCCATTTGTTCTTTTTTGCTTTTGTTGCCTATTCCTTTAGTGTCATATCCAAGAAATTACTGCCAAGTCCAATATCGTGAAGGTTTCTTCCTATGTTTTCTTCTGGGAATTTTATAGTTTTAGGGTTTATGTTTAGATTTTAATCCATTTCGAGTTAATTTTTACATATAGTATAAGGGTCCCATGTTATTTTTTTGCATGAGGATATCCAGTTCCCGGAATCATTTGGTCAAGAGACAGTCTTTTCCCAACTAAGTGGTCTCAGCACCCTTATCAAAAATCATTTGATGATGTAAGTGAGGGCTTATTTCTGGGCTCTTTTATTGTATTCCATTGGTCTATTTCTCTGTCTTTATGCTAGCACCANTTGGTCAAGAGACAGTCTTTTCCCAACTAAGTGGTCTCAGCACCCTTATCAAAAATCATTTGATGATGTAAGTGAGGGCTTATTTCTGGGCTCTTTTATTGTATTCCATTGGTCTATTTCTCTGTCTTTATGCTAGCACCATGAAACTCCAGTACTTTGGCCACCTTATGTGAAGAGTTGACTCACTGGAAAAGACTGATGCTGGGAGGGATTGGGGGCAGGAGGAGAAGGGGACGACAGAGGATGAGATGGCTGGATGGCATCACGGACTCGATGGATGTGAGTCTGAGTGAACTCCGGGAGTTGGTGATGGACAGGGAGGCCTGGCGTGCTGCGATTCCTGGGGTTGCAAAGAGTCGGACACGACTGAGTGACTGAACTGAACTGATGCTCTCTTGCTTACTGGATCTTTGTAGTGTTTTGAAACAGGAAGTGTGAGGCTTTCAAATTTGTTCTTCTTCAAAACTGATTTGGTTATCAGAGGTCCCTTGAAATGCCCTATGAATTTAAGGATGAAGTTTTCTATTTCTGAAAAATTTCCATTGAGGTTTTGATAGGGATTATGTTGAATATGTAGATCGCTTTGAGTAATATAGACATTTTTAACAATAAAGTCTTCCAATGCATGAACATGAGATGTCTTCTATTTATCTATATCTTCTTTAATTTCTTTCAGCAATGTTTTATAGTTATCAGGGTATAAGTCTTATATGTTGTTGGTTAGATTTATTCCTAAGTATTTTATTCTTTTTGATGTATTACAAATGGAGTTGTTCTCTTGATTTTCTTTTCGGATTGTTCATTGTTAATGTATAGAAATGCAAGTGATTTTTGTGACTTTTCATTTTTAAATGAATGTTTACGTTATAAAGAATTTTTAGAAATTTGAAAAAAGAGAAAAGTTTTAAAAAAGGAAGAAAATAAACATTCATAGTTCCCCAGACAACCAGCCCCAAACAAATAAAACTTCTTTCAGTCTTTTTGGATGTATATTTTATGAAAAATGTGTTGATTTTTAAAAGGTAATAATCAAACTAATACAAAGTTTTAGACTCTTCTTCATTCACTTAACGATGTAGTACAAGTATTTTCATATTATCACCACCATCATATTTTGAATCAACTGTGTATTTTAATTTATTTAATCATTTTGGGTATTTACCTTGTTTTGAATTTTTCTCCAGAATAAATGGCCCTGAGTGAACATTTTCATTAAGATGCTTATTTCATGTTTTAATTAATACTTGGTAAGATGGATTTCTTGAGACATAATTATTGAATCAGTGAATATAAATGCTTTGGAGAATCTTGATATACATTGCCAAACTGCAAGTACTTTCCACATTATTGTATCCTATACTGTCACCAGCAATGCATGGAAGATCCTGTTTTGCCACAATTTCATTAGCAGTAAGGATTTTGTGCATGTATGTATTTTTAAGACACTGTATTTTTAATTTGCAGTTCTTCAGTACTTGTAAGATATTTTCCTTTTTTTTTAATATTTGTGTCCTAAATGTATTTTCTTTATTATGAATTGACTTTTCAAGATTTTTTTCTGTTTCCCTATTAGGGCATGATAGTTTTTTAGTTTTATTTTTGTGTGTTCTTTATAGAAAAAAAAAATTAACCTTTTTTCCCAGTCACATTTTGGCTAAATATTTTTCTCAGTCCCTTGTTAATATTTTATTTACTCACATTTTAATATCCAGAAGTTATAATTTTTATATAATTAAACAATCTCCTTTATACATTTTTTTTCACTGCTTTTATAAAACTTGGAAATCTCCTCCTGCAAATTTGTATTAACTATTCCATTCTATTTTCCTCCAGTTTTACAGATGCTCTCTAATCCATCTGGAAATGATTTTGGTATGTGGTATGTAAAGTATTTATTAAAAAAAAACTATATATATATATATAGTTTTAGTAAAACTGTTGGTGGTAGGCTAAAAGCTCCTTGAAAACAAGAAGCATGATTGATTCACTCTTTGGTTTCCTCGACTTTCCCAGACGATACAATCACCAAACATGGCTACAGTCGGGAGAGATGGGTACCCCCTTCCCTCTGCTGGGGACACTGCCTGCCTTTCCTGTGAGTGTCCTGACATCTCCACAGGCTGCTGCCCTCTGTCCTTTGAGGACTCTCCACTGTGCAGGCAGGGAGACGCGCACCCCAGCAGTGAGCCAGCAGCGCCCCCTGGCGCCTCCTTCCTTCCAGTATTCTCATTTCGACTCCACATGAAGCCTCCACGGACTTCAGGGGCAAATTCCTGGAAGGAGCCTCAAAACAGCTTTCTCCTTCCTTCTCTAGAGCAACCCTGATATCCTCTTCAGAATGAATTTATTTTCCATTTGAACAGTTCCTCCCCAGTTAAAGAGAAGTCATTTTTTTCCTGGTTGCGGTTGTGTCCTTTTGACGGGGAGAGGCAGAGGGATTGTGGGTGGGGGCCAACTATTAATAACAGCCCCAACTTCTTAGGGGTCTCTTCCATGAGGTCTTTGAGCCTCTGTATGGGCTTCACTGGTGGCTCAGCTGGTAAAGAATCTGCCTGCAATGTGGGAGACTTGGATTCGATCCCTGGGTTGGGAACAGCGACCCACTCCAGTAATCTGGCCTGGAGAATTTCATGGACTGTATAGACCACTGGGTCACAAAGAGTCTGACATGACTGAGTGACTTTCACTTTCAGTTTCACAAATAAAACACCAATCATGGGGGTCCCTATACTCATCAGGTACCTGCCCAGTTGTGAGTTCCAAATAAAGCTCTGACTCTGGGACCCTCTTCAGAGAATTAGGAGGAAAAAAAAAAACTTCTTTAAAATTAGATTTTTGTTGCCTAAGGAGAAATCTGTAAAATATGGAGAGTGGGAAGAATGCTGATAAATGTAATCTAAAAGTTGTCCTCAAATCTAATTAAAACCAATATTGGATAGTGGACCTGTTGTTGTTTTTTTGGATGCTAAGTCATGTCCAACTCTTTGTGACCCCATGGACTATAGCCTGCCAGGCTCTTCTGTCCATGGGGTTACCCAGATAAAAATGCAGGAGTGGGTTGCCATTGCCTTTTTCAGGGGATCTTCCCGACCCAGGGATGAAACCCGCATCTCCTGAATTGACAAGCAGATTCTTTACCACTGAGCCACCAGAGAAATCCACGATAGCAGGAAATTCAGAAATAATTGTGGAAAGAAACATTCCAGGAGACAGTGAGTGATGGTCACATGATCTACCCAGAGTAGACCAGTGTGACCCTTGTCATGACATTCACTTGAGAAATAGGGGAGAAAACAGGTTATTTTTTCTGTCTTTAAAGAAGATTCTTATTCTCCATCTTGTGGCAGAATTGAAATTTCTTAAGGACGTCACAATTACTCACTGTTTGACAAATATTTGGTCAGACGGACAGTACAGTGTGTTCTAATATGATTTACCGTTCCGAAAAGGGGCAAGGTCTACTTCCAGTTCTGAAGCCAGGGAGACTCTGTAACTCGACTCCTCTGTAAGAGGACTGGCTTCTCGCATTGGTTGCCATTATTCTGTCAAGGTTTTTTTCTTTCTCCTTTCCCTTTAAATTTCTTCTGGCTGCACTCTATTATTCCACAGACCTTTAGGTTTTCCCTTTTTGTAATCTGATGCCCTATCCAGCAGTGTTCAGGAAGCTGTCTTGCTTTAGTTCAGTCCTTCTCAGCTGCTTCTGCTTTCCTTAGCTGAATGGGTGGCTTGTGTTTTTCTTTTAGTCTTTTGGGGGAGACTGTACTATTTTATTACTCTATTATAAAGAAAGTATGGATTACTCATAGTGAGTTGATACACATGTATCAGCATAATCAAAAAATATTTAGTTCAATCACTTTGATACTGTTTGTTTCTTAAAATTCTTTTCATAGAAAAACCACATTAAAATATGTCCCTATCATACTTACCCGGCAGGAGAGATAACCATGATCAGGAAGGCAGGTTTCCCAGGGTGAGGCTCATCCATTGCACTCCTGATGTGCTGACCTCTGTGACTTTCCCAAATGTGGGAATCTTGACCACATAATTTGTGGTAGCAGGGGACTGTGTTTACACTATCCCCTTAAAAAAAAAAAAAGTCCCTATCATCCATCTTCTAAGACCTAGCCACACACTCAATTTTTTAATTTTTGAATTTCATCTTGATTTTCATCAGTTATACATGCACATCAAAGAGTCAAATAGTTGCACTAGAATTATTACCACTACCCACCGCACCCCCGATTCCCTCTAGGATGTCACACAAACTGAGCATCTCCCAACCACTTTTAACATTTTGCTATCAGTTTTGTTGTCTAAGTCTGCACCTTTAAATAGTGTGCTTAAGTAGACTCTTCTTGATTTGTTTAGTTTCAGTTATTGTTTAGTGACTTCTCTCTTTGGAAAATTAGGATCACTCCTGTTCCTGTTCTCTATAGTCATAATTCTTTCTCCATTCTTCCTTTCATCATTTTTATGTTATAGCTCTGATTAGATCAACATACTGTATTACATCACTAGAACTGTACAAGGCTATTTTGAACTGAATCATTTCTTATGAAAATTGGCTTCTCTTGTGTTGCCCAATATTTCATGCCCCCTAAAGGCTAATAAACTTTGTTTTATTTGCTTTGTTTTCTCTGTACTCATCATTAAGTTAAATCCAGACTCTCTTCAAATTATGGAAGTACTCTTTCAGTCCATTCAAACACGGATATTCATTTACTTTATTGTCTTTGAGTCTTCAGACCTGCTCCAGTCTGCTTGTGATCTTTACTCACCATCAGCTTTGTCCTTTGT
This sequence comes from Neotragus pygmaeus, assembly GCA_006410875.1. Taxonomy (NCBI): domain Eukaryota; kingdom Metazoa; phylum Chordata; class Mammalia; order Artiodactyla; family Bovidae; genus Neotragus; species Neotragus pygmaeus. The sequence goes on along the minus strand of SJYV01055318.1, from coordinate 86,048 downwards.
CTCTGTATTGTACTGATTTCCTGGATCCTGTGCTTTCTTTTTCTTCTTCTTTGGTTTATATACTCGCTTTTGGTGGAGTAAACCCTCAAGTAGTTTCCTGAGAAAAGGTGCACAGAAGTCAAGTGGTGAGACCTTGCGTGTGTGGAGAGGCCTTTAGTCAGCTTGTCCATTCAGTTGATCGTTTGGCTGGGTATAGAATGCTATGTTGGAAGTGATTTTCCCTCAGAATTTTGTAAGTAGTAGCCTCCATTATCTTTCAGGATTCTTATCTTTGGTATGTGATCTGGATTTTAAGTAAAATTCCTGGAGGTTTTCAGGACTTTCTCATTGCCCCTACTGTTCCAAAATCTTATGGTGATATGCCTTCTTGTAGTGTGTTTTCTTTCATTGTCTGGGAAATCATCTTTTCAATCTGGAAGGTTTTTTTTCTAAATTGTTGATACTTTTATCCTATTTTCCATGTTTTTCTCTTCCTAGAACTTCTACAATTTGGATATTAGCTTTCCCAGACTGAGCCTCCCATTGCCTTGTCTTGCTATTTTCAATGTATTTTGCTTTTCTCCTGGTTTCTGAGAAATTCATTTATCTTTATGTATCAACTTTCCTAATTAATTTTAATTTATATTATTATCATAGCTTTAACTTCAAAGCTCTCTATACTAGGTTAAAAAATTTTTTTCTAATTAAAAAAAACCCTTGTTTTTTTCGAGTAACCAATAGTGTCTTTTATATAGGTCTCTAAGGATAAATTTTTTTTCCTCTTTCATAGTAAAGGATTTTTATAAAAGAAATAAACTGAGCTGTCTGCTCCCATTTAATGCATCCATGCTCAGTTGCTAAGTTGTGTTCAACTCTTTGCAACCGCATGAACTGTAGCCCACCAGGCTCCTCTAACTGTGGAATTTTCCAGGCAAGAATACTGGAGTGGGTTGCCATTTCCTTCTCCAGGGTATCTTCCCAACTCAGGGAGTGAACTTGCATCTCCTGCATTGGCAGGTGGATTCTTCACCACTGAGCCACCAGGGAAGCCCCAAGTATACTCTATATCTACCTCCTCTATCAGCATTGGGCACCATACTATTTTTGTCAGATACCTGTTTCCCTTTAAAAACCATCCCCAGTGACACTGTCCTAATGTTGTAGCAAGTAATGCCTCCAACAGCAATTTTCTTGGTTGACTTTTGTGAATTAGATAAAATACATTTAAACATTTGAAATCATGAAGCTAGGAGTAAGGTATTCCCTGACATCACCACCATTCTGGGTGATGAAGTAGAATGGTTAAGGACATGGGTTCTGGCCCATCACTTAGCTGTGTGATCCTGGGAAAATTTTTCATTTCTCTGTGTTTATCAGGGGGCTTCTGTGCCTGTCTTGTGTTTTCTGACCCCATACCCAGTGACCCTCTCAGTTAACTGCTTTCCGAGCTCAGCAGTGGGTAGACCCTCCTCAACACTCTCTGTTCTCTTTTGCTCTCTCATAATTCTGTAAGCTTAGCTCTGTATGATCTCACCCCTATGATCAGGAGTTTCATCTTCAACTTGTGCCCTCTACATGGCCACCTGCTCTTTAGAGCATGTATTTTTGCAAGGTCTTTCTGGTATCTGCAATGACAAGGTCCTCCCCTGAGCCACCCACCACGGCTCCCTGCTTTCTTTCCTGGCAAGCTCTTCCAGTCATTAGGCATCACTGCTGACATTTGGAGTCTGTACATTTTCTCTGTCTTTTCGTGTTCCTGACCATGTAGTTTACAAGGTCCCTCATGTATGGATGTGAGAGTTGGACTGTGAAGAAAGCTGAGCCCCGAAGAATTGATGCTTTTGAAATGTGGTATTGGAGAAGACTCTTGAGAGTCCCTTGGACTGCAAGGAGATCCAACCAGTCCATTCTGAAGATCAGCCCTGGGATTTCTTTGGAGGGAATGATGCTGAANAACTTTGTCCTGAAAACCGGGTTCATTCACCTCATTGTTCTAAACCCATCTACCAGCAACCATGGCCTTGATTTCTAGGATGGGAATCTGGTTCTCCTTGTCTGCTTTCCTCCATCTCAATGTTAAATTTTACTATTCCTCAAGGCTATTATTTCTTCTCACATCGTGTAATCTTTCCTTGTTGTCTCATGCAGATAACTGGAAAAGGGACCTAGTTCAGAAGTATTTTAGCAAAGTTATACAAGTTCAAAATATCACAAGAAATCATTTAACATATTATTCCTACAAAACTAAATGTATCTCAGTTCGAGAGTTTTATGTGTGAAGGTCATTAGAAACAAGTAGGTTTTTGGAGAAGGAAGGAAAAATTAATCTTTTTTTTTTAATGTTTTCACTTATTTAGTATGGAAACAAAATTAACTGTTGATAGTTTAAATTTAGGTGGTGGGTATGGAGCATGTTATTTGAGTATCAAAAATTTTGGCATTTTGTAATTCAGTTCTGCTTTGGAAAACCTGGTTTTACAAATAACAAATTTGAAAAAGTGCAATACCATGGAACTGTTAAAGTAAGCACTGCTGCTGCTGCTGCTAAGTCGCTTCAGTCGTATCCAACTGTGCGACTCCACAGACGGCAGCCCATTGGGCTCCGTCATCCCTGGGATTCTCCAGGCAAGAACACTGGAGTGGGTTGCCATTTCCTTCTCCAATGCATGAAAGTGAAAAGTGAAAGTGAAGTCGCTCAGTCATGTCTGACTCAGCGACCCCATGGACTGCAGCCTACCAGGCTCCTCCATCCATGAGAGTTTCCAGGCAAGAGTACTGGAGTGGGATGCCATTGCCTTCTCCGAAAGTAAGCACGGTAGCTGTGAAAGCAAAACATAACCCTGTAAGGAGATAAGGTAGATCCTGAAACCACCAGGGGGCTTCTCTGGTGGCTCAGCGGTAAAGAATCTGGCTGCCAATGCAGGAGACCCTGATTCCATCCCTGGGTCTGGAAGATCCCCTGGAGGAGGAAATGACTACCCACTCCAGTATTCTTGCCTGGGAAATCCCATGGATAGGGGAGCCTGGTGGCCTACAGTCCACGGGGTCAGCAAAGAGTCAGACACTACTTAGGGACTCAACAACCACAAATACAGAGAATAGCCATTTTTATGAAAACAACAAGAGTTATGTGCTGCTGTCCTCTTTGTTGGGGTTGCAGACAACTATTTTATTTTTTACAATTTATTCAGGAATATCTGTTACTGCCTGGAGGAGGGCATGGCAACCCTCTCCAGCATTCTTGCTTGGAGAAGCCCATGGACAGAAAAGCCTGGCCGGCCGTAGTCCATGAAGTAGCAAAAGAGTCGGACAAGACTTAGCGACTAAATAACGACCAAGAGCACCACGACCGCTCTGTGGTTTGTCTTAGAAAAAGCATTCGAGATAAAGGGAATTTTTAAGGGACTTTATTTTCTAAAAATCCATCCTACCTATATGATTTTTTCCCCCCGCTAAATCTTCACTTCGTTAAAAACGATCAGAAACAAAGACAGACGCTTATTTGGATCCAGTCTCGAGTCCTCCCAGCTCCTCTTTCAAAGCGTGGAGCTCCCCCAAGAGAAGTTCTGCGCTCGGCCTCTCGGGAGCAAGGGCCGCCCAGCAACGCTGGACGATGCCCGCCAGCGTCTTCCTGGGGACCGAGTCGGTGAAGGCGGGTGCCGGGAGGGCGGGCCGGAGGTGATAGGCCACCACGGCGTAGAGCACGTGCTGCCGCTCCCCGGAGAAGGGCGCCTCCCGCGTGCTCATCTGCCAGAGGGTGATGGCGAAGGAGTAGATGTCGGCTTTGGGTGTAACGGGCTCTCCTTTGAGGAGCTCCGGGGCTCGGTGAGTGTAGGTGCCGCCCAGGTGGTGAGGCGTCCGTGGGCTCCGCAGGTCTTCCAGCCTCACGGAGCAGCCGAAGTCCCCGATCTTGCAGACGTCCTGCTCACTGATGAGGATGTTGGCCGGTTTGAGGTCCAAGTGCACGATGCTTTGCGCGTGGAGGAACAGCAGGCCGCTGACCACGTCTAGGGAGTACTTTAGACACCTCTCCAAGCCCAGCTGCGCGCCGGAGTCGCCGGGGCAGCCGGTGGGGCCGTAGATGACCTGGTGCAAGGTGATGTTGCCCCCGAACTCCATGATGACGGTCCCCAGGCTGTCGAAACCCGGTGGCGGGCGCGTGCTGGCCGCCAGCACACGCACGATGTTAGCATGGCGGAGCCGGGCTGCGTTGAGCTCGGCCCAGAAGCTGCGCCTTGACGCCCGCGGGTTCTTGGAGCACCGGCTCACCTGCTTGACGGCCACGCGCACACCGTGGTAGGTGGCCTCATACACTGAGCCGAAGCCCCCCGCGCCCAGCCTCCGTAGCAGGCACACCTGCTCCCAGTCGATGGAGCACCAGGCCAGCCGGCGCCGGAGGCGCGGTGCCCGCGGCGGGATGCCCCCCAAGAGCTCGCAGGGGCTGCTGCAGGGCCGCGAGTCCCCCGACGACGGCGAGAGGTCGCCGGGCAGGTGAGGGCGACGCGGGAGGGGCGAGGGCATCTCTCCTGCAGCGCAGGTGAGCCAGCCTGGAAGAGGGGCTCCTGCCAGCCCGCAGGCATCACTGGCTGCTGCCCCTCCGCTCCACCCCGTTGTTTGTCTCCTCTGCCTTCATCTTCCCCAAAGGAGCCACATCTGTGCGGTTCCTTAGCGAGGACTTTTATCAGCTGAGGAAACCATCTGAGCGCAGGCAGCACCACAACCCCATTTAGATGAAGGCATTTCCCTTGGGCACTTACAGTGAATTCTTGTAAAATAAGCCCTGGAAGAGGGTTCACCGGATAAACAGTTGAACTTGCCCCAGGAATCACCCTCTTCTACAAGTTCTTTAATTATTATAAAGCAGGCTTCCCCGCTACCCCTCCACCCCCACTCCAAGTCTCATCCGCTGGGCGTCATCGGTCCTCAGATCACAATAGTGCAATGAAATTTTTTTCACACTTTGCAGGCTATAATGATTGTCAGTTTATTCTCCAGCTGCATTAAATCACTTCCAGCAGTTATTGGCAGAAAGAGTTGAAACATGAACAGCTGACACTTGTTGAACAGTTTACAGGGAAAATTAGGTGCAACATTCACGGAGGGATGAAAAATGGTAAGCTGAAAGTGATCGATCCAAACAGAATTGCTGATACAGGTCACAGCACAAACACTCTGAGTTCATAAGGGAAAAGAAAATTCTTTGACACCCCATTCAGCTGATAGAGCAAATTAGCAAGACTTCTTAGCAACATATGGAGTCCTTAGCAGTCATTGGGGTCCCTGGCTGTCTGGTGCACCCAGTAAGCTCACTTGCAGAAGAGATTCTAGACTTCACGGCAAATAAGTTACAGAAGTTGTGAAGCAGAGTTAGAGGAGAAAAAAGAATGAAAATGATTCAGAGCTACAACCAGAGCATCAAATAATAACAAATACGAGAGATCTTAGGAGAGGAAAAATCTCAAGAAATAAAGAGTCACAGTCATATACTGTTGCTCCATATACTATGGAAAATCAGATGTTGAGATTAAATCCAGGGTCTTGCTGTTCAGCCGTGAGTTCTTCTGTTCTAATTTATATATATATATATATAAGACAGTTTTCATTTCATACCTTTGGGAAAAAAACCAACAATAACACCCTGTTTATGAAAAAACACAGGAAGATATTAGGATCTACGTTTTGAAAAATCAAGTGGTAAAGTTCTATCTTGACTTTATTTCTGCACTTAGAGCACATAGGTGATGTGTAAACACATTTTTCTGATGATAGGTCTATGCTTCTGAAGTATATTTGTTCCAAGAAGATATGTTAATAAACAGTCCATTTACATAAGCTATTGGAAGTCTTCTGAACCCTAGAATAAGATTTCTATTCTATATTACCCCTGTGACTTACCGTGTGATATCATATATAATATTTAACCTGTTTGAGCCTCAGTCTTTTTATTTAAGAAATTAGGATAATCATTAAAATAAACTTCTAAATTTTGGAACAAAATTTGGGGAGCCCTATCTGAAGTAATGGAGCTTCCCTGGTGGCTCAGACAGTAAAGAATCTACCTACAATGCCAGAAACCTGGATTTGATCCCTGGGTAGGGAAGATCCCCTGGAGAAGGGAATGGCAACCCACTCCAGTATTCTTGCCTGGAGAATTATGGTCAGAGGAGCCTGGTGGGGTACAGTCTATGGGGTCACAAAGAGTCAGAAATGACTGAGCAACTAACACTATCTGGAGTAATAACAACAAAAATCTAAAAAATGTAAACTATTAAATATTATAGTAAAAATGCAGATATGTCAAACCTGAAATATAAAAAAAGATAACAGTGAATAGAGTAAACTAAGAAAGTACAATTATGTTCTATAATAAGTCTATATTGCAGAATCTATTTCATTGCTGTCACATGGTTGGAATTACACTCTAGGGCTCTGAAACTGTTATATGATATCAGAAATGCTGTGAAGATTGGCCAAGTGAGAGCAATAGAGTGCCTTAACTTGAGCATTACACATAATGCAAAATGATATGACTTTCTATAATGTAATCTTTATTATTTTAAAGATAATAAATAGCATAAACTACTTAATCTTCACAATTTGACTTTATTATTTACATAAAATATAAGGTAATAATGAAAATACGGTACTCTACCCATTCACAAACCCTAAGTTCATTCGATCCATCATCTGCTGATCTGCCCAAGAATAGTTTACTGGATATTCAGTCTCTCAGGCCAGATGGCCTGGGTTTCTTGCCCCTAAGTTTCCTCATCTGCAAAGTGAAGAACATATGCCTATCTCAGGATCATATACCTATCTCTTATGTGAAGATTAAGAGAGTTCCAATTACTTAGATCAGGGCCTGCTGATTATTTATGAAACTCATAAAAATGTATTATGAGATTACACCAATAAGATCTATTACACAGTATTGGTTGGGGGGGTTTTGTGTTTGTTTTTAAAAAAATGATACCATAGTGTGGATTTTATTTGATTTTTTATTTTTTTTTTTTTTAGTATTTATTTACTCGGGTGCTCGTGATCTTTTGTTGTGGCACACAGACTCTCTACTTGCCCCACGTGGGTTTAGTTGCCCCACAGCATGTGGCATCTTAGTTCCCAAACTAGGGGACTAAGTCATGGGATTGAACCCATGTCCCCCCAATCCTCCAGTCTGGAGGAGGACCCCAATTATTAGAAGGTCTTTAGGGCTTGTTGAGATGGGGAAGGTGGGGTCCAGTCTCTATGGGCCATGTTCAGGCAGGACATGGAGAAAGAATCTTCTGGAGGGCTTCCTCTCAATACTTCCCTCCCTGTGTTTACTGAGGTTTGGGCCACTTTCTCAGTAGCTTATATTAGAGCTTTCTCTCCCTTTTCTTAGCATCAGGATCTTTTCCAATGAGTCAGCTCTTTGCATGAGGTGGCCAAAGTATTGGATCTTCAGGTTCAGTATCAGTCCTTTCAATGAATATTCAGGATTTATTTCCCTTAGGATTGACTGGTTTGATCTCCTTGCAGTCCAAAGGACTCTCAAGAGTCTTCTCCAGCACCATAACTTGAAAATATCAATGGATATGTGGATTTTTTTCAGTACATACATTCTACAATACTACACAAGTCACAGTTGGTTGAATCTGAGGATGTGAAACCTCAGTTATGGAGGGACAACTGTAAACTTGTATGCGGAGTTTGAACTGCTTGGGGGTCAGTGTCCCTGACCCCATGTTGTCCAAAGGTTAAATGTCTATGCTGCCTTATTCACAGAAACATTTGATTTCGGGCTTTTGTATGTGTCAGATCACTACTGTATAATTTTTAAAAATTATTTATGTGTCTCTTTTTATTTTTGGCTGCACTGGGTCTTAGTTGCTATGAGCGGGCTTTCTCTAGTTGCTGTGCGTGGGCTCATTGTGGTGGCTTCTCTTGTTCCAGTGCACAGGCTCCGGGGCAGACAGGCTTCAGTAGTTGCGGCACCAGGCTAGTGGAGTAGTTGCTCTACAGTGGAACCTTCCCAAACCACGGATTGAACCCATGTCTCCTGCATTGGCAGGTGGGTTCTTACTACTGTACCACCAGGGGAGTACAGTATTATATTATATAAACTGTGTCAGTGGACCAATCGACTACAGGCTGATTTGGGATTTCTATGTCCCAATTAATATCGCCACATTTCAAAGACCATTAATTTACAGATTATCAGAAAAGAAGAGCATGGTCCCTTGCACTATTGAGTGTAATCACATATGACCTTGCTCTCGCCTGCAGACGATAATGTCCAATTATATGACCAGATGTTATTAATAACTGGCCCTGGTATTGGTCCCCACATTCAGCCCAACCCAAGGAAGGAGGTAGCCACACAGTAATTTGCCCCAGATGACCCCACAGGAGATAGGCATTCCGTAACTTGTGTCATTTTCCACCAAAAGGAATGGTGTTGAGTTGGCACATTAGGAAGCTTGTTCGTCCAGATGAAGTGGAATTGTGGCTCCAACTTTGAACAACACAGTTAATGTCAGAAGAAGCAGGGTCCAGGAAGCATGGTAGAAGATATGAAATTACCATAATCTTCATTTTGAATGGCTTCAGGTTTGAAGTAGTCCTCTGTTCAATTCTATGTTTCCAGGACTTTTAACTTATACTTTCCTATTATTTGGTTTGTTTTTTGCATAATTAACCTACACTCTGTTTTCCATGTATGTACAGCCCCATGGTGGCGCTCGTGGTAAAGAATCCGCCTGCCAATGCAGGAGATATGGATTCAGTCCCTGAGCTGGGGACTATCCCCTGGAGAAGGAAATGGCAACCCATTCCAGCATTCTTGCCTGGGAAATCCCATGGACAGAGGAGCCTGGTGGGCTCCAGTCCATGGGGTCACAAAAGAGTCGGACACACCTAAGCACAGATGAGCATGTCAACATATTATCAATGTGATGGCTCATTATAATACTTGGATCTACTGTAGGACATAAGCTTAAATTCCATGGCACCATGTTATGACATAAACTAGGAAGTGAATACATCAGATTATCATTGCTTTCAGTGGTGTTCAGGGAGAGAAGTCTGCATTAGCTGGATTCATAAAAGCTTATAAAAATTAGGGGGATTTGGGATAATCTTTCAATACAGAAACAAAATGAGGCATAGCATTGACACAGCAGGAACAGCCTCATTCAATTTACTATAATCCATGGTTAACCACTGTATTAGTTAGGCTTCTTAGGTTCCCCCAAAGTAGTGGAAACCAACTTAAGCAAGGAGAAGTTTATTGGAGAGATTTTGCAGGATCACAGACTTGGGAACCTGAAGAAATACACTCAGAAGTGGGCAAGACCTGAGCATGCATGCATGCTAAGTCACTTCAGTCATGTCCAACTCTTTGCAACCCCATGGACTGCAACCCACCAGGCTCTTCAGTCCAGGGAACTTCCCAGGCAAGAATACTGGAGTGGGATACCATTCCTTCCTCCAGGGGATCGCCCCGAGCCACGAATCAAACCCATGTCACTTATGTCTCTTGCATTGGCAGGTGGATTCTTTACCACTAGCACCACCTGGGAAGAACTGAGATGTTTCTACAAAACCAGAAAACAGGAACCACTGAACCAGTCTGGACAGAAAAGTATGGCTAGGATGCCAGTTGTTGGACTGAGTGTCCCACAGTCATTATTTTCATATCAGGATGGAGTGACCTGCAGGTCTACTTTGTCCACTATTCCCCCTTCCTGGTGGCACAGCATGGAGAAAGACTGTACGTGAAGCTTTGGTTCCTCTTGTGGAAAGTGGGCACCTGGATATACTGTCTCAACCAGACCACGAAACGTCGTAGGGAGAAGTATTTTCTGAAAAGAAAACCAAGGCGTTGTTAGGAAGTGCTAGATATTATAGAGCCAGAGAGAGACTGTTGTCCTCTACACTCACCAGGAGACTGCCTCTGGCAAAGCCAGGGCAGTACCAGGGACTTGGAGTGTAAACTTCCCTAGTGTGTCTGCATCCTGAGTCCAGCTGTGATGACATCCTGTCCCCTGCACCCTCATGCCGCTTCATGTTTATCGTTTGGGCTGTGGGCTTGTACATGTGTGTTCAGTCATGTCCAACTCTTTGTGGCCCCATGAACTGTAGCCTGCCAGGCTCCTCTGTCTATGGGATTTCCCAGGCAAGAATATTGGAGTGGGTTGCCATTTCCTCCTCCAGGGGATCTTCCTGACCCAGAGATCAAACCCACGTCTCCTGCATTGTCAGGTGGATTCTTTACCACTGAGCCACCAAGGAAGACTTTGGGTTATGAGAGAGGATTCTGAAGACCCTGCTCTGCATGTCCCGAAAACAGTCCTTCCCAATTGTGCTCTGCACTCATTCAGATGTTTCTGGGTACTTTCCTTCTTCTTCAGAACTGTGATGACTCGATTCTTGTGGCCTTCTTGGGAAGGGGAAAACCATCACAGGGTAATCACCAGGCATGTCTGAGCCACTTGGGGTGTTAGCACAGTTTAATTATTTTGGCCACTAACTTCTCCATAAGTTCCAGTAGATATTTTTATTGATTAGGGTCTCCAGGTCTATCTAATCATCATGTTTTCCTTCTCTTGGCCATAATGATTGATTCAATAAGCCTCAGTTTAGGGAATTTTCTAGGTCAGTGAAGAACCAGCACCTTTAGGAGACTACTTACCTGAGAGAGAAGTGAATACAGAATAAAGCACAGCAAAGATCTGGTAAAAGAGAGATGGGGAGCTGTTAACAATGTGTGGGGACTTCCCTGGTGGTCCAGTGGCTAAGACTTCGAGCTCTCACTGTAGGGGGCCCGGTTCAATCCCTGGTCAGGGAACGAGATCCCACATGCTCCAACTAAAGATCCCATCCAAGTGTAGCCAAATAAATAAACTTTTTTTTTTTTTTTAAAAAAGACCCCAGTGTTTGGACTCTTAGGACTAATTTGTGTGAAGTAAGAACTTCTCATGAACTTTGACTTCCCTGGTGGCTCAGATGACAAAGAATCTGCCCACAGTGCAGGAGACCCAGGTTCAATCCCTGAGTCAGGAAGATCCCCTGGAGAAGGAAATGGCAACCCACTCCAATATTCTTGCCTGGGAAATCCCATGGACAGAGGAGCCTGATGGGCTACAGTCCATGGGGTTGCAAAGGATTCAGACACAACTGAGCATCCATGCCTGCGTTCACAATGTCTGCTGGTGACTCGATGGAGGGGAAAACAGGAAATGTGAAACTCGGCAGTTACAGAGGGTGTTTTTAAGAGCCCAGCATTCATTTTGTAAGAAGCATCCCAGCATCTCTCATGATGGAGATTGGAAGTGTTGGGTCTCAGTGGCTTAAGTGCTGGATTATGTACTTAGATTGGAATTTCCTGAAGGGATCATGCAGACCAGAGGAGCTGATGCCACATTTGCTCACCCAGTGGAAGAGGCATCCCAACAGTACTGGCACCTAGTGGAACAATTCTCAACACTTGAAGACTGGTGACCCGGTAATGGGGCCAGTGGACAGTGCTAGAGGTCTGGCTGTCCAGCAAAGCCAGACAGCCAGTTCTGGAAGCAACTCTTCCTGTTCTGGAAGCAAATGCCCATGGGGCCTTAGAGGCTGAGCAGGAGTCCAGACCCAGGACTCTGACTTCAGAAAATCTCTGGTTCTGAGGAGTGGAAAGAGACTGTAAAGGAAAAGCTTTTCTTTACTTATTGGCTACACTGGGTCTCCCTTGCTGCATGCAGGCTTTCTCTAGTTGTGGTGAGCAGGTGCTACATTCTAGTTGTGCTGTGTGAGCTTCTCATTGTGGTGGCTTCTCTTGTTGCTGAGCACAGGCCCTAGGGCTTGCAATCTTCACTAGCTGGAGCATGTGGACTCAGTAGCTGTGTCTCCCAGCCTTTAGAGCACAGGCTCAGTAGTTGTAGCATGAGCTTATTTGCTTCACAGCATGTGGGATCTTCCCAGAGCCTGAATTTGACAATGAGGAATTCATGATCTGAGCCACAGTCAGCTCACAGTCTTGTTTTCAGTGACTGTATAGAACTTCTCTATCTTTGGCTGCAAAGAATATAATCAATCTGATTTTGGTGTTGACCATCTGNGGATGATTTGGGAGAATGGCATTGAAACATGTATAATATCATATATGAAACGAATCACCAGTCCAGTTTCTATGCATGATACTGGATGCTTGGGGCTGGTGCACTGGGACGACCCAGAAGGATGGTACAGGGAAGGAGGTAGGAGGGGGGTTCAGGTTGGGGAACACATGTATACCTGTGTCAGATTCATGTTGATGTATGGCAAAACCAATACAATATTGTAATTAACTCAAATTAAAATAAATAAATTTCTATTTTAAAAAATAATAGAATATAATAAAAATTTTAAAAGCATTCAAAAAAGAAAGAAAGAACTGGACATGGAATACAGACTGGTTCCAAATAGGAAAAGGAGTATGTCAGGGCATAATATTGTCAACCTGATTATTTAACTTATATGCAGAGTACATCATGAGAAACACTGGTCTAGAAGAAGCACAAGCTGGAATCAGGATTGCCAGGAAAAATATCAATAACCTCAGATATGCAGATGACACCACCCTTATAGAAGAAAGTAAAGAGGAACTAAAAAGCCTCTTGATGAAAGTGAAAGTGGAGAGTGAAAAAGTTGGCTTAAAGCTCAACATTCAGAAAATGAAGCTCATGGCATCCAGTCCCATCATTTCATGGGAAATAGATGGGGAAACAGTGGAAACAGTGTCAGACTTTATTTGGGGGGGGCTCCAGAGAAGGCAATGGCACCCCACTCCAGAACTCTTGCCTGGAAAATCCTATGGATGGAGGAGCTTGGTAGGCTGCAGTCCATGGGGTTGCAAAGAGTCAGACACGACTGAGCAACTCCACTTCAACTTTTCACTTTCATGCATTAGAGAAGGAAATGGCAACCCACTCCAGTATTCTTGCCTAGAGAATCTCAGGAATGGGGAGGCCTGGTGGGCTGCCGTCTATGGGGTCACACAGAGTTGGATACGACTGAAGAAACTTAGTAGCAGCAAAATCACTGCAGATGGTGACTGCAGCCATGAAATTAAAAGACACTTAACCCTTGGAAGAAAAATTATGACCAACCTAGATAGCATACTGAAAAGTAGAGACATTATTTTGCCAACAAAGGTCCGTCTTGTCAAGGCTATGGTTTTTCCAGTGGTCATGTATGGGTGTGAGAGTGGGACTATGAAGAAAGCTGAGCTCCAAAGAATTGATGCTTCTGAACTGTGGTTTTGAGAAGACTTTTGAGAGTCCCTTGGACTACAAGGAGACCCAACCAATCCATTCTAAAGGAGATCAGCCCTGGGATTTCTTTGGAAGGAATGATGCTAAAGCTGAAACTCCAGTACTTTGGCTGCCTCATGTGAAGAGTTGACTCATTGGAAAAGACTCTGATGCTAGAACGGATTGGGGGGCAGGAGAAGAAAAGGGACACCAGAGGACGAGATGGCTGGATGGCATCACTGACTCGATGGACATGAGTCAGAGTGAATTCTGGGATTTGGTGATGGACAGGGAGGCCTGGTGTGCTGCGATTCATGGGTTCACAAACAGTTGGACATGACTGAGCGACTGAATTGAACTGAACTGCACTGAGACAGTATTCCAGTTTGATTCATTTGTATGTAGCTGTCCAGTTCTCCCAACACTGTTTATTAAAGATTCTGTCTTTTTCTCCTTTGTATAATCTTGTATCCTTTGTCATAGATAAGTTGACTGTATATAATTGATCTCTGTGTCTGTTTTTGTGCCAGTACCATAGGGTTTTGCCTACTGTAGCTTTGTAGTATAGTTTGAAATCAGGAAGCATGATGCCTCTTTCTCAAGGTTACTTGGGAACTTCCTGAAAAACAAGTGGTTATGATTCTGTGCTTTCACTGCTGGGCCTCTGGGCTCAATCCTAGTTGGGAAAGTGGGGGTCCCACAAACCACATAGTGTGGCCAAAAAATAAATAAAATAGAATAAAATAAGTTGAGAAATTCAAATCATAAAAAAGAAAGACTGCTTGAGATATTTGGAGCTCTTTTGTATTTCCCTACAAATTTTAGTATTTTTTTCAGTTCTGTGAAGAATGTCTCTGTTATTTTGATAGACATTGCATTGAATCTACAAATTGCATTGGGGAATATGGTTATTTCAATGATATTAATTCTTCCAATCCATAAACGGAGAAGGCAATGGCAACCCACTCCAGTACTCTTGCCTGGAAAATCCCATGGGCAGAGGAGCCTGGTGGGTTGCAGTCCATGGGGTCGCTAATAGTCAGACACAACTGAGCAGCTTCACCTTCACTTTTCACTTTTAGGCATTGGAGAAGGAAATGGCAACCCACTCCAGTGTTCTTGCCTCCAGAATCCAAGGGATGGGGGAGCCTGGTGGGCTGATGTCTATGGGGTCGCACAGAGTCAGACATGAGTGAAGTGACTTAGCAGCACTTATCCTATCCTATTTATATGAATTCATTTATTGGTAATAATAGGTTTTTGTTAGTGTCCTTAAGTTTCCTCCTTTCTTTGAAATTCAATACATGTATTTGTCAAATCATTATGTTGTACACCAGAAAGTAACATAATATTGTATATCAACTATATTTGAATTTTTAGAAAAAGATTTTTTTTGCACAAAAAAGAAAGTGGATATATTAATTTTGTGATTCCAGCAGCCACATGTGTCATCAAGAAATCCATGTTTCTTATACATGAATCGATTTCAGTAAGCCTATGCTTCCCTTAATAGCCCTGCCAGGGAAATCTGGGTCTGCTACTAAAATTGGATAGCCATTCAGAGTAGGTGGATTCTACTATTGTTTTAGCCTCCTTTCCTTCCCCAACACCTTTCAGGAATAAGAAGTTAGTTGAGACCAGTATACCTTCCTTACTCAGATGTCTCACTTATTCTTGATGTCCTTTGACCATGTAAGATAAAACATCTTGATATGTGGTTGTTTCCTAGACAAAAGTTTCCTTAATGTGTGCATTTTTAAGGAAATGAAAACATCTGTTAAAATAACTAGCCATAGCTGGGATAGAAACTGAACTAGAAGCTGCTAGACAGTACACATCTTTAAAATCTGTTTACTTTTAGATAAACTTGCTCGTTCTTTCTCAAGAAGATATAGTAATGTAGCTAACTAGGTAGAAAAGGTTTTTTTCTTTGCTATTTGTTAGTGGTTCCTATGAGATCATTGTGGATTCATTCAGCAGCACAGCTACTGAATACCACATTAACTTCAAGTGTTTTTCTTAGATTGAGGAACAACTTAAGACAAAATTATAAAATAGGTAATTTATCTTTAGCCCATATTCACATCAGGGTTTCCCTGTTCCTTCAGTCATTCCTGAAGATTTTTCTATTTCTTTATTGTATAATCTTACCCTTATCATTTTCAGTAACTGCTAACAATTATACCAAGAAACTGTGCATGTAGGCATGCTCAGTCATGTCTGACTCTTTGCAACCCTATAGAGCCTGTCATGCTCCTCTGTCCATGGAATTTTCCAGGCAAGAATACTGGAGTGCGTTGCCATTTCCCCCTCCATGGGATCTTCCTGATCCATGAGTCAAATCCTCATCCCCTGCATTGGCAGGTAAACTCTCTACCACTGAGCCACCTAAGAAGGCCACACAAACCAAGGAACTAATTCTTGCCAAAGTGATAGTTGCTAAGGTTTATGTTCCTATCCCTTTCAGAGTTCGTTTTCTACTTCATGATGTGTGAGTAAAATGATTTTTTAGACTAAAGCATATTTCTTTCAAATTAATGTACATTTTCCCTTTCAAGTTCTAAGATTTGAGGGAACGATTTTGGCACAAAAATATTCTCAGTATGCAGAAAACCAAGCACCATATCTCATCTGTTCTAAAGTCGAGTCCTAATTATGTACTGCTCCCTAGATCTCCAAACAAGATTTATACAAAGAACCAAAATCCCCAAATTCAGAGAATATGACATCCCCTAAATGGCAAGTATCTTAGAAAACAGGTATTTTTGTGGGCAAATCGGGTTTTCCTTGTGGCTCACCTGATAAAGAATTCGCCTGCAATGCGGGAGACCTGGATTCGATCCCCTGGTTAGGAAGATTCCTTGGAGAAGGGAAAGGCTACCCACTCCAGTATTCTGGCCTGGAGAATTCTGTGGACAGTCCATGGGGTTGCAAACAGTCGGACACGACTGACTGACTTTTGGCAAGGACCAGAGGTTTCTATGCAGGAAGGCATATCTCACACAATCTGGGCTTGGAGGAGATGAAGGAAAACTCAGAGATTGAGATAACTAGGTCCATAAGCTAATGCAAAAAGGATCGTGGCCAGGAAGATGGCATATGTTAGAAAAGTTTAAGAAGGCATGTTGTTTTCAGAGCATTCTGGAAGGAGTTAGCAAGACTTACTTAGAGAAATGGAAAAAAAAAAAACTTAGTCTAGCATCACAAGTAAGATCAAAAGCAGTACTACTATCTCTGAAATATCTAGAGTGCCAATTAGGAACTCTGACACAAGGGAATATAAGTGAAAACTAGCTGAAGGGACTTGATCAAAGGAAATGAAGTAAAAGCCAAATAGTAAGAACTCTGATCAGAATCAATAACTTCTGAGTTTCCACTCCTGGCCGTGATATAGTAAACAACCAGATTTACATTTACATTTCCTCGACAGTAATAAACTGGCCAAAGTATATGAAGCAACAACTTTCAGATATTGGACAGGCAGCACAGGAAAATGATTCTTGAGAGAAGGGAAACAAATAAGATGAGACCTACGGTTGCCATAGCCTACTACCTGGAAAGACCAGTTCTTGAGGTCTCACAATTCACTCATTTCTGTTCATGTCTTTATGTCTTTTTTAATATCTGTCTTATTTTTTAATGGTCTCATGGTATGGTCATACGGAGAAGGCAATGGCAACCCACTCCAGTACTCTTGCCTGGAAAATCCCATGGATGGAGGAGCCTGGTAGGCTGCAGTCCATGGGGTCATGAAGTCGGGCACGACTGAGCAACTTCACTTTCACTTTTCACTTTCATGCATTGGAGAAAGAAGTCACAACCCACTCCAGTATTCTTGCCTGGAAAATCCCGGAGACAGGGGAGCCTGGTGGGCTGCCGTCTATGGGGTCACACAGAGTCGGACACGACTGAAGCGACTTAGCAGCATGGTCTTCATAATTCTATTTATTTAAAATTCTAGAATATTCAAAGTAAGCTACAATGGTGGTGCTGGTGGTTTATTTGCGTCCAATCCATGTGACCCCATGGACTATAGCTGACCAGTCTACTCTGTACATGGGATTTCCCAGGCACGAATACTGGAGTGGGTCTCCATTCCATTCTCCAGGAGATATGTCTGACCCAGGGATCGATCCCAGGTCTCTGGCATTGCAGGCAGTCTCCTGAATTATAGGCAAGTCTTTACCAACTGAGCTACCATGGAAGCCTGTAAGCTATAATGATGTAAACCAAATCATTGTTTAGTTTGAACATTAATGTCAAAACTCATCAAATGATACACAATGAATAAGGTTTATTATCTATTAATTATATCTCCATAAAAATATAAACAATAAAAGAGGCAATGAATGCTCATTATTTGGTCCTTGTCTATCTACATTCCTTCCCTCAGTGATTGTAGTAAAATGAATAACCCTTAAAAGATACCAGGCCTAATCCTTGGAACCTGGCACTGTTACCTTATTTGGGAACAAAGGTCTCTGCATATGTACCACGATATGGGAAGAGCTATTGAATTTCCCTTGTGGCTCCTAAATGCACTCACATATACTCAACTATGAGGGAGCCAAGGGGAGATTTAACAGAGACAGAAGAGGATGAGGCAGTGTGGTCCCATGCCATGAAAAGAGAAGCTGAAAGAAGCAAGAAACAGAGTATCCAGAGCCTCCAAAGGGAGAGCAAGCTCATGACACCCTGATTTTGTCTCAGAGAAACTGACTTTGGACTTCTGGTCTCCAGAACAGTGAGAATAGTTTTGTGTTATCTCGACCCATCAGGTTTGTGATACTTTGTTACAGCAGCCACAGGAAACTCCTAGAATTATGTTACTCATTCCCAAGTATTTAAATACACTTCATATTCAGAAATTATTTGTTTTTGTTTAGTTGTTATGTCATTGCTGATTTAAAATCTTCCTTCTCATCTTGTCTTCTGAATTTAAATCATGAAATTCAGTTGTCAACATGCTATCTATCTACCTTTGGAAAGTTTCAGTATTTCCAAAGTTGAACATCTTTCCCCCAAAGCCTGCTCTATGCTCAGCTTTCCCACCTCACTTGATACCAAATCTTTCCCTCTGATTTCAAAAATTCTTATCAGCATCAGAAACTCTTCTTTTCTCTTCACCACCAATATGCAATGTGTAAGAGGATTATGTTAGTTTTACCTTCAGAATGCCCAGAATCTAACCACATATTATCACATCTACTACACTACTAACTGAGTTCAAGTCACTGCCGTCTCTCACCAGGATAAAATACCCAAAGCTCCCCCCTTCTACCCTGCTCTTCCCTAGTCACCCAATAGCACATGAATAAGATCCACTCACAACTGAGGTATATATCAGTTCAGTTCAGTTGCTCAGTTATGTCCTACTCTTTGTGACCCCATGAACTGCAGCATGCCAGGCTTCCCTGTCAATCACCAACTCCCGGAGTCCACCCAAACCCGTGTCCATATATATGTATATCCCTTCCCTTGTGAGCTTCCCTCCTCTCACCATCCAATACTTCCAGGTCACCAAAGACCCCCTGGCTGGTCTCCCCATGTTGTATAGCAGCTTTCCACTAGTTGTCTATTTTACACATGGTAGTGTACATATTCAGACTTCCCTGGTGGCTCAGATGGTAAAGTGTCTGCCTACAATGCGAGAGACCTAGGTTCAATCCCTGGGTCGGGAAGATCCTCTGGAGAAGGAAATGGAAACCCACTCCAGTACTCTTGCCTGGAAAATCCCACGGATGGAAGAGCCTGGTAGGCTACAGTCCATGGGGTCGCAAAGAGTCGGACACGACTGAGCAACTCCACTTCGCCTATAGTGTATATATTCACATTGATTATATACACATTCACATTACTGTATGACAGAAACCAACACAACATTGTAAAGCAATTATCCTCCAATTAAAAATTTCAAAAAGTTAAAAATGAAGCCACATCTGGTTCTAATGATTCTCTGCTGAACTCAGAGTAAGTATAACGTCTCTCCATGGCCTACCTTAGCAGGCCCTGGTTAGCCTGGCTCTCCCCTCCCTTTTCTGACCTGGTCTCCGCCCTTCTATTCTCCACCCACTCCATTCCAATCATGCTGGCCTCCTGGCTGACCTCAGACACCCTGTCTTAGAGTGATTACTTAACTCTTTCACTTGAATACTCTTCTCCTGCATAGATTTCCAAGTTTGTGCTAAAATATCAAACTCTCAGTGCAGTCTGTCCACATGATTCTATTTAGTAAATTAAAGCAGACACCCCGACATATCATACTCTTTTCCCCTTACGCTACTCTATTTTTTCTTTTTCCTTAATATTTATAATCATTTTATAAACTATATAATTTTGCTTATTTATTATTTTTATTTTTCATTGTCTCCTTGGTACTGGAAAGTAAGCTCCTTGAGTAAGAAATGTTTTTCTCCCTGATAAATCCCAAGTATACAGAACGATGGCTGCTTCAGAATACACATTCAATACAAACTTACTGAATGATAACTTAATAGATAAATTAATTAACATTAAAGTTAATCCATATTCTCTGTCATTTATTCTCACTTAAGTAACATGAAAAATCCAGGATCTGACAATATTTTCTTGACTATGAACTTGTAAGAAATTAATTTTGCTATTGTTTCAGTTAGTCTATGTGCAAAATACCCCATCCTGTTACTCAACACCATGTCATTCATATGAATACCGCTTCAAATCATGTAGGTAGAAGAAAACAAATTCACCTTTATATTTTTCAATCATTTGGAACCCCATTCTCTTTAAACTTTCCTAAAATGCAACACATTTTCAAAATGGTACTTCTTTCAGGTTAAAATATTGAAGTAAGGACTTGAAATGACCCATGAACTTGCAAAAAAGTTTTTACTAACTGAAGGACATAGCCTAAAACATAACTAAATTTCCTGACCCCTTAAAAAATCATGTGAGCACTTAACTTCATACAAATATTCTGCTGAAATATAAATTCCCTCAGCAAGAACTAGTGTAAAAAAAGTATATTTTAATGACAGTGAAAAATTATTCTGTGTTCTGACAAGTACATTAGGAAAAAAGAAAGACAGCAGAACACAGCACAATTCACTTTAAAATTCTATACTAGTTCAATATGAAGTTATTAGACATCTAAAATTTGTTCTGCTTTTGAACACCAGACATAATTAAAAGTTGTGAGATTTAATGACATACCGCTTCCCACTGCCTTTTCATAATTTAGGTTTTTATATGCAACTATTAAAACTGCTTTTTAAGTCAAAGGACTAGGGAGAATGAAGACATTATCTTCATTCCTTTATAATTTAGGTTGCTATCACTGTAGATTCTAGGATGTAAAAGTTTTCTAACATTTGGGAGTAGAAATAAAAAACACATTTATATTTCTCTCTGTATGGCATAGTACCTAAGTAGAGCTATACATATAGTTGATATTTAATAAATACATATTAAACAATAATTGAATAAAGAGAGTTAACTTGAGATATACCTGAATTTCTTAATAATATCTTATGCAAATACACTAAAAATGAATTTTTTCAAATACCTGCTTATACATGCCTACTGCTTTCAGCTGTTGTTCTTCAGCTACTATTCCCATCCACAGACTTACTAACCCCATTAACACTTCTTCCATTTTGGGGCACAAATTTTATTTCTCTTTTATCAAACATACAAAGGCAATTATAATAAATGGATCTGTTCATTTATATCAGTAATTTTATATACTCTTCAGTCCATATTGAATAAAGTACCATCTCAAGATTTCAATAAATTTTTGACACATGGACTTACTGTAACCTAAAAGTAGAAGTGACATTTCATGATATTTAACCATATGGTCGTCAAGGTTTTTTGTTTTTTTTTTAACCAATGATAAACATTACAAAAAGATGATATAGACTGCTCAGTGTACTAAGTTGAAGATTGTCAGCCAAAATTTCATGTCTTTCCTAGAACCTCAGGATTTGACCTTATTTGAAAATAAATCATTTCAACTGTAATTAACTCAGTTAATACAAGTTTTTACTGGTGTGGGGTAGTTATGCAATACATTCTTATGAGGAGGGGATAAATACAGTCATGTGAAGGAGGCAGAGTTTAGATGATGCAGCTACAAGTCAAGGAAGAGCAAGAATTACCTGCAACTACCAGAAGCTAGGACAATGCAAAGGTCTGCCCCTAAAACCTCAGAACAAGCCTGGCCCTGTCAACACCTTCCATTCATGTTTCCAGTTTTCATAACCACAAGAGATTAAATATTGATATTTTTAAGTTACCCAGTTTGTAGTACTTTGTTACAGAAGCTCCAGAGAACTAATGCACTTGGTTGTATTTCAGTTGCAGAATCATATCTGACTTTGCAACCCCATGAACTGCAGCACGCCAGGCTTCCCTGTCCTTCATTATGTCCCAGAGTTTGCTTAGACTCGGGTCTATTGAGTCAGTGATACCATCCAACCATCTCATTCTCAATCGCCCCCTTCTCTTCTTCCCCTCAGTCTTTCCCATCATCAGGGTCTTTTCCAGTGATTTGGCTCTTTGCATCAGGTGGCCAAATTATTGGAGCTTCAGCTTCAGCATCAGTCCTTCCAATGAATATTCAGAGTTGATTTCCTTTAGGATTGACTGGTTTGATCTTCTTCTGTCCAAGGGCTCTCAAGAGTCTTCTCCAGCACCACAATTGGAAAGCATCAATTCTTCAGTGCTCAGCCTTCTTTATGGTCCAAATTTTACATCTGTATATGACTACTGGAAAAAAACATATTTTTAACTCTGTGGACCTTTGTTGGCAAAGTGATGTCTCTGATTTTAATACTCTGTCTAGGTTTGTCATAGCTTTTCTTCTACAGAGCAAGTGTCTTCTAATTTTGTAGCTGCAGTCAACATCCACAGTGATTTTGGAGCCCAAGGAAACAAAATTTGTCACAGTTTTCACTTTTTCATCATCTATTTGCCATGAAGTGATGGGAATAGATGCCATAATCTTAGTTTTTTTGAATGTTGAGTTTTAAACCAGCTTTTCACTCTGTTCCTTCACTTCATCAAGAGGCTCTTTAATTCCTCTTCGCTTTGGTGGTATAATCTACATATCTGAGTTTATTGATATTTTCCAGTAATCTTGATTCCAGCTTGAGATTCATCCAGCCTGACATTTTCCGTCATGTACTCAGCATACAAGTTAAATAAGCAGGGTGACAATATACAGCCTTGATAAATTCCTTTCCCAATTTTAAACCAATCCATTGTCTGGTTGCTTCTTGACCTGCATACAGGCTTCTCAGGAAACCTGTACACATGTAAGGGTGTGTGGTATTCCCATCTCTTTAAGAATTTTCCAGTTTGTTGTAATCCACACATTAAAAGACTTTAAGGTAGTCAATGAAACAGGGTTTTTTTTTTCTTTTTTTTTTGGAATCCCCTTGCTTTTCTATGATCCAGCAGATGTTGGCAATTTGATCTCTGGTTTCTCTGCCTTTTCTCAATCTAGCTTGTACATCTGGAAGTTATCAGTTCACATATTGCTGAAGCCTGGCTTTATGGATTTTTTTTGCTCAATTTATGTCCAATATAAAACCTACAATTTACACTGTTATTTCATCCCCTTTCACAGTCCCCCTGAGTGAAAAACCACTTGATTTAGTAGTTTTCTGTTACAAGAAATATGTTAATAGCACAGACTTTGGATATGACTGACTACATCTCAGTAATTGTGTGTAGTCTCTTCAAATCTGAGACACTGAGGAAATTTATTTTATTTTTAACAATGTATTGTGCTTAGTCATTCAGTCATGTCCAACTCTTTGCAATCCCATGGACTTAGCCCACCAGGCTCCTCTGTCCATGGGGATTCTCCAGGCAAGAATACTGAAGTGGGTTGCCATATCCTCCTTAAGGGGATCTTCCCAATCCAGGGACCAAACGCAGTTCTCCCACATTGCATACAGGTTCTTTACCATCTGAGACACCAGGGAAGCTCAAGAATAATGGAGTGGGTAAACTATCCCTTCTCCAAGGGATCTTCCCCACCCAGGAATTGCACCAGGGTTTCCTGCATTGCAGGTGGATTGTTTACCAGCTGAGCTACCAGGGAAGCCCTTTTTTAAAAATTGCTTATATGTAAATAATTGCATATACACATAGGGACATGAAAACAATTCTAATTCGAATTAAAAAGCAGAAATATTTGAAAATTAAAGCCTTTTTTTGAGGATTCATTATTCACAGATGTTGATCCTCTTTGAAGGTGTTTCTTTGGCAATAAAGTATTTAGAATGGAAAACTTTGGATCTAGGGTTTTAATACAGTATTTTGTACAAGTTGGTTTTCATATTAAGAAATTAACATACATCTAAATAAACTATTTTCATATTTTACAGTGGCAATTTATTTCACCTTCCCAAATGATGGAGTCTCCCCACACGTGATCCACCTTCTCCCCACCCCACCACAAAGCTATACTTTCAGCCTGAAAAAATTTTTCTTCCCCTAAACCATATTTTCAGTCTAGAAAATTAGCTTTTATAAAGATGAGCATAATATGTTATAGATGGTATCCTGGCCAGCAAATGTTTTCTCTATATACTCACTCCACGAGAAATAATACAGGGAAAATGAATTTTACTCTTAATAAGATAAATGTGATATATGTTTTAATGTTTTCAAGAAATACAGAACAAAAGCATTTGTTTGCTTATTTAAGAATACCAAAAACAGTGATTTTTCCATCTCTCCATCCACAAGAACGCCTTGCTGGAGAATTTACAGGCCATAGAGGAAAGGCTGGCTGATTACATCTATGGCTACAGTTTGCATTATTAACTGATTCTTATTTCCTTCAAAGTTACCAGTAGCTATGCAGAAGATAGTATTGTGTTATCTCTTCTCATCCAGTAGTTAGATATTTTAATTGTTCTGTGATATAATTTTAATTGTTCTTCCAGCCCAGCATTTCTCAAGATGTACTCTGCATATAAGTTAAATAAGCAGGGTGACAATATACAGCCTTGATGACTCCTTTTCCTAAATATTAGATATGTGCATGAATCTGTATATATTTTCATCTTAGCAGATTGTACGTTTCTATTGCTTATCTAAAGTCTTGAAAAAGAAGTGCTGAGATTTTCTAAAATGTGTGATGGGAATGAACTATTGGAGATCTACCAGACTAATGCAACTGCAGGGCTTAAAGAGGCAAGATATCCAGGTTATCATTCTATATTAGAACCACTTTTTGTTATTTTCACCCATGGATTTATTTCATTCATTATTCCAAAATAATGCTTTCAACTTTTAGCACTATGATCCATTCAGTTCAGTTAAGTTCAGTCGCTCAGCCATGTCTGACTCTTTGCGACACCATGAATCGCAACATGCCAGGCCTCCCTGTCCATCACCAACTCCCGGAGTTCATTCAGACTCATGTCCATCGAGTCAGTGATGCCATCCAGCCATCTCATCCTCTGTCATCCCCTTCCCCTCCTGCCCCCAATCCCTCCCAGCATCAGAGTCTTTTCCAATGAGTCAACTCTTCGCATGAGGTGGCCAAGGTACTGGAGTTTCAGCTTCAGCATCATTCCCTCCAAAAAATTACAAGGCCGATCTCCTTCAGAATGGATTGGTTGGATCTCCTTGCAGTCCAAGGGAGTCTCAAGAGTCTTATCCAAAGCATCAATTCTTTGGCACTCAGCTTTCTTCACAGTCCAACTCTCACATCCATACATGACCACTGGAAAAACCATAGCCTTGACTAGATNCATGTATGAATGTGAGAGTTGAACTGTGAAGAAAGCTGAGCACTGAAGAATTGATGCTTTTGAACTGTGGCATTGGAGAAGACTCTTAAGAGTCCGTTGGACTGCAAGGGGATCCAACCAGTCCATTCTAAAGGAAATCAGTCCTGGGTCTTCTTTGGAAGGACCGATGTTGAAGCTGAACCTCCAATACTTTAGCCACCTCATGAGAAAAGGTGACTCATTGGAAAAGACCCTGATGCTGGGAGGGATTGGGGACAGGAGGAGAAGGGAATGACAGAGGATGAGATGGCTGGGTGGCATCACTGACTCGATTGACATGAGTTTGAGTAACCTCCGGGAGTTGGTGATAGACAGAGAGGCTTGGCATGCTGTGATTCATGGGGTCGCAAAGAGTCAGACAGGACTGAGTGACTGAACTGAATTGAACTTAGGTGGACTTGTGATACACTTGTAGCATAATTTATGAGGGAATTGATACTATGTGACTTCTAAGGCTAGGTTATAAAAGACAATACAGGTTCTGTTTTGTTTTCCAGTTTGTATCCAAAACCTGTGTGTAAGAAGTTTTATATGCCTTAGATGCAAAGTATAGGTGTGCCAGTCAACAGCTCCAGTGGAGCCCCTCAGTTTATTGCTTGCTGTCCATGTGAGGGAGCCATTTTGGTCATTCAGTCCAGGAGAATTTGCAGAAGATTAAAGCCCTAGCTGACATGAGGCCAGAAACACAAACGAAACTCCAAGTTGGAACTGCCAAACTCAGTTGTTCATGACTCACTGACTCATCAAGTTATGATAAAGATAAAAGATTCCTTTAAGTTGCTAAGTTTTAGGAAAATCTGTACATATTAGTAATACTCAGCACAGAAATTTGTGACTGGGTTGAGCTAACGCTGCTAAAAAGGAAAGAAAGAAAGAGAGAGAGAGAGAGAGAGAGAGAGAGAGAGAGAAAGAAACAAAAGAAAGAAAGAAAAAACAAAAGAATGAAAGAAAGAAAGAGAAAGATGACCAGAAAGATGACCCCCACATATATGGCATTTACTTTGAGAATGAGCAGTGGGCAGAAAACAGAATGGGAGGGAGGCGTGTCTTGAGATATCCCAAAGATGCTTCTCAGTTCAGTTCAGTTCAGTCGCTCAGCCGTGTCTGACTCTTTGCGTCTCCATGAACCACAGCACGCCAAGCCTCCCTATTCATCACCAACTGCTGGAGTCTAGCCAAACTCATGTCCATTGAGTCGGTGATGCCATCCAACTATCTCATCCTCTTCTCCTCCAAACCTCAATCATTCCCAGTATCAGGGACTTATCAAATGAGTCAGCTCTTCAGATCAAGTGGCCAAAGTACTGGAGTTTCAGCGTCAACATCAGTACTTCCAATGAACAACCAAGACTGATCTCCTTCAGGATGGACTGTTTGGATCGCCTTGCAGTCCAAGGGACTGTCAAGAGTCTTCTCCAACACCACAGTTCAAAACATAAATTATTCGGTGCTCAGCTTTCTTTATAGTCCAACTCTTACATCCATACACAACTACTGGAAAAACCATAGCCTTGATTAAACGGACCTTTGTACGCAAAGTAATGTGTCTGCTTTTTTATATGCTGTCTAGGTTGATCATAACTTTCCTTCCAAGGATTAAGAGTCCTTTAATTTAATGGCTGCAATCACCATCTGCAAGGATAATGGAGTCCCCCAAAATAAAGTCTGACACTGTTTCCACTCTTTCCCCATCTATTTCCATGAAGTGATGGGACCAGATGCCATGATCTTATTTTTATGAATGTTGAGCTTTAAGCCTACTTTTTTACTCTCCTCTTTCACATTCATCAAGAGGATCTTTAGTTCTTCTTCACTTTCTGCCATAAGGGTGGTCTCCTCTGCATATCTGAGGTCATTGATATTTCTCCCAGCAATCTTGATTCCAGCTTATGCTTCCTTGAGCCCAGCATTGATGTACTCAGCATATAAGTTAAATAAACAGGGTGACAATATACAGCCTTGATGTACACCTTTTCCTATTTGGAATCAGTCTGTTGTTCCATGTCCAGTTCTAACTGTTGCTTCCTGCCTGCATACAGGTTTCTCAAGCGGCAGGTCAGGTGGTTTGATATCCCCATCTCCTTCAGATTTTTCCACAGTTTATTGTTATCCACACAGTCAAAGGTTTTGGCATAGTCAATAAAGCAGAAATAGATGTTTTTCTAGAACTCTCTTGCTTTTTCGATGATCCAGTGGATGCTGGCAATTTGATCTCTGGTTCCTNCCATCTCTTTCAGAATTGTCCACAGTTTCTTGTGATCCACACAGTCAAAGACTTTGGCATAGTCAATAAAGCAAAAATAGATGTTTTTCTGGAACTCTCTTGCTTTTTCCATGATCCAGCGGATGTTGGCAATTTGATCTTTGGTTCCTCTGCCTTTTCTAAAACCAGCTTGAACATCAGGGAGTTCACGGTTCACGTATTGCTGAAGCCTGGCTTGGAGAATTTTGAGCATTACTTTACTAGTATGTGAGATGAGTGCAACTGTGTCGTAGTTTGAGCATTCTTTGGCATTGCCTTTCTTTGGGATTGGAATGAAAGCTGACCTTTTCAAGTCCTGTGGCCACTGCTGAGTTTTCCAAATGTGCTGAAATATTGAGTGCAGCACTTTCACAGCATCATCTTTCAGGATTTGAAATAGCTCCACTGGAATTCCATCACCTCCACTAGCTTTGTACATAGTGATGTTTTTTAAGGCCCACTTGACTTTACATTCCAGGATGTCTGGCTCTAGGTAAGTGATCACACCATCATGATTATCTGGGTTGTGAAGCTCTTTTTTGTACAGTTCTTCTGTGTACAGTTCTTGCCACCTCTTCTTAATATCTTCTGCTTCTGTTAGGTCCATAACATTTCTGTCCTTTATCGCATTAATTATGTGTATATCCTTTATCCTTACCTTCATCAATTCTTAAGTGATTACAAGGTAGGTTGAATATCAAAGTGTATTATATTTGGCCATGTCTTTGGTTGCCTGCATTTGACAGAATGACATATAATGAAGAACTCATGGTCACATAATTCATGCTTGTTTGATTTCCCTCTGATTATTTATATCTTTCTATTTTTTTATAATTCTTTAAAGAGCAATGCTGAAATGAAACTAACAGTGTGCACAAGTCCTTCCCTTAGGATGTCTTCTAAAGCCAGAACAGAAAAGATTGCACTGAACTAATATTTTATTTCAATTACAAATTTGAATATAGATATAAATGAAGAAATATATCTGAAAGTACTTTGTGTACTATAGGTACTATTAATAAAAAGCTAGTTGTAATCATTGTATATATGTAATCATTGTATTATGTGTATACATGTAATCATACAATGTAATCATTGTATACAAATAGCTATAAAGTATATTAAAACTGGACTTTATGAAAAAGTCTTCATGATGTTATCTTATTTTCAGTAATTTTTAGTATTTTGATGTTCATAAGCATTAATGAATGGGTGAATTGGAGTGGGTAGGCTTTCACTTCTCCATTGGATCTTCCTGACCCAACTTAACATAATTCATACATTATGATCATCAAATTAGTTTTTTAAAACCTGGACTATTAAAATATATGTGGGCTTTATTTTAGTTGATGTAAAATATTTAATATTACCTTTGTAAAGCCTGCTAGAAGGTCTGAAGCAATTATTTCTACAGAAATGTTTTTTTTTTAACCTTGAACCACTTTCTCACTTACGAAACAGGACTCTAAGTCTTCAGGTAATAGAGAGGAAATCTGGAAAACGTTGAATATAGTATTCTGTATTGTCAAAGCCTTTTGTTAATTTGTAACTTAATTTGCCTTTAAGAGTGCTCTTCTTTTATGCTGGATGTGTAGTATATCATGGGTTAAATTTTTATCTAGAGAAAATTACATTTCTCATTAAACAGTTGTCTTGCCATGATAAATATTTATATTGTATATGTATTCATCAGTCTAGGAGTTTTAAAAATCTGTGGATTTAATGGCCATAAATACAAGTATGGCAAATATTTAGATAACCATTTCCAGCTGCCCATAAACTCGAAATACAAAAGTCTATTCTTGAAGAAACATTTGTCTATGTTGTATTTGGAGGTCATAAACACATTATTCACTTATCTATGTGATATTATTTTAAACATAGTAAATATGTTTTAACCTGCTGTGTTCAGCACTTGAGTATCCTCAAGAAGTTTGAATATGCTATTGTAAGTAAGGAACCACTAGTGGGTGTTAAGGAGATAAAGTTTCTGTTCTTAGCCATACTAAGGAGACTTGACAACTGTCTCTGGAAAGGATAACACGTATAGTGTTTTGTAAGAGGTGCAACAAAATTTCTCTCAATTAAATAGTTTGCCTTTTGCCTCAAGCCACCCTTGGGTTAACTCTTCTAGAATACTCACCATGTTTATTTAGATTAGATCACTCTTAATATTTTATTCTTTGGCATTGAAAAGCACATAGCAAGAAATTATTGTAAAATGAAAAATTCCAGGACATGGTTTTACAGTTTTAAGAGAAATATGAAGTTACTTACTGCGTGTTAAGTTGGGTCAGGAAGACCCAGTGGAGAAGTGAAAGGCTACCCACTCCAGTATTATGGCCTGGAGAATTCCATGGACTATATAGTCCATGGGGGTTGCAAAGAGTCAGAAACGACTAAGCGACTTTCACTTTCACTTCAAGTCGCTTCAGTCATGCCTGACTCTTTGCAACCCCATGGACTATAGCCAGGCCCCACTGTCCATGGGATTCCCCAGGCAAGAATACTGGAGTGGGTTGCCATGCCCACCTCCAGGGGATCTTACAACCCAGGGATCAAACCCGCATCTCTTACCATCTCCTGCATTGACAGGTGGGTTCTTTACCACTAGTGCCACCTGGCAAGCCCTGAGATAAATATACTCTTGCAAATTTGATTTATAAAGAGCATGCTTTAAATTCATAGAAATGTTTGCATCAATACCATAGTATTTAGAACTTCATTAGCACATGATTGGATTCACCTTGAACTGCAGGCTTATTCTATGAAAACCTTAGCATTATGAACTGTATTTCACAAACTAGGAGAGATTTGACTATTTTTCAAGAAGCTAGGATTCTTTCAAGGGAAAAGTAGTGTCTAGAATGAGCCCATTTTTATGTGTTAGGTTCTAGCCATTAATCTCCTACAAAGCTGATGAGAGCAGTTCTTGTCAGATTTCTTCCCTGTCCCAATGGATGCAATGGTTTGCGAAGGTTAAGCTGAATCAGAGGCCCTAGCCCACAAAGCCTCCACATATCCTG
Organism: Neotragus pygmaeus; assembly: GCA_006410875.1. Classification (NCBI taxonomy): domain Eukaryota; kingdom Metazoa; phylum Chordata; class Mammalia; order Artiodactyla; family Bovidae; genus Neotragus; species Neotragus pygmaeus. The sequence goes on along the minus strand of SJYV01055318.1, from coordinate 55,753 downwards.
CTCATATACTGTCGTAACAGTGCCTTTCCCAACTAGTTAGGTCTACACTCTGCTTCCTATTTTTAACATGTGGATCACATCCAGCCTTTCATTGGTGAGTTATACCTCTTTCCCATGATCCATGTCTTCTCTACTCTCTATAGCTAGGGTAATATTATCTTCACTGCCTGACCCAGATTCATCCCGGTTCTCTGACCTCCTGATGTCAACTCTGTTTTAACATGGAGATACTATATATTATACAAATGTTCTCACTAAATATAGTTGAATATCAGTGCTTACACATCAACCTAAACTTCCTTGCCATTGAGCTGATGACATTCCAAGCCAACGTCTATTACCAGGACATGTGCCATCATATGATCTGCAATATCCTAAATGAGAGGGTGTTCTTAAGGCTGATTATAAATTGCTATAGCTTCAAATTTAACTGTTACTGAAGTGTTGAGCATACACCAACTCTATCTACAGTATCAGAAACTTTGACTGGGAAACAATAGCTTTTTAATTATATTGTTTACCCAGAAATGCCTACTATAGGGATTACCAGCACCCACACCAATAAAATATGGAAAGCAAAAACTGTGTATTAGACATCTGGGGAGTTGTTCTAGGAAATGACACTAGTGCTTAAATACATGGCTATTAAAATGTTAAGATAAGGTTTGCCTGATGGTCCAGTCATAAAGAATCTGCCTGCCAATGCAAGGAACACAGGCTTGATCCCTGGTCTGGGAAGATTCCACATGACATGGAGCAAATAAAGCCATGTGTCACAACTACAGAGCTTGTGCTCTGGAGCCTACAAATTGCAACTACTAAAGCCCACAGGCCTAGAGCCTGTGCTCTTCAATAACAGAAGCCACTACAATGAGGACCCCACCCACCCCTACTAGAGAAAGTCCATGGACAGCAAGGAGGACCCAGAAAAGCCAAAAATAAACAAATAAAATAAATTTTATAAATAAAATAAGATTATAACTGTTTAAAAATGTTAAGCTTCTTAATCATACATGATAATAAGCTAAAGGGAATTATATAAGGTTTTCAAACAGATGAATAATGCTTTCTTTAAAATAGATAACCAACAATTACCTCCTGTATAGCACAAGGAACTACACTCAATATTCTATAATAACCTATGTGGAAAAAGAATTTAAAGAAAAAAATAATGTGGCAGAATTTATGATTTAGAAAGTTTCTATGGAGAATGAAATGAGAATGGAAGAATAGAGTGGGAGAAGCTTTGGGAAAAGAGATTGGAAAAGCCTAGGAAGAAGGACAAAAATAGGTACTCACTGCTATGGATGAGATAACCCAGAGGATTTAGTAGAAAAATCTTAGGGTAAAGGATGACTGCACCACTAAGTCCCAGATTTGAGAGTATAACTCTTCCAGAATATGTCTCTGAGACTATTGATAGTTTCCTTGCCTTAATTAGAACTAGTTTACAAAGGGGCATGTGGCAAAATCTGCACCTGGGAGACAATAGACCCAATTCTAACAAGAGAAGCCTGGTAAAGGCAAAGAAACAGGCGGAGGCTAACAATCTCCATCATTAAATGCAGGAGGAATAAAGGAGAGCCAGGTATAAGTTGGGGAGTAAGAATGGGAGCAGGTCACCATACAGTCATTTTGGAATTATGTTGAGTTTTAAGTGTTGTGGGGCTTTCAGGTAAAGGACTAGTGGAAAGTTGATATCTTGAATATGAAAACCAGAAAAAAATGTGAATTAGAAGCAAGGTGTCACTAAATGTAAGAGAGTAGAATTTCAAGAAGAGAGGGGCAGCATTATCTCATGATTTGGAAAGGTTAAGTAAGATCATGCTGAAAGTACACCACTGATTTGGCAGTTAGTAGGTTATTGCTGATAATAACAAATGCTTTCTTCATAAAGTGGTGGCATAGTAGATTGTACTGAATGATGGAAAATGAAGAAGTGAATGTAGTTGGCTTATTCAAGTAGTTTGGCAATGAACGCACAGAAAATATTTTTTCTAACTGGTTGCCTAAGGAGAGTTTACAGATTTTTTTTCTAAAACTTTCCTTTAACATTGGGAAACTCAAGAAGGTTAAGGCACCAATTTAAAAAATAAGCAAAAAAACAATCTGGTCCTACATGTAAGGAGCTCAGCAGTTGCCACTTCATTCTAATCACAAGTGAAAAGCCAAACATATTGAAAGACTAGCGACTGAACTGAACTGAGCAGCTCCTCTTGTATTCATAAAACAGAAGCTGGACACAAGGCAAACCATTGCTTCCAAGACTGGAAAGGCAGACCAGGAAATACAGAAAGTCATAGTTTACCAAGGCAGAGACTTATGAGCAGAAACTGCTGTGGAAACTGCTGTTGGGGCAGAAAAAATGAATTTTAATTGATAAATCACTGAAGCATGAGTGTGGACAACTCCAGGGTATCCCAGTAAAAGGGAAAGGGGTGGATGGGTAGCCACAAATTGGTGAGATTTACCTCTAGGAGCTCACCCAGATATCCACAGTAAATATTAGAGAAATATTCCCTCGTATTTCTTTTAGGAGGGGGAAACGAAACCATTTTGAAATACCCAGAGCACTTTGTTCTTAACAAAGTCTGCTCTCGGGGAAACTAATTAACCAGAGTCTAGTCTCCTGGGGTATTATCCTAGCTTACCTAGGAAGGAAATACCCAGCTTTAGCCAACTCTAGCCATCTTCTCCCACTGAAGAAGGGAGAGAAAACTGAGAAACACTTGTGACATTTACAAACCACAGGCAGAGACTAGATAAAAGGCCACTGCTGTAACACAGGAGTAAATAACACTTCAACTCCCCTACATCTCAGAACTACACCACTAAGGGCCTATTTACAGCAGCTTCTTTGATCTGGTATAACATTTCTGGCTATCACAGAAAAAACTACAAGGCATTCCCAAAAAAAGAATTTTAAAAAAGACAAAATTCTGTTTTGGGGGGGAATGCATTGTAGTTAAATTTAAAAAATAAAAAGACAATGTAAGCATTAGAACCAGATATGGCAGGGCTTTTGGAATTATCAGCCTAGGAATTTAAAACAAATATGAATTATGGATAAAGTAGACAGCATGTGAGAACAGATGGTCCATGTAAGTGGAAAATCCTAGGAAAGAACCAAAACTAATGCTGGAGATTAAAAAAAAAAAAAAACTGTAACAGAAATGAAAAATGCCTTTGATGAACTAATTAGACTAGATACAAATAAGGAAAGCTTATCTGAGCTATACAACATAAAGCCAGAATCCTTGTAAACCAAGAAGCAAACAGAACAGAGTGAAAAAAAACTGAACAGAATATCCATGGGTGGTGGGGTAACTTGCATGTAATAGAAATGCCAGAAGAAATCAAAGTGAAAGGGGAAAGAGGAAATATTTGAAGCAATGATGTCAAGAATTTTCCCTAAGTTCATGTTAGACAACAAACTCAGACTTAGGAAGGAAATCCAGAACACCAAGCAAGATAGATACAAAAACAGACACTTATGCCCCTCATCTTCAAACTACAGAAAATCAAAAATAAAGAAAAAATTCTGAAAGAAGCCAGAGATTGGATAACTGCCTTACCTAAAAAATCCAATACAGTATTATAAAGTAAAATAAAGTAAAAATAAAAAACATTTTTTTAAGAATAAAAGAAAAACAAAATTTAAAAGCAAAAAAAAAAAGAAAGAGAGAAACAAAATAAAAATAACATCTTACTTCTTAAAAACCATGAAAGCTAGAAGAAAGCAGAGTGAAATACTTAAAGTATTGAGAGAAAAATAATACTCCATCAATCTGGAATTCTGTAACCTGTGAAATTATCCTTCAGAACTAGTGGAGAAATAAAGACTATCAGTCAAACAAAAATTGAGGAGCTTTTTTGCCAGTAGACTTGCCTTGCAAGAAATGTTAACAGTTCTTTGGAGAGAAGGAGAATAATAAACATAAAGAGAATTATTAGAAAGTGATCTAGTTTCATTCTTTTACAAGTGGTTGACCAGTTTTCCCAGCACCACTTGTTAAAGGGATTGTCTTTACTCCATTGTATATTCTTGTCTCCTTTGTCGAAGATAAAGTGTCCATAGGTGTGTGTGGATTTATCTCTGGGCTTTCTATTTTGTTCCATTGGTCTGTATTTCTGTCATTGTGCCAATACCATACTGTCTTGATGACTGTGGCTTTGTAGTAGAGCCTGAGGTCAGGCAAGTTGATTCCTCATGTTCCATTCTTCTTTCTCAAGATTGCTTTGGCTATTTGAGGTTTCTTGTATTTCCATACAAATCTCGAAATTATTTGTTCTAGGCCTGTGAAAAATACTGCTGGTAGTTTGATAGGGATTGCATTGAATCTATAGATTGTTTTGGGTAATATACTCATTTTCACTATATTGATTCTTCCGATCCATGAGCATGGTATATTTCTCCATCTATTAGTGTCCTCTTTGATTTCTTTCATCAGTGGTTTATAGTTTTATGTATATAGGTCTTTAGTTTCCTTAGGTAGGTATATTCTTAAGTATTTTATTCTTTTCGTTGCAATGGTGAATGGAATTTTTCCTTAATTTCTTTTTCTACTTTCTCATTATTAGTGTATAAGAATGTAAGGGATTTCTGAGTGTTGATTTTATATCCTGCAACTTTACTATATTCATGGATTAGCTCTAGTAATTTTCTGGTGGAGTCTTTAGGGTTTTCTATGTAGAGGATCATGTCATCTGCAAACAGTGAGAGTTTTACTTCTTCTTTTCCAATTTGGATTCCTTTTATTTCTTTTTCTGCCCTGATTGCTGTGGCCAAAACTTCCAGAACTATGTTGAATAGTAGCGGTGAAAGTGGGCACCCTTTTCTTGTTCCTGACTTTAGGGGAAATGCTTTCAATTTTTCACCTTTGAGGATAATGTTTGCTGTGGGTTTCTCATNAGAACTACGTTGAATAGTAGTGGTGAAAGTGGGCACCCTTGTCTTGTTCCTGACTTTAGGGGGAATGCTTTCAATTTTTCACCATATACTGTTTTATAAGTAGTTTCATTTGCTGCTATCTTCTAAGAGTATGAAAATAACTTCCTCATTCATTTTTTTTCATTAGGATGCACACATTCAGCAAAAGTTTACACATCTCTTATGGGACCAAAGAAAATAGCATGAAAAAGTTTTCTGTTCATTTCCATTATATGACAAATTTGTAGTTTGTGTTTTGTTTATATTTTATGTGCTTTTATTTTGTTAAAAAAAACTTTCTAAACAAATGAAAAAACTAGGAAACATAGATAGACAGAAAGTAAATTTTCATTTGATATTTAGCCATGCTATCCTGAAAGCCAAAGAAAGCTGGTGTCTCTTTGATCACTAAAAATTCTTTGGAATCATGTTAGAGTACAGATATTTTAGAATTTTGACATATTTTTAATAACTACTGGAGAAGGGAATGGCAAACCATTTCAGTATTCTTGTCTGGAGAACCCCATGAACCATACGAAAAGGCAAAATGATAGAATACTGAAAGAGGAACTCCCCAGGTCAGTTGGTGCCCAATATGCTACTGGAGATCAGTGGAGAAATAACTCCAGAAAGAATGAAGGGATGGAGCCAAAGAAAAAACAATACCCAGCTGNGACAGAGGATGAGATGGCTGGATGGCATCACCGACTCGATGGATGCGAGTCTGAGTGAACTCCAGGAGTTGGTGATGGACAGGGAGGCCTGGCGTGCTGCATGGGGTTGCAAAGAGTTCAACACGACTGAGGGAATGAACTGAACTGAACTGAAGATGAGGAAGGAGAAGGAGGACTGGGCGACTCCAACATTAGAACTCCTGTCCTTTTCAGAGAGAGGAATAACATGTGACAAAATAACGGAATCTCCGTAAAGGTTATATGGATCTTCACTGTACTTGGAAACTTTCTGTAGGTCTGTAATTTTCAAAATAAAAGCCAAGAGAAGTAAATTTAGATCTACCAAAAAACAAAAGAATTCCTGTCCTTTGGAGGATTGTGACCTCCCTGTTCCTAGATGTGTGAGGTCACGTATCAGTGTGGAATGGTTTCTATCACAGGTCACAGAATAGCTAATTAAGATCGGTTTAAGTGATGAAGGGTTATTCCATGTAACATGAAATATAGAAGGAAATGGTCGGAGCTGTCACAGGACTTAAAGTTGAGTTGGTGTGCCAGCTTCAGCATCACAGCTACATCCCAGGCAAGATGCTAGAAGAGCCAGCCATATCTGTGCACTTTACTAGGGATGGAGGAGTTTTCCTAGAAGCTCAGCCATTATCCTTGCATTCCTCTCAATGTGCCCCAACAGCAGTGCCTGACTACCATTACTTGACATCCGCCCCTCAAAAAAATAAAAAATAATGCCCCCCTCCCACGACCATGGATCCATAGTTGGGGTTTTTTTTTGCCTCTACTCCAGGAATAGAGCTTTTATTTGTTTAATAAAAAACCAACTCTTTTGCAAAGAAAAACAGTTGGCGAGAAGAGTGACACTGTTGAACATTTTTGCAAGTACTATTAACTATAGGTTGGGGCTTAATGGAAAGCAACCAGCTCCTCACACCTGTTTGAACATTCAGTCTGTTGTGATATGTTGTTGTGGATGAAATATCTGAAGGAAACTAGTGTCGTAGAGATAGGCACTGCTGCATTTTTTAATAATTCAAATAATTGTGGCTATTCTACTTTGAAACTATATCCAAACTTGGCAAGTGGCGGTTTCTTAAATGTTAGTTGCCATGTAGAATTTGAAACTGTAACAATGTGCTTTTTGTACTGCATAATATTAAAATCCAATGGTCTCTCTTGAACACTGAATGGTTCTTTTACAGACCCATTCAGAATCTGTAACATTGGTCATTTGAAAAAAAATAATAATTCCCTGAGTTATGCAAACCTTCCAGATGTTGACACATTTCATTACACAATACCAAAAAATTACATTTGTTGATATTACCACTCATCTCATCAGAAAGTGATGAGAAGCCTCTACATCAAGGTATGGATAAAAGTTTCCAAAATTTCACTTTTCTCTTGAAAGCAGATTTTTATCAGAAGCTACAAATGCTGTCAGTGGTTTCTTTCTGGACGTGACAGGCTTGCTTCATCAGCTTTAGAGAGCAATATCTGCCAAACACCCAGGATCCCACACAGGACAGACACATGGCATGTTGTTGCCTCACGCTCTCAGGCTCCGCTTGCCTAGGGCAGATTCTCAGCCTGTCCTTATTTTTGATGACTTGGACAGTTCTGAGGAGTCTGGGTTAAGTATTTTATAAAGTGTCTCCCATTTGGGGTTTGTCCGGTGTTTTTTTCATACTTACCTGGGGACGATGGTTTTCTGGAAGGAAGATGGCACGAGTCGACTGCCGTTCTCATCACGTCATGTGGCGGGTGTGTAACATCAACACAGCTTACCCTCATTCATGCTGCACTTGCTCACCTGGCTGAGGCTGCGTTTGTCAGGTTTCTTTACTATAAAATCTCTCCTTTTACCCCCTTTCCATACTGTCCTCATTAGAAAGAGGTCCTTATGTGCAGCCCTTACTTAAGGGGCAGGGAATTATGCAGTTGTGTGGATACACAGATTATTTGGATTTTTCTGCCAAGGAGATATGTCTATTCCTCCTCCATTTATTTATATCCATATGTAGTCATGGATATTATACTTCGGGTTATACTTTGTCTTCTTGCTAAAATTATATCCAGTTTTGGCCATGGAAATTCATTCAATTGGCTACCGTTTCCCTTTGACATACCTCATCATTATGGGGCTTTTATTTCCACTTTAAACACTTCTGTACTTTCTGACACAAAAAGATGCTCTAGGCTCCTTTTATATATTTCCCATTCCAGTCCTAGAATCAGCCATTTAGCCAGTGCAAAAAATTTTTTAAATCTTTTTAACTTTAAAATATTCAAAAAATAAACGTACAGCGGAGTAAATTATTATAAGGAACACACCCTTCCAGTGTTGTGCTGGCGCCGGCTCACACAGCCCCTAAGAGCTGCTTGTGTAATCTCTTCCTAGCTCCACAATGACATCATGTTGGTAGACTGAAATTGGCCACAGTGGTAGTATTTACATGATGGAGATCAGGAACCTCTACAAGTCCGGGCTTTCTTTCCCCCTTGGAGAGTCAGCTATTACACACCAGCCTACCGCTGCTTGTAACTGCCACCCAAGGAAAGAAGGAAAACCACAAGCCAGCCACCTCGGTAACCCCTCCATATTGTCCATCCCAGTCCTCTCTCTCCAGAAGTCACTGCTACCCTTACTTGACAGTAATCGCTTCCTTGTGTGTATTTTATCTCCCATGTGTCCATCCCTGGACACTATGGTTAATATCATACATTATTGACACTGGTGTATATTTTAAGCCTTTAATCTACAGGCTGACTTTCCATCCCTTCTTTGTCTTTACAATTTATCTGTTGATGCATGTGGACCATTTTATCTGTAGACGTCCCCTCATCTGGAGTTTTACTGATTGTATACTTACAGGAATCCTAAAGGAAATCAATCCTGAATATTCATTGGAAGGACTGATGCTAAAGCTGAAGCTCCAATACTTTGACTACCTGATGCAAAGAGCTGACTCACTGGAAAAGACCCTGATGCTGGGAAAGATTGAGAGCAGGAGGAAAAGAGGGCGACAGAGGATGAGATGGTTGGATGGCATCACTGACTCAATGGATATGAGTTTAAGCAAACTCCAGGAGATAGTGAAGGACAGGGAAGGCTGGTGTGCATCAGTCCATGAGGTTGCAAAGAGTTGGACACGACTGAGCAACTGAACAACAAATACTTATGGGTATATTTCAGCATGTTTCCCTGTTCTCCATTATTTACCATATCAAATTGACATTGACAGAATATTCCACCTAACACATTCTCTTCAATTGTCCATGAAACGTATCAAGACAACCTGCATAAATTTCGACCCCATGAACTACAGCCCACCAGGCTCCTCTGTCCATGGAATTCTCCAGGCAAGAATACTGGAGTGAGTATTCCCCTCTCCAGGGGATCTTCCCAACTCATGGATCAAAACTGGGTTTCCTACACTGTAAGCAGATTCTTTACTGTCTAAGCCACCAGGGAAGCCCCTCCATTAAAAAAAAAAAAAAAACAGCAAATGTAAAAGAATTGAAACCAAACAGAGAGTGTTCTCTGATCACAATGGGATTAAACTAGAGAGGAATAACAGAAAAATAACAGGAAAAATCTCCAAATACTTGGAAGCTAAATTACACTTTTCAAAATATTCCATGTGTCAAATAGGAAATCTCAAAGGAAATTAAAAACAACAACAACAACATAGAACTGATATGCAAACAGCATATGAAAATTTGTGAGACACAGCTAGTGCAGTGATAAGAAGGCAAATTTTAACCCCAAACTGTCATGTTAGGAAAAAAGAAAAGTCTCAGATCAATAGTCTATACCCTCACCTCAAGAACTTAGAAAAAGAAGGGCAAATAAATTCAGAAGCTTAAGGAAGGAAATAATAGAAATCAAAAACAATGTGATCATAAGCAAGGGAGAACATCAGTGGAACAAAATCTAGGTCTTTGAAAAGATCAACAACATTGACAAACCTCTAACAACATTGTCATTTTTCAAGAGAAAAGACAAATTCCCAATATTGAGACTGAAATGAGTGTTACTAAAGACTCTGCAAACATAAAAAAATATTACAAACAACTCTATTAATATATGTATAAATTTGGGAAACTAGATGAAATAGATCAATTCCTCAAGAAATATAAATGACCATAATTCACTCAATAAAAAGTACATAATTTGAATTGCTCTTTAAGTATTAAGAAAATTGAATTTAAATTTAAAAAGTCTCCCAAAAGAAATCTTGAAGCCCCGATAGTTTCACTGGAGAATTCTCCCAAAGGCTTAAAGAAAAATTAGCGCACACACACACACACACACACACACACACACACAAAACACAGATTCTACAAAATCTATTCCAGAAAATAGAAGAGAACACCTTCCAACTCATTTTATGAAGTTAGTATTACATTGCTATGAAAACTAAAGACACTATAAGAAAAGCAAACTATAAGACCGATATGCCTCACAAGAGTTAACGCAAAAAAATCCTTCACAAAATATTAATAAATAGAATTCAGCTACATATCAAAAAACTGTACATTAAGACCAAAGTCATGTTGATTCAAGGCATGCAAATGTAGTTCAGTATTTGAAAATCTAACAATGTAATCCACCATATTGGTCTGAATAGGAAGTCATATCAGCATATCTGAGGACATTTAAGTTCCTTGCTGTTGTTTCACTCCCTAAGTCCTGTCCAACTCTTCGTGACCCTGTGGACTGTAGCCCACCAGGCTTCTCCGTCCAAGGGATTTCCCAGGCAAGAATACTGGAGTGGGTTGCCATTTCCTCCTCCAGGGGATCTTTCCCACCCAGGGACTGAACCTGTGTCTCCTGCACTGGCAGGCGGACTCTTTACCCCTGAGCAACCTGGGAAGCCATGGAAGTCCTTACATGAAGAGTAACTCTGCCTGCTGCCTGCTTCTGTAATAAAGTTTAACTGCAGCACAACAATGCTGACTGATTTACATTCTGTCTATGACTGCGTTTGAGTGGCAGTAGCCACAATGAGAAGTTATGACAGCAATCAGTTGACCCACAAAACCTAAATTATTTCCTCTCTGACCTTTTTCAGAAAGTGTGTTGACAGAGCTCTAAAGCAATGTCCTGTGTGCTTCTTTAAAACTGGGTCACTTCCCTGCCTTCATTCCATCTGGTGGGGAGGGGATAGGAAATGTGATGTTGGTCCCCTGCAGCATGTAACACTGTCACTGATGTTTTATTGGTGACAATGTAGCTCCACGGCCAATTGAGCTGCAAGGGGGTCTTTGGGGTGCCTTGTAATTGGCCCCAGCTAGACATGTCACGAGCCCGGCTACTGTTCTTTCACAGTGGTAAAGGAGTGGATTTGGAGGCTAGCTACCAGTCTCCTCATAGCTAAAGAGAGCATTCTTTTATCTTCTTTCTCTTTCAATAATGAAGAATTTTCAAGTCCTAACATTTTCCCAGCATAACTTAAACATTGACTTTGGAGGTTTAATATGACACATTCTTCTTTCATGGCCTTTTTTCCCATGTAACTTCAGTTTGGAATTTTTTGTTCATCCAAGGAATATTTAGGATGATGTTTCTTAGTTTTCCAGTAGTTATCTATTTTTTAAAG
>SJYV01055318.1:0-42874 GCA_006410875.1 Neotragus pygmaeus | reverse complement strand
ATATATATAAATAACTTTTTTGGCTGTGCCAGGTAGGTCTTAGTTGCAGGATCTTAGCTGTGGCACATGGGATCTAGTTTCCTGACCAGGGATTGAACCCACGCCTCTTGCAGTAGAAGCCCAGTCTTAACCACTGGACCACCATGGAAGTCCCTGGAGTTCGTGCTTTTGTAATATATATGTACGTATTTTATTTGCTTACTTATTTGGCTGCACTAGGTTTTAGTTTCAGCATTCGAAATCTTAAGTTGTGGCATGTAAGCTCTAAGTTGCAGCATGTGGGATCTACTTCCCTGACCAAGGATTGAACCCAGGTCCCCTGCATTGGGAGAGCAGAGTCTTAGCCACTGGACCACCAGGGAAGTTCCTGAAGTCATATAAGAATATGACTAATTTATTTCTAATTTTATTAATAGGACATGGCCTTAACACTTACCTTTTTGAGAATGTGTTTACCTTATTTATGATCACACACATAAAAGATTTGTAATACCTGGACATACATATGAGTGTTGATGTATTCCTTCAAATGACAAGGTTTTATTTACTATATGCATCAAGTTTGATTGTATTATTTAATTTTATGTCCTTTCTTATTTTTTTCCATCTCGATGTGAAAGGATTACCAATCTCTCTCATTTCCAGGTAGCCCAGGGGTAAAGAATCTGCCCGCCAATGCAGGAGACACGAGAGACACAGGTTCGATTTCTGAGTCAGGAAGATCCCCTGGAGGAGGAAATGGCAACTCACTCTAGTATTCTTGCCTGGAGAATCCCATGGACACAGGTGCCTAGTGGGCTACAGTCCATGGGGTTGCAGAAAGTCGGACACAACTGAGCACAAACTGATTCTCATTGTGTGTAGAATAAGCAAACAAAAAGGTTCTTCTTCAGTGGTTTTTTACTCACTGGCCTAACTGCTGAGGGTAAATGCAAACTAACATTTGAATAAGATCTAAGGAGATTTCCAAATGATAATTTCTGTTACGAGAACTTATCATAGTACTTGGTGAAACAACATCTTAAGAACCCTGCCTACTTATCTCTTGATAGTCACTCAACTTCCAGAAAGTTTAAACAGAGCTAACAATTTCACAGAGCTTTTGAAGTACAGTTACAAAAATTGGAATCATCAAAGGTTCTTCCCTAATTTTGGTCCATTGCAGTGAACGTGTTTAGAGTGGTTTATTTCTGAAGAAAAGGTACACTATTATAGAATTAGCTTATTTCAATGCAGGAGGGCAGAACAAAATGTGAGGCTTAAGTATGATCACACAGTCTTCAGTGTAGCAAATAAGCCTTTCTATAGAACAAAGATAACCCGAGCATTACAACTGTCATATAAAATTTTTCTAGGGTCAACTTTTGAAAGAGTACTTCTGTTAAGCTATATGTCCTAATTATTAAGATGGCTGAGAAAGGTCAAAGCCATCATTGCCCTTGAGGCAACAAATATGTGTTCATTATCTGCTGTATGCAGGAAACTAAGTGGACAGAGCTTTGAATTCAGGGGTTTAAAAGAATTAAAAAAAAAAAAAAACAGACACAGCCCTGAGAAGATCCAATAAAAGTTCATAGGGAAAATAAGATACTTTTCAGTGGGTGAAAGCTGAGAAGGTATTGTGAATGGAAGAGTGATCATCAAGAAACAGCTAGAGGGAAGGCTTCCCTGGTGGCCCAGCGGTTAAGACTGTGCTTTCAGTGCAGGGGACGTGGGTTCGACCTCTGCTCGAGGAACTAAGATCCCACATGCTGCATGGTGCTGTCAAAAAAAAAGAAGAAGAAGAAAGGGTTCAGTTCAGTTCAGTTGAGACGCTCAGTCATGTCTGGCTCTTTGCGACTCCATGGACTGCAACACACCAGGCTTCCCTGTCCATCACCAACTCTTGGAGCTTGCTCAAACTCATGCCCACTGAGTCGGTGATGCCATTCAACCATCTCATCCTCTGTCATCTCTTTCTCCTCCTTCCTTCAATCTTTCCGAGCATTAGAGTCTTTTCTAAGGAGTCAGTTCTTTGCAGCAGGTGGCCAAAGTATTGGAGCTTCAGCTTCAGCATCAGTCCTTCCAATGAATATTCCGGACTGACTTGCTTTAGGACGGGCTGGTTGGATCTCCTTGAAATCCAAGGGACTCTCAAGAGTCTTCTTCAACACCACAGTTAAAAAGCATCAGTTCTTTGGTGCTTAGTTTTCTTTATGGTGCAACTCTCACATCCACACATGACTAATGGAAAAACCATAGCTTTGACTTTGTTGGCAAAGTAAGGTCTCTGCTTTTCAATATGCTGTCTAGGTTTGTCATAGTTTTTCTTTGTCACAGCCAAGTCCTTTTCTTCCAAGGAGCAGGCATCTTTTCATTGCATGGCTGCAGTCCTCATCTGCAGAGGATGGTGAGATTTTGGCATGTGGAATTCACAGGCATGCTCATGCTCAGTCGTGTCCCACTCTTTGTGACCCCATGGATTGTAGCCCGCCAGGCTCCTCTGTCTCTGGGATTCCCTGGGCAAGAATACTGGAGTGGGTTGCCATATCCTCCTCCAGGGGATCTCCTGCATTGCAGGCAGATTCTGTACCAGCTGCGCGACCTGGGAAACCCCGGGATTCAGAGGCAGGAGCAGAGAAAGCAGGCATATGCCAGGGAGGGATATGCACAAGAACAGTGAGTGACTTCACATGAAAATGAAAGAAAAAGTAAGAGGAGGAAATGGGCAGACCGCTGTCAAGAGTGGGAAAGAATTTTCAGGGTCCCTTAAAGCACTGACTGGCACTAACCTGAAGCTCTTTTAGTAAATGTCGAGGTTAGGAGTAACTACAGAAATAGCATATGAAAGGACTCAGGACAGAAAATACAACAGTATGTGCACTTCGCTCCTAATGTAACTTAGCAAACTGGGAATAGTTGAACTGGTCTGCCTGCATTCTGTAAACAAAATGGTCTTGAAGATGTTTCTAAGGGTGTGTATTTATTACAGCCACTGATCACCACTACGTAATTCTGGGGTGGGAAAAGCTGACATAGCTTAAAATCTGAAATAGGGCATGGTTTAGGCTGTTAACCTACTTACATAATGCACATTCCTAGGACATGAAAATCTGGTTACAGGAGTGATGTTAGAAATGTCACCAGGTGTGTGTAGATACAAATAGCAGATTATGTGTTTTTAGAAACAGCATGAACAATACATTGAAAGGGGCTCCAAGAAAAAGATGAGAGTTCTCTAATTACAGACTAAACCAAATGTTAAACCTTTGCAAAAATGCTGCCACCTTAAAACAGGAAACTTCTGCAGCTTATGTGAGGCACCATTACATTTCCAACTCTCATCTCTCCCAGAATCTCAATACCTTGACTGAGGTATTACTACAAATGGACCATGTTTTCAAAAGCATTTAATTTATGAACGTTTCCATGTGTGCGTTAGGATAAACATTGGTTTATATGTCAAGTATGCCTCTACAGGGTACAGCAAGATTAGCCTGCTGACATGTTTTTTAAAAGAAAACTAGTTCATTAGAAGAAAACCATTTTCATCTGCAATTACTGCAGTTATTAAAAACGCAGTCCTACTGTAGGGCAAAGGGAACTATACTCAGTATCCTGTGATAAGCCATAATGGAAAAGAATATGAAGAATGTATATATATGTGTGTGTGTGTGTGTCTGAGTCACTTTGCTGCACAGCAGAAATTAGCACATTGTCAAATCAATTGTACTTCAATACATAGCGTTTTAAAAATTCATGGCAGTCAAAATACTAGTATGCAAAAGGAGAGCCTGAGGACTCCTTTATAGGTACAATCTCCATTAGGCAATGTGCTGTTTATCCCTGTTCTAAAGCAGTCAGAACTTGGGAACATTTTAACCAGTTTTTCTTTCTTTGTGTAATTGCTTTACAATGTTGTTAGTTTCTGCTGTACAGCAAAGGGCGTCAGCTGTAAGTATACATCTATCCTCTCCCTCTTGTACCTCCTTCCATCCCACCCAGCCCCATCCCCCTGACCCCTTCTAGCTCCATGTGGTATATAGCAGCTTTCCACCCACTGTTTTACACGTGTATATATGTCAATCCAATCTCTCAGTTCATCCCACCCTCCCCTTCCCGCTGTGTCCGTGTCTGTTCTTTATGTCTGTGTCTCTGTCCCCACCTTGCAAGTAGGCTCATCTGTGCCATTTTTCTAGATTCCACCTATATGTGTTAATATATGATACTTTTCTCTGAGAACCTGGGAATTTGCATTCTTTGCTATTACAGTGTATCAGAGAAAGATTTGCCACGTCTTTTGAGGTAAAACCAGAACCTCTGAAGAACAGCAGTTGAATTAGCTGTGTGAGTGTTTTCCAGGGAAACTGAAGCCATAGGATACTGCATACAATAGAGATAGAGATTTACTACAAGAAATTGACTCACACAACTGTGGAGGCTGACAAGTCTGAAATCTGCAGGGTAAGCCAGCAGGTTGGAGACTCAGGGAGGCTGGGGACCCGTGGACAGCTGATGCTGCAGGTCAAATCTGAAGCCATCTGAAGGCAGACCTCCCTTTTCCTGGAGAATGGGTTTTTTTCTCTTATGGCCTCCAACTGATGAGATGAGGCCCACCCACATTATGGAGGGCAGTCTGTTTTATTTAAAGTCAGCTGACTATAAATGTTAATCACATCTAACAAAGAACCTCCACAGCAACAGCTAGACTGGTGCTTGATGAGACCAGGCATCCAGTCTGGGTACCACAGCCAAGCCGAGTGGACACATAAAATTAACCATCACGCTAGTCAGGAGTCAAACATCTTCAGCAGACAGATTTATTATTGACCTCTGTGTTGAATAGAAAGCAGGTGAAGTCGAGACATTCTGGGCTTGGTGTTTGTAGTTTTAGCCTGAAACCGCCAATATGTGATCATTTTTAATCTACAAAAAAGGGTAACTGGGTACAACTCAATACAGCATTTACACTTTCCCACTGTTGTAATGATGGTGTCATCTTCATTCCAACGGTTCATCAGGGAACCAGCTTCTTTCTATAAAGCTTACTCCCCGGGAACAGCCCAGGACTTTGCACGAAGAGGTGCCTTCTGCTTAAGAAATGCTCATTTGAGGAAAAGTGGCAGCAAAAACCCAATCTGTCTATAGTCAGACTGACGTTTTCCTCCCCTTAATGACAAATCATCAGTACGAACTTTTCACCTAACAAAAACCTGAATGAAGAAGTCTTTTAGCCCCACTGGATCTATGGTGCAATGCTTATGCTTAATGGTTTGCTTAAACTGCACTTCTAATTGCTTTTCCATAAGGGAGAATACACCTTAAGTGAATTAACCCCAAACATCCTTTTTCAGAGTATTTTGACTATAAAAAGCAATAGTATTTTCCCTTCTATAAATAGTCCTTGAAACATTTCATACACGTGAATTTAAATAAAAATGTATGTAGTGTTAATGCTAAGAATTAACAAAGAAATGCTTTTAGATTTGCTGGAATTAAGTATGTGAAAAGAGGAACTGCCAGATGGGGAGGCACTGTGCATTTTCTTTACCTCTCTGAAGGTAGAGAACCTTAGGACGGGAAAGTCAAAGGTGAAGAAGCAATTTTTCCTATCATAATGAAAGAGGTGCTATGAGAAATCCAAAAAAAAATTTTTTTTTCCTGCCACTGGTTCCTGGCCAGATTATTAACTGGATTTTCAGAATTAATCTCTTTCTTTCAAAGATGCATCACTGTTTAACTGATGAATTTGAGACAAAATGACATCTGTGAGCTCATCACTCTAGTCCAGGTGAATGGTCAAGGGAGGGTTTTCAGCAAAGTTTTAGACAAGTAGCCCAAAGAGAATGTCTAAAAAGATAATTTACAGGACTGACAGACAGTAAGTGCCAAAGGAATGCTTAATGCCAATTTTATCTCATATGAATAAAAAACATGATTGATCTATACATTCTAACAGCCTTTGGGAGATTCTTTGTTTGAATTCTCGCCTGGATTAAAGTTTTGATGCACAACATTTTGATTTTTTTTATTTACAATTTCTATCCTTCCTTTCAAGGTACAAAAGTTTTAAGACAAAACAAAAGAAACCCTAGAACTTTACATTTCAACAACCAAGTATTGTCCTAGAGGCAGCTATTAGAATCTTATATTTATCAAATGAGAAAATATTTCAAATTCAAAGGGAAAAAATGTTATACCAAATAGAAATTTATCATCTGTTATAATTTCAGGAAGATCTACATTATCTAAAGCCATTCTATAATTTTTATTCATATATTTTTGTGGAGTTCACGTATCTTTTTCTTACAGCAAACATAACACTGTAGGCCATGAGAAGCTGCAGTACTATTGTTTAATTAGCAGCAAATGAATATTTTATAACTGAGTAACTGGACAATAAATAGCCTGCTTCTTTGGATGTGTATGTTTAAAATGTAGTCTCGCTGCAGCTTCATAATGTGATTGCTATTTTACAGAGCTTATACACACACAGAAAATATGATCTTTGTCTATATTTTATACAAACACAACAGTAGTTTGTGAATACATTTTAAGTACATGATATACAGGATAAGCCACTTGATTTCCCGGTATCACAGAAGAGCAAATTTTAAATGCAATAAAAATATACAAAATGCAGCCTGGAATGCAGTTTCTCTTTTCTATTTTGACTCAAAACTTTATCATCAGAACATTTTTAGAGTACTAGTCCAAACACTTTTTCGTCAGCTAAAAATACAATTTCAGCAGTCCAGCTTATGTTCAGGCATGATGCAATCCATTTCCGAATGGATGCCCAGTTTTAGTTAAATTCAAAAGGCTGTTAGTAACGTACAGCACGTTCTTCACTCCACACCATATTATAAAGCCCATGTTTCTTTCCGAGTCACGGTCACCTTTGTGGACAAAGCTGGGTTTGTTCTGGTATAACATTTGCACGTCCAGGGTTTCCTTTTGCAAGTGCACATGAATACATTGTGGTGGGTGGTGTAAAAGTCTTGTTAAAGACAAATGAAGTCACAGTATAAAAATATATTGTACACCTTTACACCTAATGTAGTCCTTTTTTTTTCCTATGGATAAAAAAAACAAAACGACTGAACGAGACAGAGAAGTCTGTAGCACCATGAAGTGTTGTATCCCAAGTTACATTAGCAGCATGATCCGACAGAATATTGAAGGAGTGTTTCTGAGAAGATACACATTCATTCTGGGTCATCTGTACCACTGAAGCTTATACAATGAAGTGTTTCACACATTAGCAATAGTTCTGTCCTTTCTAAGCTAGGTAACTTATCAAAAGACACTGCCTTCCATCCTCAGAGGTTGACGATATTGCAGAAGGGCCAGGGGTGATAGGAACATGCCTTGCCCGTTGTGGGTCGTATCATTTGGATGCATATAGGATCAGAAAGGAGCTCTGCATGGGTTCTCAGCACAGAGCTACACAACACAGCTTAACGTGGATCTATGGGATCACCACAGACTATCTGTGTGATTGACATGGCTGCTGACACAGTGTGAGAGAAATAAGACAAGGTCTCAACATAGGCACTCATTTCTCAGAGGTTAACAGTCTGCCATTGCTAATGAAGAATACGTGATGTCCAAAAGACCTCCTCCAATGTCACCTGGATCTCAGTAGGCTAGAAGCAACTTGGGTGAATATTTTTTTTTTGTATTTTAACTTACATACTGGGAAGACAGTGTGTTTTGAGACACGTAAACCTTGTAAAAAAATAAACCATTGTAAAACCTTATGAAAAGACACACACTGATTCTGTGCAATATAGCAAATTGATAAGAAAACACTGTAAAACTGTACCTGTTTAAAATACCGTCTACCATTCTTGAACACAAAGCATTATACATCAAAGGCCTATATATCTATCCTCTAATGGCACTTGAAACAAATTATAATAAGTCTTAAAATAAAAGGCATAACCTATAAGAAAGTTTTTCTGTAAAGGTTTAGATTCGTTTTGAAAGTGCTATATCTTGTAATATGTGTAGTATAGAGGTTGACCAAGCTCTATTTTTTAAAAAAATATTGGCCTATATATGTGTATTGCTTACTAGATGAATAATCCTGAAATATGTACTCTTTAACATTCATTATTAGCTTAATAAAGCAGTCAGCTCTGGCTCATGGTTTCAGTCAGTATATGGTTTTTAAAAACCGCTACTGTCCCAATTAACACAATACATCACTATGTTGCACAAGTGACTAAGAAGAATAAAACACAAGCAACACATCGGCAAAAATACATAGTTTGGAAGAAACACCTACATGAAATTAACAAGTTGCACAAACAGTAGCGTGTGATCAGTCAGGACATGAACAACGGAGCTTGGTAACAGTTTTAAGGGTTAAGATGCATGTTTTAAGGGTTTTAAGATGCATGTTGTAGCAGTGACCAGTAGCTATCAAGGTGATGTTCGGGTCCATCCGTGGAGAATATTGCTTATAGTGTCAGTATCCTTCCATGCTCGTGCTTCGGTATCTGGTGTGACCTTAATTTGTACAAACACGTGGAAGGTCAAACTGAATGAGGTTCAATATCTTGTCTGAGGTCCAAATTCTAAACTGAAATATTTTTACTTAATAACAATCCCTTTAAAAAAAAAAAAAGAAAAAAACAAACCCAAGCAAAGGCACTACTAGTAATTTTGAGGATGATGATTCTGGCCACTGGAGAATGAAAACAGAATTGGCAATCATTATTTTTAATCACATCCAGTTGACATCAAAAGTGTCAATTTTCTTTTTAAGGGAAAAAAAAAAAAGAGCCAGTTCGGTGTTACAGCCTTGTCAGACCATTGTGCAATTAAAATAAAATGAGTCTACCTCATGTTTTAATAGAGTTTCTCTCAAAGGGGGTTTAGTGACCACTATGGTCAGTTTAAAAAATGAATGAGCAGAATTCCCTCTTACTTGGAAGTGTGATTTTCAAGTCTGTGGGAAAGCAACAGGCAAAGGGGTGTGTACACGTGAAAACAGAGTCCACGATTTCAGCCCTGGTGCCCTGGAAGGTATGCTGGGCGAGAATTAGGCTAAATATATATATATATACACCTACATGGCGCCATTCCCCATTTCCAAAATGCTTTACTTAATAAATCCTGGTACTCCCTTTTTACTTTTTTATTAGCAGTGAAATACAGCCCACTAAAAGGCCAACATCTCAGTTCGTTCATCTGACTTCTCTTTAAGCAAATTTTAGACAAAAATAAAGTAGTGCTTCCACACTTGTGATTCGTGATTTCTATTTAAAAACAGGTTTTCTATTTATTTGTGCTCTGTCACCAAAATTTTTTTTCTTTTCTTTTTTCTTTTCCTCTTGACGGTGATTAAAGCAATATTGAACACTAATCATTCAACTAATGATTTAAGTAAGCAATCTGTTTCATAGAAACTAAAGCGGGCAGCAACACAGCAGAGCTAAAAGCCTACTTTGAGAGCAAATAGTCTCCTAGGCAAATGCTCAGGAGCAGTTTGAAAAAATTTTAAATGTATTTCCTTATTAACATATATAATTTTAATGCCTTTGGAACACTTTTTTTTAATAAAATGTAACTTTTAATAATAAAATTTAAATACATACGTATAAAAACTACTGCTCCTGGGATTTTAAAAAAACAAAAACAAATAGGAGCATGATAAAAAATACTGGAGCCAAAGCTCCGTACGAGAGCAACTCTGATTCTATGAAGTGCGATACACGTGTGTGTACATACATATAATATATATTGAAACCCCCGTTTACATTATTACAATTTACATCTCTCCACAAATTATACTACTCCCCAATAGTTTAAATAATGTATTATATTCAGTAATCTGCACTCATCTTTAGAACTTCTTGGTAAACATGGAAATCCGCAGTGATAGCTGGCCCTGTCAAAGGGAAGAGAAGCTTCCACACAGGGCTCATGAGTGCTCAGAAATATTTTTTTTTTAAAGAGATATATACTCTTCTATATAAACCCTCCCTCCTCAAACCCACCCCGACAGACGGGGTCCCCAAATAAGGTGTTAACAAGTGCTTAATAAGATATGTTTCTTAGGTTGATGCCCCAACCGATTATTAGAAAAACAGAATAGTGTGACCTTTGAGCAAATGTGCTGGTTGTCTAAGGTGAGGAAAGCCTGTAATAACTACTCTACCCACTGAACGCCACGCACTTGACTGTTATTTTTCACATCACCCAAGACAGTGCTTGTTCCACTGTGCCCTTCTCCCTCCCTATGCAAATTCAGCTTCTTTGTGACGCTCCTCCCACTTTCCCAGGGACTTGTACAAATGGGGTTTACTGTATATACTTTTAGTCACTTAAATTTTGTGATCATTCCTCAAATAGTTTTCGAATGCATTAAACTTTAAAGTCTCTGTCCAAAAACAGCAGGGAAAAATGAATTAACACTGAATGAGAAAGATACCACAGTGCAGGGGTCGGGGGTGGGGGTGGTTGGCGAAGAGGGTTGTTCTGTTTTCTGCTTTTGGTGCTCAGGGAGAGAAAACTGAATCAAAGGGAGCAAGAAGTAATCTAAGTGTTACGCTATGACTTGACCCCTCATTTCCACCCTGGCAACAGGGGACGTGGTTCCCAGACAAGTCCCTAGCAGAGTGACAGGCCTTGCACTGGTTGCCCTGCCTGGGGTCTCTCACCCTGGAAGATGGGACAGCCCCTGCCCCGGGATAAGCACACCTGTGTTCCCCAACAGCTCTGGACTCTGGACCAATTGTGCAGTGAGAAGCCAAGGGAAATGGCTGGCTGTACTCGACCTACCCTCTGGCCATGAAAGGCAGAGAAGATGAAAGAGATGCACCTAAAGACTGACGCTGAAGACTCTTGACACCACAGACTATTAGCATGAATGCAAGAAAGACAGCAACAAGCATAAAACATGGCAAACATCCTGTACACTAATTTAAGGCCAACTCTTAAGTAACATGGACTGCCATGTCACCTTCCTCGGGGGTGTCTGTTTGCTACAAATACTGGTGCGCTTTGTGTCTAGGATTTTTCTTATATGTGCATGAAAAAGACAGCAAACATTTGAGCAAGACAATAGCAAGTCTTCAAAATATACTGACCTGAAATTCTGGTTATATCTAAGAAACATATGCTATGTCCCCAGATTGGATTCTAAATTCATTTGAAGCATTTCCTTATTAATCCATTTAGAGGCTAGTAAAATTTTTTCAACTCTCAGGTCATTCACATACGTTTTAGAAAACTTACATTCTGTAGCAAAATATTTTTAAGGAGCCAAATGTCAAAAGGTTGAGCCATTGATCTCAGACAAAAATGCAAAGTTTAAGATCTAACAGTAAGTCAGAACATAAGATTTGTAAGACTTGACTGCTAATCATGGCTTTCCTATGTGAGAAATCGTCTTTAAAATATGACAGTTGGCAGTGAATCAGGACAAAATACCCAGGTAAACATAGCTGAACACAAATGGTTCTGAAGCTCATTTAAAAAGCTAGTTTCTATTTTATACTGGCTTAATGAAATTGGTACTATACAGAAGCAGAAACTGTGATACTGTCTTGAAGTAGGCACTAAAACCAGAATGGTCAGCTAAGGCAGGGCTGCGCGTGCATTTCGGCCATCGATGCGCACGTGGGACTCTATTGGAAAGCCTGGTGGAAACGGGGAAGGGTTGTGCTCGTGCTCAGACTACTGGTGAAGGCTGCGGACAGCGAGTGCAGAGAGCCCAGCCCTATGGTGCTGGCAGGATCCGGCAGGTCCTGGCTCTGCGGGGGGAGCTGAGACACGGAAGAGTGTGCCTCCTCCTGGGAGTAGCTCATCCCCAGGCTCCCCACCGAGATGGGGTTATAGGGAGGGCCGTTTAATGGTATGAAATTGAACAGCTGAGAGAAATCCAATGCTGGTGTGTTCAGGGGGTCACTGATGGAGATGGAGCTTTTGGACAGGGAGAGGTCCCCCGTGCTGTCCTCCAGGGACCCGAGCTGCGGCTCCAACCCCAGTTTGGACGAGGACGCTGGAGAGTCCTGGGAGGAGGAGGGCACGCCGCCCTGCAGCTCCATCAGGTAGCTCTCAATCTCCCCCTTCAAGGGCTGTTCTTTTTCGGGAATAGAGATGGCGTATGAGGTAGAACTGAACGGGTACTTGAAGGAAAGGTGGTGGGAGGGGTGGACAGCATCCATGTCTATGGGGCACGTCATGCCCAAAGGCAGGGTGGTGATCATCTGGTGGGCAGAGCCCGAGCTCTGCACGGACTGGAACGGAGTGTTGTAGAGGTTCAGCTGCAGCGTGCTGGGGAACGGCTTGGACAGCAGCTCGCTGGAGGGCAGCGACATCACCGGGAGGAGCTCGTCCTTGATGGGCACCGACACGTTGCAGGTGAAGGGATCCAGGAAGTCCACGGGCTCCGTCTTGACCTTCAGGAGCTCCTGGTTGTGGCTCTTCTTCATGTGCCGCGTCAGGTGGTCCTTGCGCCCGAACCTCTGGGCGCAGTACTGGCAGAGGAAGTCCTTCCTTCCCGTGTGCACCACCATGTGCCGGCGGACGTCCTTGCGCGTGTAGAAGCGGCGGTCACAATGCTCACACGGGTGCTTCTTCTCCTTCACGCCGCCCGCCGACTTGCCCGCGTGCGCCTTCAGGTGCTCCAGCAACACGCCGGTGCTCTCGAACGTCTGCAGGCACACCTTGCAGGTGAGGTCGCCGCTCGTGGCCGCGTGCAGGGCCAGGTGCCGCTTGAAGCCCAGCTTGGTGTTGTAGCTCTTGCCGCACTCTTCGCACTTGAACGTCTCTTTGTTGGGGTCGTGCGTGTGCAGGTGGTTCTTCAGGTGGTCCTTCCGGTGAAACATTTTCTCGCAATAGTTACACTTGTGGGTTTTCTCGGGAGAGTGCGTAGCCATGTGCCTTGAACACAGACATATTCTGTCAGCATCATGGGAAGCATGGCCTGGCCTCCCTGCTCAAACGGAAGCTAAGCTGCTAGGCTAGCACAGACCTGCCCTACTCACCGACACTAACTCACTACGCATCTGCACACACCTAAACACAGACCTGGAAGCATCTAAGTCGCCACTTTAGTTCTCGCTGGTTTTCAGTGATTGCAAATGCAACTGAGCAAGACAGAATATACTCACGTTAACGTCCATACCCCTTCTCTTGCAATCTCTTTGTACAAATGGACATGCTACTCTCGTTTAAGCATTGCATTAAAAAAAATCCAAAAGCACTAACACATAAAAGTCTGTGACTTAGAATGCTAAAACGTCTAATCTACTTAAACATTTCTCTCTGCAAGTCAGCGGAAAGAGGTGGATACAAATATATACGTTAACAATGGCTTCAAATAGCCAACATAATAGAAAATAGAATCTGAAAGACAAATAGAGTTTAATACCTTTGTAATTTGTACTTAGAAACAAAGGCTTTCGTGCAGTCTTGTTGTATGCACTTGTAGGGCCTCTCTCCTGTGTGAGAGTAGGAGTGCACCTTTAATTTCTCAACACTGTTAAAGGCCTTGTCACACAGTTGGCAAGGAAAGTTTTTTCTTGGTTTGGTTTCACCACGCTTACGTTTCCCTGAAGGGACTTTCTGGGTATCTCTTACTTCTGACAAATCACCAGGAATGACAGTGGCCATCGCAGCCTAAAGCAGGCCTTCTTGTTGGACACTTGGGAACTGCCCAACTCCACTAAATGATTTAGCTTTAGGTGGCTTCTCAAGTTTCATGTGGTCGTAAAAGAAAGCAAAAAGGGACTGGAAAAAAAAATAAGAAACAACTAGTTTGTAACTAGATTTAATTTTTAAAAGTTTTACTTGCTATGTGATGCTTTCGAATTAAAAAAGAAAGAAGAAACCATAAAATGGATTCAGCTGGTCTAATGTAATATCTGTAGGCTTCTTTTATATTTGTCAAAATACATATTAAGGCATTGCTCAGAATGAACAGTTCACAGATCCCCTGAGATCCCACCTGACAAACGTCGTACTCCGGGAGAGCAGCAGGGAACCCTCGGGAATCGTCAAGATGTGACAGGGAAAGTAGCATCATTAAAGCTTCACTTTTTACAAGGACCCAGAGAACATAAATCTCGCTGAGAACATAAAAATGTTTCCGCGTATGTTTTAATGTCTAAAAATCCTCTTAATTTGTGCGAGGCAGCTCTAGTCACAATTTGTGTCATAGAAAAATAATCAGCCAAAAACTCTTTTAGGCACCTTGGGAACCATTCAGTCCAGGGAAGGAGTTCTTAAGACAGAGACATCAGAGGCCTGAAAGAGCTGAACTCACTGCCCAAGGTGAAAATCAATTCTTTACCTCAGTGTCATCACACGAAGAGGGGTTTCTGACTCAACAGTAGAAATGACTTGTCTTCAGGACAAATATGCATTCTTGAGGTGGTGAAACGTTTTGGTGTTATGTTAGGTGAGGGTCATGGCTCCCTGTCTCTTGGGTGGAAGCAATGATTTGGTTGAAGTAATTTTCCCCACCGTCTTTCACGTCACAGAAGATGCTGTTCATGGGGCACCCAGGGAGAGCGGATGAGCCAGATACAGGGGGCTAGTCTCTGACACACCTGTGACCTGAGAGAGTGGCAAGTACGATACTTGTGCAGGGGTACATCAGTGTGGAGGTGTCAGTTTGAAAAAGGTGGGTCAGAGTTTCAACTCATTATCAGGGCTTTGAGAAAGAATGAAATGTATATCGTGTATGGCAAAGAGCATGTCTACTTAAAAACTTAGATTGATTGAAACCTTTGAAAACTTGTGGACAAAAGATAGTAAATATTATCAACTGTATTTCTCAGAGGAAGACACCAACTCCTCAAAGATCCATTTGATATTAAAAAGGTAAACGATTCCTCAAGTTCATGAATGCTAGTTTTTAGCAGGGTACTATATTTCTAAGAGACACAGAACTGATAACACTGGCAACCTCTTTCAAAAAGATCTGATTTTAAATCGAAAATTGGCAGGTGGCTAAATGTTATCAACTACTCATCAATTGGATTTCTCATCCTATCATATATTCAAAAAGCAATGAAAACCAGTTTCTTTCTATCACTTCTGTTTTGGCATCAGACTGACACTTGCCCTCACGAAAAGTGGATGGATTTAACCTATATTTTTGTAAAATTAAGTGTACACTGCTATTGATCCTATTGTATTTTTAATATAAAGGCTGTCCCTAAACAGGCAAAATACAGCAATCATCTGCTCATGTGACTAAAGTGTAAAGCATGTATGTGAGTTAATCGGTGTCTGATTCACATAGCCTTTCTTCTTCAGCAGGTAGACACATCAAGGCTTTCCTTCACGCCTAAGTTTCCTCTGCAGTTTAAAAGTGACATTAACACTTTTTTCACACAACAGCAGGGTACAAATTCAAGTTCCCACATACTGTGGAATTATGCGAGAAATAAATATCAAAAGATATTGGAAAATAACCCACATATTTTCAAGTACAATGTGACCGTCACCAAGAAAGACCTTAGACTTGGTCATCAAAAGCCTGAAGAAGGTAAAAAGACTGAAAAAACACAGAGTGTTATTGCAGAGAAGAAAGCATCTGCACCCAGCTATTATGTGAAAACTGGATAAATCTTAATTACATTGAACTAGTGCACAGTACTTTTTGGGTAGACTATATTCTTCTACTTTTCTATCTATTCATTCTATTAATTTTTAAGAGTTTGCTATTTTGAGAAACTCCAACTAAAAATTATCTTAATTTATCTACTTAAAAATTGCAATATGTATTAGAACTATATGTAACTCTGTTCTATATTTTCCAAGTCCCCTGTATATGTGTTATCGTACTTCTCATAATTTAAAAAATAAAAAAAAGTTTTTTTAAAGTGACATTAACACAACTAATGCAACTGACATCACTACTGCTAACACAATGTGTTCCCTCTGGTTTTAGATTTTTCTGAATCTCAAGGGCTTGTTCTTTCCCTGTTATATTTTCATTTAAGACACAGCTTCTCTGCCTCTCTCAGAAATATCTAAACAGCTATTTTGCTGTAACCAATAAAGACAATGTAAGTCGGTATAAAGCATTCTGCCAAAGCAGGAAAAAAAGAGTAATGCTGACTATCGGATTTCCTAACATGATGCTTTTGTGCATCTAGTTAGAAAGGTGTGGGAAACAAACTGTTAAATTTTGCAACTGTTAAGTCAACATGGAATACAAAGTATCTAAACCCCCATGTATAAGTAATATCTGAAAATATTTCAAAGACTGGTCATATTTTGCCATTATCATGTTGGAAGAACCCAACTATAGTTGGGCAGAGAATTCCAGTTGAGAAAAACAGCTTTTAAGTTACTGAAAAAAATGTACTAAAACTGCATCATGATGCAGCAAACAACTGATCCTATGGAAATTGGTGACACTCAATATGGAGTAACACAAGAATTCTGTTATCTTTGGATGTACAGACTGAGCAATGAATTGCATATTTCAAATATTACACTTTTCTAAGACCAGCTGAAATTTTTTCATGGCTAACAATATCATTTAACTCAATATATTGCAAATTTTAAATTACTTACAGTGCATTTAAAAACTACAGGATAAAGTTGTGACTCAACATTGTATAAAAATCCAAATTCATAATATGCATATTATCCAAATACTTCAAAGATACATGCATAGAACTGTAGTGATTTTTGTTCAGTGCATACCTGATGATGGATCGACGAAGCCTCAGACCTTGATCTTAGCCAGTCCCATTGACTCTTCGTGGAAGAGAGCGGAATCCAGTCCTTCCCATTTTGGCCAACCTATGAAACAAAAAATAAGCATGGACTACACTCTAAACGGAACCAGTCCGTAAGTGATGGAAAATACGGGATCAGAGAATGGCGATTTCATGACACATGCTTTCATTCAGTACTCGGCTGAAGAGTCATGCATTAATTTTTACCAGTTGCAAATCTTTATTAGTTCTGAGCACATTTACATGACCAAATTAAGGCAGAAACGAAAAGTAAGACAGTATTACCTAGATAAATGGCATCTTGTGATGCTGAATGACCCCACACTTTTCCCCAAATTCAATTTTTTAATCCTAACTCGCTTATTCAGAGAAATGCCTGTTAGGGTGGCTGTAAACCAAATGGATCAAATTTTCATGAAGCTAAACACTACTCAACAACAGACAAGCTCGGTTCTCTCTTGGGGACAGTGCACCAGCAGCCTGAGCTCAGAACAACAGCAGGCTCCCTGAGGAGAGCACCTCCCAAGCCCACACTGCCCATGCTTGTGCAACATAGGCTTCTCTAAGCTACATGTGTGTTACCTGCAATAGCCCCCACTTTATTTCCCAGGATGCTGCAAGCGCTGCTGACATGTGGCAACAACCCTGCACTCCTTAGATTTCAAAAGCATGCAAGGTAAGTTAAATATAGGTTTCCTACAGGAGAAGGGGTGTTTTAAGAGATCGATGCTGAAAAATCTTAAAATATCTTAAAAATGCCTATTAGTAGCAAGATCCTTAGTAGACTAAGAACATGCATTAAAAAAAAATCTGCTAATAATTCCTGATTGCACAAGTAAATGTGAAAAGAACAAATAGCAGAAACGGTCAAAGAGAAGGGGGGGGGGGGAAAGTAGAGAGTACAGGGCACAGAGAAATAAGTAAATCCTAAATGGTTTAAAGATAACAATTAAAAAATCATGATTATGAGAATCTGAGGATATAAATCAAATACTGGAACAAAATAAGCTTCTCTGATGACAGGTTAAATGACAATAATTTTACTTAACATTCTAAGTGAAGTGAAGTGAAGTGAAGTGAAGTGAAGTGAAAGTCACTCAGTTGTGTCCAACTCTTGCGACCCCACTGACTGTAGCCCGCCAGGCCCCTCTGTCCCAGGGATTCTCCAGGCAAGAATACTGGAATGGGTTGCCATTTCCTTCTCCAAGGGATCTTCCCAACCCAGGAATTGAACCTGAGTCTCCTGCATTGCAGGCAGATTCTTTACTGACTGA
This sequence comes from Neotragus pygmaeus, assembly GCA_006410875.1. Classification (NCBI taxonomy): domain Eukaryota; kingdom Metazoa; phylum Chordata; class Mammalia; order Artiodactyla; family Bovidae; genus Neotragus; species Neotragus pygmaeus. The sequence continues at coordinate 24,903 of SJYV01055318.1, read as the reverse complement.
GCTATGAGGGAAGCCCTAACATTCTAAACACACATCTAATTAATTTCCCCCGAAATCAAATTTTCACATTCTTTAAGAATTTGATGATCTGTAGATACAATATTTAATAGAGGGCATTCAAGCATCAATACAAAAATACTACAGGTATATGTGAAAGCAGTATTCTCATAGTTGAAAAGACAAGAGAAAACAAAAATTTAGACTAATAAAGGATGCTCAACAAAGTTAAAGCAAAGGCTCCATTTTTTGGTAAAGCACAGAACATGCATAAATAGAAGAACTGAATTCTGCACCTCAAAATTGCAAAATGATAAAATAAACTTGGTGAATACTTACTTGCCCTGGGCACATACTGGGTTTTTGGTAGGGTAATTAAGAATATGAAAGCCTGTGTTGCACGTTATGCTAATTCAATAATATAAAGGTGTTTTCATCTCTATTACTTCCCTGGAACTCATTGGGTCTGAAAGGCAGATGCTTTTATCACTATGTCCATTTTAAAGTGAGAGGCCCAGAGAAGCTGAACATCTTGACAGCGTAAATGTGGTGAAGAAGGGGCCAGTGTCCTGTCGGTCTTATTCTACTTCTTTGTAGAAGGGCAAGTTGGCAAACCAATGTGCAAGTGGATAAATCCTGTCATTACACTTAAAAGGCATGAAGGAACAGGGGATGGTCCTCTTTTCTCTATCAGAACTGCCAATATGACCCCCAAACAGACACACCTTTAAGATTTAAATGCTTGTTTTAAATAATGACAGTTTGTAAAGTAAATTTATGGTAATTTAAATAGCAGTTAAAGTAACAAGTAGCATATCTCAGTGGATAGTGATTTATAGGTAGAAACAAAAATCTAAAACCAAAGTAGACTAGTGAACAACAAATTTAATTTTTTTCCTTTTTTCCCCAACCAATATAAATTTTACTGCATCTCAAATGCATCCATAAAGTTTTTATTTATGCTTACTGTTCAATGGTGTTTGTAATAAAGAAAAAATCCTTTAGAGTCAAAATAATTCAGTACACCTTAAAATTATATCTATTTTGATTTGAAATGTTACAATAGTCTACAAATTACTCCACTTATATATTTTACAGCCTGAAATAAAATAACCGACATCATTTTCATTCATTTTATCACAAAACATAATTCCAAAAACATAATTCCATTAACCATAATTCCATGGTTAATTTCCCTGAATTCAGCCTAATTATTTTGAGTTCTTATAAGTGACTATTTCCTCAAACAAAGGAAACCAGAAGCTGGTAGAGTTTATAACTATTTGGCTTGGCATAATAAACATAAATATATAGTTTCCATTCATGGATTCCTAACTAAAATGTCAACTAAAATTACCTGTGTATTCTCTTTTATACTGTTAAGAAAGTCTTAAAAAAGCATTATGAGTCCTCTGAAAAGTCTGCAACGAGATTCGCACTCCAGTTTTTCGTTTTTACACATCAAAGATGGGTTACCATGCTTTTCCAAATAATTACAAAGTTCTTTGTCTTGATCTAAAGAATCATGGAGCAAGGTAGAAAACATACATATATCTACTTTAAATTACCCTAAGATGAAGTAACACTCTTCAGAATATCTTCCCAGTTTTTGCTGGTACCAGATGTTATTTTTCCTAGGGCAACTTTGCATACACAAAAACAATAATTAAAGGGAATATAGTGTGTGCGTGCAGGTTTATTATCTCCCTGTATTTTACATTGTGAAGTGGTGACTCATGCAGAAAAATAACAAGCGAAATGAATCATACATCAGAGGGTCTACTAAAATGAATTCCTATGAGGATGCTGACAAAAGAAAAAGCTTGAATTAAAACTACTTCTGTACTTTGTACTTTAAGTTTCACAGTTCTGATAGTCGTTTCTCTGAGAGCTGTGAATTTTGACAACACTTACCTGTATCGATAACTCTTTCATATTTAAGCTAGAAGTCAAGCATACACTTTGCTAATTAAGGGCAAAAGCCATGATAATCAAAGTTTCAGTCTCCTTTATGCTAATCATAAAACACCATTAGTAAACAATTAAGAAAATGTCAACATTTGCTTAAAACATGTTTTTCATGTATTAGTAAACAGGTGGGTTGGAAAAGGAAATTTACTAGTAATTAATACTTTATATGTATAAAACACGCTAAAGCTTTGAATAATGTGGAAGAAATTACTAACATGATAACATAATTGAAGTCAATTCTGAGGGGCAACAGCATACTTAGAACACTTCTTTGATATGGTATGATAATGTGCAAATTTTTACAGCATTAGGTTTTTGCAGGTCTGTAAAATCCCTTATTAAGAATAATAACTTATCTTCTAAGTATAAAAACCTAAAACAGAAGTAAAAATAGACTGTAGGCAGCATTGGGGCAGGAGCTGTATTAGCTGTATTCACTATTGTTTCCCATAAAAGGAAGTAAAATTTTTGTTGAGTGAATGAAAATAATTAAAGCAAGACAAGTGCTTTCCAGCAAGGAAGTGAACTTACAGGCTCAATCTCCAGAGTAGACACAGGTCAGAATGCATGCATCTAAGTTCAAGTCAAAAATAATACAGTGTGGATATAATTTGGTCCAATAAACTAAACTTAAGCCACTAGAAAGGGACTTTCTAAACAGCTATTTGTAAGGCCTTAGATTAAAACAACAGTGAAGAGAAGTGAAAATTGTTCAGTTGTGTCCAACTCTTTGCAACCCCATGGACTACCTAGTCCATGGAATTCTCCAGGCCAGAATACTGGAGTGGGTAGCCTTTCCCTTCTCCAGGGGATCTTCCCAACCCAGGGACTGAACCCAGTAACTGCAGTTAAAACCTGTCTGAAATACTCATTTTTGTTTCATAGAACAAGCATTCTCTCACTGACTTTACTGTTAAGGAAGGAATCAATTAGTATGACTGTATAATATCAGTTTGGTCCCCATTCATTCCTAACGAAAAATTTTAAAGTGAAGACATGCCTGGAGCGTGCGTCCGTGCCTGGCATGGAGCTGGAAGAATGGCTAGATGGTTAGGTGGTTAGAGAATCTGCGATGCCGCAGGACAGGATGGAGCAGGGCACACGCCCAGAAGCAGGAGACACGGCAGCGAGCAGGGCTGCGCCTGACCTGGCCTGCCAGGTTGTAACCAGGTACCCAAATGTCTCATGTTACACCCGGAATACTGATGATCACAGAACTAATCTTCCCATCTTTGATGTCGTTAATGAAAATCAGTCAACTCGGAGGACGCCTCTTTGGAACTGCTTTATGTGGTATTTTCAACTTTTGAGCAATTCATTAAAAAGCAGTTCTAGGACATCCCTTCTGAAATTTACCACGCAACGTAGCCCTACAGTATTTTCAAAGACTTTAACATTTAATATACAAATACTGAAAGCCAACAGAGAAGTGAAAGGAATTGCAGACCTATTTGTGCTTAAGAACCAAGAGGAAAAAGTCAGCGAATTCCAAAGTGGCATCAACAAACTCCGATGTCAGTTCTCCCATCTGCACAGGGAGGATGTTCCTTTTGGGGCCACCTTGAACTCGGGTGTGAGCTGTTTATTTCATTTTCTAGAGTCCCCAGAAGAAAGAAAAGATAGCTGGATGAATAAAACAAACTTATCCAAATAAATTTTATCTTTCAATTCAGAAATGTCTTCCGTGGTTAATTTATTTGTATGTGTGTATCTGTGCTTAGTTGCTCAGTCGTGTCCGACTCTTTGTGACCACTATGGACTGTAGCCCACCAGGCTCCTCTATCCATGGGATTTCCCAGGCAAGAATACTGGAGTGGGTGGCCATTCCCTCCTCCAGGGGATCTTCCCCACTCAGGGATTGAACTTGGGTCTCCTGCACTGCAGGCAGATTCTTTACCATTTGGCCACCAGGGAAGCCCTTTTTTTTTTTAATGGTTGTATATTCATATCAAAATTAAAAAAAAAACAAACAACTAAAAACAGATGGGTGCTATATTAGAGCATTTTCACTTTCTTCACCTAGACAATTAGTATTTGCAAATAGGAAATGAGCACAGAATGATGCAAAAGAGAAGCAAAGATACCAGAGAAAGAGTGAGAGAGAGCGCAAAAAATCTCAAGTACACCTGAATACAGAGTTAAGATTGCTTAATCACAATTTTATTTCTAGAGGTTTTCTTTTCTTTCTTTTTTTGCATAAAGCATTCCCAAAATACTGGTGCTCAGGCTAGGATTATAAAGCAGGCGTCACAGGTCAGCTCAATCTGAAAACTGCACGTGTCTCAAATTGGGATGACTTGTTTCTCTGTTTTTCTTACCACTGACCCCTTAAATTCCTAGGGCAACAAGAAAATGCTGGACATTAACTATAAAAATGTTCCACTGAAGGACCCCGANATGGACTACCTAGTCCATGGAATTCTCCAGGCCAGAATACTGGAGTGGGTAGCCTTTCCCTTCTCCAGGGGATCTTCCCAACCCAGGGACTGAACCCAGTAACTGCAGTTAAAACCTGTCTGAAATACTCATTTTTGTTTCATAGAACAAGCATTCTCTGACTGACTTTACTGTTAAGGAAGGAATCAATTAGTATGACTGTATAATATCAGTTTGGTCCCCATTCATTCCTAACGAAAAATTTTAAAGTGAAGACATGCCTGGAGCGTGCGTCCGTGCCTGGCATGGAGCTGGAAGAATGGCTAGATGGTTAGGTGGTTAGAGAATCTGCGATGCCGCAGGACAGGATGGAGCAGGGCACACGCCCAGAAGCAGGAGACACGGCAGCGAGCAGGGCTGCGCCTGACCTGGCCTGCCAGGTTGTAACCAGGTACCCAAATGTCTCATGTTACACCCGGAATACTGATGATCACAGAACTAATCTTCCCATCTTTGATGTCGTTAATGAAAATCAGTCAACTCGGAGGACGCCTCTTTGGAACTGCTTTATGTGGTATTTTCAACTTTTGAGCAATTCATTAAAAAGCAGTTCTAGGACATCCCTTCTGAAATTTACCACGCAACGTAGCCCTACAGTATTTTCAAAGACTTTAACATTTAATATACAAATACTGAAAGCCAACAGAGAAGTGAAAGGAATTGCAGACCTATTTGTGCTTAAGAACCAAGAGGAAAAAGTCAGCGAATTCCAAAGTGGCATCAACAAACTCCGATGTCAGTTCTCCCATCTGCACAGGGAGGATGTTCCTTTTGGGGCCACCTTGAACTCGGGTGTGAGCTGTTTATTTCATTTTCTAGAGTCCCCAGAAGAAAGAAAAGATAGCTGGATGAATAAAACAAACTTATCCAAATAAATTTTATCTTTCAATTCAGAAATGTCTTCCGTGGTTAATTTATTTGTATGTGTGTATCTGTGCTTAGTTGCTCAGTCGTGTCCGACTCTTTGTGACCACTATGGACTGTAGCCCACCAGGCTCCTCTATCCATGGGATTTCCCAGGCAAGAATACTGGAGTGGGTGGCCATTCCCTCCTCCAGGGGATCTTCCCCACTCAGGGATTGAACTTGGGTCTCCTGCACTGCAGGCAGATTCTTTACCATTTGGCCACCAGGGAAGCCCTTTTTTTTTTTAATGGTTGTATATTCATATCAAAATTAAAAAAAAAACAAACAACTAAAAACAGATGGGTGCTATATTAGAGCATTTTCACTTTCTTCACCTAGACAATTAGTATTTGCAAATAGGAAATGAGCACAGAATGATGCAAAAGAGAAGCAAAGATACCAGAGAAAGAGTGAGAGAGAGCGCAAAAAATCTCAAGTACACCTGAATACAGAGTTAAGATTGCTTAATCACAATTTTATTTCTAGAGGTTTTCTTTTCTTTCTTTTTTTGCATAAAGCATTCCCAAAATACTGGTGCTCAGGCTAGGATTATAAAGCAGGCGTCACAGGTCAGCTCAATCTGAAAACTGCACGTGTCTCAAATTGGGATGACTTGTTTCTCTGTTTTTCTTACCACTGACCCCTTAAATTCCTAGGGCAACAAGAAAATGCTGGACATTAACTATAAAAATGTTCCACTGAAGGACCCCGAACATTTGGAGGGCTGCCCCTGTGCATAGATGGTTAACAGCCTAGTGCTATTAAAATGACAAATACAGCATCACCCAGGCTTCGAGTCTGACCTCCCCAAGTACGCACACTGAATCTGTCTATCTGTTCAGCAAGAGTACACATTAAAACAAAAGGGGTAAGGAAAGAGAGTTTCACTAAGTTACAAAAGCTCATGCAGAGAATTAGTCGTAAGCCATCTCAAAGTCGGGTGTGCTGCGGATGTCGGCTTATGCTTCGGTACACAGTAAGGCACAGATGTTGTGAAGTGTGACCAGACAACGAAAACACAAAGGAACCCACACCCGGGAAGCTTCCACCTGTGCCCTCCCCCTGTCCTCCCTGTGTCCGTGTGGCTGTCTGGGGGGGCAAAACCACTTCGACTGATTCCTACCGAGTTGAAGGTGAATGGGATCTGTTCCAGGCAAGCCTGTTAAACCAGGGGCGGCGGCTGTCCCCGCTGCCAGAGCACCTGCCCTCCCCCGGCTGTCACGATTAGAAGAGATCTGATAGTTCGATTCCTTGACCAGTTCTACTTGAGACGGGGTGAACTTTTTTCAGAATGAAGCTTTTCAGAACTCTATGTCTCTGAAATTCTTATGTCTAACACAGAGGGTCAAGTTCTTGTTCAAGTGACCTCTCTCTCCCCCAGGACTGTTAAATTCATCTGCAGGGAGAGACCATAGGTCACCCCCTCCACATCCCTGGCACAATGCCAGATGCTGGATGAACATGCATGGATCACATTTGAGTCCCTTTAAGAAATTTCAGGAATCAAGGTAAGCAGGTGAACATGTTGTGGGGCTCTTGAAATTTCAAGTGAGTTTCAAAGCAAGCTGAGAAGACAAGCCCCACAGGAGAAAGAAGTTAGTTCCGGCGCTGGGGTGGAGACCTAGTGAGCATTGCAGCCGCTGGGAAGCCATGGGTGTGGAAAGCTGTGGAGATGTGGGCACATCCCCTCAAGGCCTGCAGGTGACCCAGCGGGCAGGGAGGCGCCCCTGGGCAGCCCTTGGCCTGGACTTTTAGAACATTTCTGCTGTTGAATGTTCAGCTCCATAGCTCTGTGAGCACATGCAACCTGTCTCCACTGTGATTTACTGTTGGGAAATGAATGGTTTTATGGGAAAGAAAAAGGAACCAAGTAAAATTCAAAACCCTTAACAGAGGATGTTCTTCATGTGATCTTCAGTGGGAGGATGACGCTGAAAATGTCAGAGGTAATTTTTGACTAGTTACAGATGAAGAGAAATAAGAAGGGAGAGAATCTGTGCAAACTGAGTTGGCTAAGTAAAAGAAATGAAAAATTTTTTCTTTTTCTAATTGCTCCAAAACAGCTTCATTCAAAGCAAGTGTAAAAGTTACAATGAAATAGAAAGAGGGAAAAAAAAAATCCATAACCCGTAACACTAGAAAACCAATAACATCTTTATATATAACTAAAAATATTTACAACATAGGAACAACTGTAAGTTTATTCTGACTTGATTTTTGTGCTGAGATTGGGGCATTTCAGCCAGATCGATCTGTGGGCCTTTCATCTGATCAGAGCTCCTTCCCCGTGAACTGTGAGACCCTGCCTGGCCCTTGGCCTCTGGCAGTATCCCCCTTTCCCAGGCATGGCCCGCCTGCTGTTGGTGGAGTTTGGGTGACTCGAGCCCATCTTCTGGCACTCGGCATGGCCATCTGTGTCCTCCCCATCCCAGGGCTGAGGGTCCGGGCCCCTAAACCTCCATCCTGTATTCAAGTCTTGCTGACAGACTTACCTGGTACCAAATCCACATGTGCCTCGATTTCCAAGTATGGCTATACTGTGATCTGAGCCACTGAGCTGCCCCTACAGGCTGCAGACTAGCAGCCTGACTGTGTCCTCTTTCCAAGGTCAGTCAACTGCTGCTGTTCCACCGGGATCCTTATTCTAGCATCTGCCGCATCCAACCTGACAGGGCCAGCCCTCTCCCCACCTGCTCAGAGGTACCCAGACCCTTCCCAGTGGACAGAAAGAGATACAGTGGAAACTCTGGTTAAGACTTGGAGGAGGAAGAGTTTATCTGCGGGCTATTTGGGGAATGTGGACAAATAAGCTTTTACAGCATCTCTGCATTTCGTGCACGAGATGGGGAAAAATTGCTCGTTGCCAGGATTCCGATCCTTCTGTGAGACTGTAACTATTAACGAGGTCCTGATGAGCACGATACACTCTGATGGACCTTAGAATAGTAAGTGGCATGCTTATTATGTGGCAGGCTTTCCAAAGCTTTTAACGTCATATCTTCTATTATGAAGAAACTGGAATAAGTGATCACTTGGAAAGCCGTGCCATATAATGATAAAAGCCACCTACCGGGGGCTCTGCTCCCAAGTCTAGCAAGGCAATCTTATTAATAGACCGCCACAGAGTGAGGCATTCTGGGTGCCAGATACGGCCAACACACCACCAAGAGGCGACCTAAAAAGAAAAGAAGAGTTAGTCTCAAGTTCCAAAAGTCATACCAGCTTGGCTAATGGCACATGAACCACAGTGCTGTTCTTATTCATTACCACTTATTAATATCTTGATACTTTAGTGAGAAATCTAGCTCAGAATCTGTTAGGAACAAATGTGAATCAAAGAAAAATATTTACAGTACATGGAAAAATGAAAAGTAAACCAATCAATATGACTTGACTCATGCACTTTCCCCTTGAACCACCATGAAATTATCTAGGTTGTTCATGTTTTTAATTCAGTAAAAGAGTCCAAGTGTACTGCTGTTTCTCAAAATTGTTGCTTATTTTCTTCATTTACTTTCTAAACACACGCACTATTTTTGCTGTAATATGTTTTTGAGAAAACCCTTTAGTGGTGTGTATTTTGTTCCAAACAACAGGTGAGGGAGGAATCCTGACGGATGAGTGTTTCCTCGTGGGCTGTTCTGTTCTCAGCGGGGGTGGGTTGAGGACGGTGTGCAAACCTAGAGCACCCCCGAAGTGGAGGTGGAACAAGGACAACTGGCACCCAGCCACTGAGCTGGTCTTCAGATAAGGCTGTCACTGGTTTTAAGGTGAATTCGCAGGTGGCGAGTTCATGGTCAACAAAAAGAAAACCCCAAATGAACTCTGAAGCCTCTACTGTGAATCTTGTCCTCAGCTTCGTTACTTCGTTATACCGTGCAGGTGATGGAGATCTACGTCTGTGGTGCTGACTACCAGAGAAAGAGGCACCACGAGCTCCTTGCAGAAACCGTCTGCTTCACTCCGTTGGACCAAGGGTCAGCGCCCAACCANTGAGGTGGCCAAAGTACTGAAGTTTCAGCTTCAGCATCATTCCTTCCAAAGAAATCCCAGGACTGATCTCCTTCAGAATGGACTGGTTGGATCTCCTTGCAGTCCAAGGGATTCTCAAGAGTCTTCTCCAATACCACAGTTCAAAAGCATCAATTCTTCTGCCCTCAGCTTTCCTCACAGTCCAACTCTCACATCCATACATGACCACAGGAAAAACCATAGCCTTGACTAGACGGACCTTTGTTGGCAAAGTAACGTCTCTGCCTTTCAATATGCTGTCTAGGTTGGTCATAACTTTTATTCCAAGGAGTAAGCGTCTTTTAAAAGAATGTTAGGATTTATTATGATATTATTAAAGAAAAAAATTGTTCTGACACTTGTCAAAACGTTAACAAGTAATGAACAACAGAAAAGAAGACTTGAGACTGTTGCAATAAAGCATTGCCATGGGGAGAGAGATCAGGCTCAACTCTGAATACCACAAAGATAGCTGAGAATTTGTAGCCAACCAGTGGAATGAAGGGTCAGTGGATGTAAAATTACTTAGTGGAGACATCAAGGGCAGGTGGATCCTTGCTGAAGATTGGCTGAGGGCTTATATATATCAAAGGCGGAGGATAAAGAATTTAATCAGATATTAAGGTTGGGCACATTCTCACTAACATGACTTAGCAAGATTCTTGCTAAGACTGGGCTAGACAGGCCAAAGATGCATTGGGGAGTGACAAATGGAGAAGGCACTAATTTAAATCTGTGTAGGAGAAGGCAACGGCACCCCACTCCACTGCTCTTGCCTGGAAAATCCCATGGACGGAGGAGCCTGGTAGGCTGCAGTCCATGGGGTCACTAAGAGTCAGACACAACTGAGCGCCTTCACTTTCACTTTTCACTTTCCTGCATTGGAGAAGGAAATGGCAACCCACTCCAGCGTTCTTGCCTGGAGAATCCCAGGGACTGGGGAGCCTGGTGGGCTGCTGTCTGTGGGGTCGCACAGAGTCAGACACGACTGAAGCGACTTAGCAGCAGCAGCAACAGCAGCAGCAGCAAACTTTACCCTGGTTTACTGTGCTTTTCCTGGAAACTTCCCCGTAATTGGCCTCCTCATACCCTTCTTTCTTTTTGTTTTGAGGTGAAAGTGGTATTTAAACCTGTGACTTAGTCCCTCTCAGGGAGTTACTCAGTTTCCCCAGGGTATCTCCCATGTATACACGAGGTAGATAAGTGAAACTTTTTGTTGATGTTTTTCTTGTTAATAGTCTTTTATTACAGCGGTCTCAGCCAAGAACTCAGAAGGGCAGAGGGGAAATTTTTTTTTTTTCCCCCTAACATCAGTGTATACCATAAGGAAGGAAAAATTCTTACTTTGCCCATCGTAGGTTCCCCAGCTGGGATGCTGGAAACTAAACTGGCCAAAGATAGATTGGCAAGAGAAATACAAGTTTATTAACATGTATGTACATTACACATGTACGAATAAGAAGCCTCAGTGATGAATAACATTAAAGATGGGATTAGAACTTGGGTTTTAATACCAGCAAAGGAAAAGAGGCTTGGGGTTTCTGGGTGAGAATCAAGCTATAGGAAGGTAATCAGGAAAATAATAGTAAATAATAATTGTTTAGTAAGATCTGTTTTGCAGTTTTGAGTCCTTGTCTTCTCCTTTGATAAGAGTTTTAAGAGTCATCTTTAAGATACTAAAGAGCAAGACAATATAATCCATTTTCCAAAAGTATACTTTGGGGTGGCATATTCTGGTACTCCTCAATACAAGAATGAAATGTATACTTTCCTGAATTTTTAAAGTATTTTATTTAAAATTTTAAATAAAACCGAACGCATTAAAAACTTGGAAATTTTGGCCATGTCATAATTTTCTTCCCCAACTTCTAGTTACTTACAACGTCCCAAGTATTACCTTTCCATCTGTTGGGGTGGGGGGGGGGATCACAATCTAATATTAAGTTCATGACAGTTTTTAAATTTTGTTGTCTGTAGCAAAAGTCAAAAATTTAATATCAGAAATATTATTTAAAAGCTTGATTAGTGAACTTTAATTGATATAAGTTCAAATAGCAGCTCTAATTTTAAAAATCAATGAGTTAACAGCCATTAAAAACAATGAAATAATTCTATCTGCAGCAACATGGATGGACCTAGAGAGTGTCAAACTGAGTGAAGTAAGTCAGAGAAGGAAGAGTATCATACGACATCCCTTATATGTGGAATCTAAAAGGAAATGATATAAATGAACTTACAAAACAGAAAGAGACTCACTGACTTAGAAAATAAACTTATGGTTGCCCGAGGGAGGGGATAATTAGGGAGTTGGGAAGATCGTGTACACACTGCCATATTCAAAATGGATAACCAACAAGGAGCTATTGTATAGCACATGAAAATCTACTCAGCGTTATGTGCCAGCCTGGATGGGAGGGGGACTTTGGGGAGAATGGACACATATGTATATGGCTGAGTCCCTTCACTGTTCACCTGAAACTATCACAACATTGTTAATCGGCTATACCCCAATACAAAATAAAAAGTTTAAAGTCTGAAAAAAAATCAATGAGTTAAAAGTTAGGATGGGACCTCCCTGGTGATGCAGCAGATAAGAAGAACTCGCCTGCTAATGCAGGGACATAGGTTTCATCCTTGGACTGGGAAGATTCCACGCGCCACAGAGCAGCTAAGCCTGTGAGCCACAACTTCTGAGTCTGAAGTCTAGAGCCTGTGTGCCACAGCTACTGAAGCCCGCGTGCCCTAGAGCCGCACACTGCAACTATCGAGCCTGCTTGCTGCAACCACTGAAGCCTGCAAGCCTAGATTCTGTGCTCCACAGCAAGAGAAGCCACCGCAGGGAAGCCCTCACACCACGGTGAAAAACCCATGTGCAGCAACAAAGACCCAGTGAAACCAAAAGTAAACAAGAAAATAAAAAGACGATGAAGATTTATATAAATGGACTAAAGATGTACCCTGTGAACTCCGCTGGTGTTCTGTGATGACCCTGAGGGGTGGGATGGGTGGGCAGTGGGAGGGAGGCTCACTAGGGAGGGGATATATGTAGACTTCCAGCTGATCCACATTGTTGTACAGCAGTTATCCTCCAGTTAAAAAAAAGATGCCCCCTGCTTATTAGTTTCATATTACTTTTTCACAGCACTCGGACTACTAGCTCAAAATCTTGCCTGTGCCAAACTCAAATTTTTACACATCTAATTACTTTAACTGTATCCTAAATAACCATATTTTAAGCCATTTAGATCCTGCCTGTTTTGCATACCCAGAATCCATAAGACAAATCCTCAGTCTAAGAAACCAAGTCCCTGCTGGCCTTCTGAGATCCATGACTAAGCTGTCTGCAACAGCACTTAGACGAAACCTCCTGCCTTGTTCCCGTCCTGCCTGGGAGTTCCCTTGCCTTCTTCCCCTCCTGGTGGTGGCCCCACACCTCTGACTGGAAGGTCACCCACCCTCTATGGGAACTTCCCTTGCCTGAAACCTGCTGAGCACACCAGAGTAAAGCTCTTTGTGCCCTACTGCCACCTGCTGGTCTTTTCTTTAATAAGCCCCCAAATCCTCATAGTAACAAAAGGAAAAGACCTGCCACTGGAGAAAAACGGTCATAAGGAGAATGCTAAAGCTAAGACTCCAGTACTTTGGCCACCTCATGAGAAGAGTTGACTCATTGGAAAAGACTCTGATGCTGGGAGGGATTGGGGACAGGAGGAGAAGGGGATGACAGAGGATGAGCTGGCTGGATGGCATCACTGACTCGATGAACGTGAATCTGAGTGAACTCCAGGAGTTGGTGACGGACAGGAAGGCCTGGCGTGCTGCGATCCACGGGGTCGCAAAGAGGTGACTGAACTGAACTGAACTGAAGGAGTCATGCTCGCATACACGAAGCATAGAGAATCTTGTTCTTTCTATACATATTTCCTTTCGAGAAAGGAGAAGATAAAAGACTTCTAGGATCCAAAAAGCTGATGAAGGTCTAGGGGAAGTTTTTCCTATGGTTTTCCAGAAAGCAATCATGGGAGAGAAATTGAGCAGCTCAATCTAGTAGAATTATTTGAAAGCCTTAGAAAAGTGCAATAAATAAAACTTTAGATGACTTTGAAAGTTGAGTTCTCTTCACAACATAGGTACACTATATTAAATAGTGAAAACATACCATTTTATAAATGACAGTGCAAAATTATTCAAATCTTTGAAGTATATACAATCACAAGGTATAAAATGTGGGCATTACAGTGAAAGAGATTTTGCTTTAATATCTGCTGTTTCTCCTTGAGTTACATGCCTATGAACAAATTATTTAACAAACGAGAGGATAATTACAATTATCAGAGGTTCTCCCAAAGGAATAAAGGTTCCGAACTCCACATTGGGCTTCCCATCCCAGGGAAGATGAACCCCAAAATATTTGGCTTTGAAGGCTAGTAGGGCTTACATTGGGGAGAGCCAGAGGGTTGTGGGAAACAGAGACTTCTCACTAAAAGGGTACATACAAAATCTCACATGTTCCAGGACCCAGAGCAGAAGCAGTCATTTGAAAGGAGCCTTGGTGAGACCCACCTGTTGATCTTGGTGAGCCTCCTGGAGAGGCAGGAAGCAAATGGAGTTCACCCTTGTAACATACACGGTGATGACTTTGGCAGCTCATTCTACCACTAGGACATTGGTGCTGGGAACTGCCATTTTGGAATCCTCCCTCTAGCTTATTAATATTAGGACCAAGCCCTGCCCAGCAGGCAGGCTGCCTTAAGACCTGCTGAGGCCATAGCCATCCTAGAACATGGCCTTGTCCAACAGAGGGCCCCAAACCTGGCTCCATACACCAGTGAGCCAGCACTAGTCCCAGGACACTGCAACTAGAGACCTGGGACACAGCTCCACGCACCAGTCCACTAGCGTTGGGACCAGCCATCCACCAGTGAGCAGACATTGGCCCCAAGATTCCACGGGCCCAAGCCCCACCTATCAGTGAGCTAACACACCAACTCCAGAACCCCAGGGCCCTGCAGCCAGAGACCCCAGGACTTACCTCCATCTACCATGCCAGAACCAGCCCCGAGAAACCAAGCCCCTACCCACTAGTCAGTATGTGGGCACAAGTCCCAGGACCACTACAGCCTCACAGATTGCCATGGCAGGACCCAGCCCATCTGTCAGTAAGCCAACAACAGCTCTGAGACACAGTGGACTCTCGGCCAGCTGTCCCAGGGTCTGGCCCCACCTACCACGATGCTGAAACTAGTTTCAGGACCCTCAAGACTTTGCACCCAGAGAACCTGGGACACTGCTCTGACCACCAGTGACCAGCATGAGTTCCAGGACAGCCTGCGTCCAACACAGCAAGAGTTTTCTCCAACACCACAGTTCAAAAGCATCAGTTCTTCGGCGCTCAGCCTTCTTCACAGTCCAACTCTCACATCCATACATGACCACAGGAAAAACCATAGCCTTGACTAGACGGACCTTAGTCGGCAAAGTAATGTCTCTGCTTTTCAATATGCTATCTAGTTCAGTCATAACTTTTCTTCCAAGGAGTAAGAGTCTTAATTTCATGGGTGCAAGCACCATCTGCAGTGATTTTGGAGCCCCCCAAAATAAAGTCTGACACTGTTTCCACTGTTCCCCCATTTATTTCCCATGAAGTGATGGGACTGGATGCCATGATCTTTGTCTCCTGAATGTTGAACTTTAAGCCAACTTTTTCACTCTTCTCTTTCACTTTCATCAAGAAGCTTTTTAGTTCCTCTTCACTTTCTGCCGTAAGGGTGCTGTCATCTGCATATCTGAGGTTATTGATATTTCTCCTGGCAATCTTGATTCCAGCTTGTATTTCTTCCAGTCCAGCGTTTCTCATGATGTACTCTGCATATAAGTTAAATAAGCAGGGTGACGATATACAGCCTTGACGTACTCCTTTTCCTATTTGGAACCAGTCTGTTGTTCCATGTCCAGTTCTAACTGTTCACTTTTACCACTATTATTAAACATAGTTCTGGAAGTCCTAGATACAGCAATAAGAGAAGAAAAAGAAATAAGAGGAATCCAGATCAGAAAAGAAGTAAAGCTCTCACTGTTTGCAGATGACATGATACTGTACATAGAACACCCTAAAGATACTATCAGAAAATGA
The DNA here is from genome assembly GCA_006410875.1 of Neotragus pygmaeus. NCBI lineage: Eukaryota > Metazoa > Chordata > Mammalia > Artiodactyla > Bovidae > Neotragus > Neotragus pygmaeus. Next base: position 9,450 of record SJYV01055318.1, on the reverse strand, counting down.
CTAGATTTAGTCAGTGAATTTAGCAAAGTCGCAGGATACAAAATCAATACACAGAAATCACTTGCATTTCTATATACTAAGTGAAAAATCAGAAGAAATTAAGGAATCAATCCCATTCACCATTGAAACAAAAATAATTAAATATCTAGGATTAAACTTACCTAAGGAGACAGAAGAACTATACAAAGAAAATGATAAGACACTGATGAAAGAAATCAGAGATGATATAAACAGATGAAGAGATATTCCACGTTCCTGGGTAGGAAGAATCAATATTGTGAAAATAACTATACTACCAAACACAATCTACAAATTCAATGCAATCCCTATCAAATTAACAATGGCATTTTTCACAGAAAAANAACTCTGGTTAAGACTTGGAGGAGGAAGAGTTTATCTGCGGGCTATTTGGGGAATGTGGACAAATAAGCTTTTACAGCATCTCTGCATTTCGTGCACGAGATGGGGAAAAATTGCTCGTTGCCAGGATTCCGATCCTTCTGTGAGACTGTAACTATTAACGAGGTCCTGATGAGCACGATACACTCTGATGGACCTTAGAATAGTAAGTGGCATGCTTATTATGTGGCAGGCTTTCCAAAGCTTTTAACGTCATATCTTCTATTATGAAGAAACTGGAATAAGTGATCACTTGGAAAGCCGTGCCATATAATGATAAAAGCCACCTACCGGGGGCTCTGCTCCCAAGTCTAGCAAGGCAATCTTATTAATAGACCGCCACAGAGTGAGGCATTCTGGGTGCCAGATACGGCCAACACACCACCAAGAGGCGACCTAAAAAGAAAAGAAGAGTTAGTCTCAAGTTCCAAAAGTCATACCAGCTTGGCTAATGGCACATGAACCACAGTGCTGTTCTTATTCATTACCACTTATTAATATCTTGATACTTTAGTGAGAAATCTAGCTCAGAATCTGTTAGGAACAAATGTGAATCAAAGAAAAATATTTACAGTACATGGAAAAATGAAAAGTAAACCAATCAATATGACTTGACTCATGCACTTTCCCCTTGAACCACCATGAAATTATCTAGGTTGTTCATGTTTTTAATTCAGTAAAAGAGTCCAAGTGTACTGCTGTTTCTCAAAATTGTTGCTTATTTTCTTCATTTACTTTCTAAACACACGCACTATTTTTGCTGTAATATGTTTTTGAGAAAACCCTTTAGTGGTGTGTATTTTGTTCCAAACAACAGGTGAGGGAGGAATCCTGACGGATGAGTGTTTCCTCGTGGGCTGTTCTGTTCTCAGCGGGGGTGGGTTGAGGACGGTGTGCAAACCTAGAGCACCCCCGAAGTGGAGGTGGAACAAGGACAACTGGCACCCAGCCACTGAGCTGGTCTTCAGATAAGGCTGTCACTGGTTTTAAGGTGAATTCGCAGGTGGCGAGTTCATGGTCAACAAAAAGAAAACCCCAAATGAACTCTGAAGCCTCTACTGTGAATCTTGTCCTCAGCTTCGTTACTTCGTTATACCGTGCAGGTGATGGAGATCTACGTCTGTGGTGCTGACTACCAGAGAAAGAGGCACCACGAGCTCCTTGCAGAAACCGTCTGCTTCACTCCGTTGGACCAAGGGTCAGCGCCCAACCATACGTAAGGCGGTATTAGCATGACAGATCGACAGCAGAGACATTATATGGTGTAAACTAGGAACACAGAGGGTCAGAAAAGGAGAAGGCTAGTATAGGCTTGTGCTTGAAGAATGTACAATAAAGAAGAAAAAGGGTATGGGGAGTACGCTGGTAAGCCAGGACTCGGGTCACCAGTGCAGGTTAGGTACAGGCCAAGGTGACCCCTGGCTGGAGTGGGGTGTAGTCATGGACATCATAAGGGTTCAGATGAGAAAAGTGCAGTGACATCCGAGGCTGGGGGCTCTTACACCCATGTACTGTGACGAGAACCAAGTGTGAGACAGGTTAGGGGTCCACAGCTCTGAGAACAAGTACCGGGGAGATGGGCTGGATGCAGTGAACAAAGGCGGTGGGGGGAGGACAAGGGGCAGGGAGTGCTTGTCCCATGGGCTGTGGAGGACTGTGCTGGATGGGCACAGAGCCGAAAACCAGCAAGAAGAAGCCTTTCCAGAGAGAGGCCACCTATGTGCCTGACAGTATCAACACAGGAGGCGAATGGAAGGTGGACAGACAACCTCCTGACACAATGATAGGATGAAACCAGGCCATCTGTGGTGGATGGGGGCGATCAGGCAGAGCTTTAAGGAAAAGGTGGCAAAACCCACAAAAAGACAGGACTGCTAAGAGTTCCAGAACCACCCTGCACTCCTGTGCAGAGTTCACCACTTAGGAATGATGGCATCAAGCTTCAGCAGAAAGAGGGCGAACCAGGGAGTGAGGAGACTGGGGCCAGGAGTGGCTCCCTTCAGTCTGGGTGCCAGCGGAGGGGCAAAGGTGACCTCCAGAGAAGAGAGACTTCCTTTCAGAGCTTTGTACTGGAAGAGGAAAAAATGGAAGGGCGGTGGCTAGTGGCAGTCAGGTGCCTGGCAGGAGAGACAGGAGCAAGCTGAGGTACTGAGGAGAGAGGTGGGAGGGCAGGGACAGAAGACAAGGCAACACCGTACAGATGTGGGAGAGACTTACACTCATCCCGCAGGTTGTTTGCTAAAAGGGGTAAGGGGTGCGAGGAGCTGGCTTAACTTGGTCAGTGTCAGCAGAGCCAAGCAGGAGGGTGGTGTGGGTGGTCAGGATTGGGAGGAGCAGGGTGCCCGGCCTGGGGACAGTGGCCAAGGTTAGAGTGGTGTTGTGGTGGACAAGAAGGGGGTGTCCAGAGGCATCCCTGAGGCTTCTATACAAACAAACAAAGCCTGTCATTAAAATTAAAAATTTCTTAAATGAAGATACAAGGACGTGGTGGACAGTACAGGGAGTATAGCCAATATTTTATAATAATCTGAAATGGATTATACTCTATAAAAATATTGAATCACAGATTGTATTTCTTAACAACATTTTAAATCAATTATACTTCAAAAAAGGATTTTAAAATCTATTTAAAAAATTAAGTTTCTTAGCTGTTGCTGTTGGGAGTGTAAATCGTTGAAGCTTTTCTGGAATATGTTGTAGAAATAGGTACTCAAAGCCTTTTAAGTGTCCACATATGCTGATATGATAAATAATTTCTAAAAATGTAAGGAGAAAAATCAAGAAATAAAGATTTAAGTATAAGCATGTTCGAAGCATATTTTAAGAACGAAAGTTTTAAAAAAGAATAAATTGATAATGTCTAATAAAAGGGGTGAAGTAGGATATGTCTATGTGATAAAATAGCCATTAAAAACTTGGCATTTAAAAACAATGAATCACATGATTAAGCACCAATATAATGCTAAGAATTTTTAAAAGCAGGACACAGAATACACTATGATTTCAATTTTCTAAAGTACACACTTAGAACTACTCCTCCCCTCTCACCTCACAATACCCTTAAATGCCCCTTGCTAAGGTGGGAGGTGGGAGGGGGATTCAGGATTGGGAGCTCGTGTACACCTGTGGTGGATTCATGTCGATGTATGGCAAAGCCAAGAGAGTATTGTAAAGTAAAATAAAGTATAAAAAATAAAAAAATTTAAAAAAAAATAAATTTTGTTAAAGCTATGCAAAAAAATAAGTAAATAAATAAATAAAATTAGCAAGAGATAGACTTTTTATTCTGTATTTTACAAATATCTTACTTTTACAATTAGCAAAAAATCATTTTACCTCCCCACCAAAAAAAGCTTTTTCAAATAATGATGGTGGGGAAAAAAAGAACTTGTATCCATACCTCATTCCATATACAAGTAGATCATGGACACAAATGTAAAACCTAAACCTATAAAAATTCTGTGAGGAAACAAGACAAAGATTGTGTGACATTCAGTAAGTCAAAAATTCTTTGGCCACAACACTAAAGGCACAACCCATTAAGCAACAAATTGATCAATTACACGCCATCAGACTTTAAACTGCTCTTCCAAAAGACAACGTGAAGAGAGTGAAAAGCCACCGGAAGACTGGAAGGACTCTGCAAAGAACGTATGCGATAAAGAACCTGTACTCAGGATATACAGAGAACTTCTGAAACTCAGCAACACCAAAGCCCAACCAAAAAACAGGCAGTGTTTGAACGGACATTTCAGCAATGAAGACATGTGGATGACAAATAAGCACATTAAAACATGCACGCCATCACTGGATCATGAGGGAAATGCAAATCACACCACAAGGACACACTGCTGTCTACGTACGACAACGACTACAATCAAAAAGAACAACCGGCCATCTGACTGCATCAAGTGCCGGTGGGGCTCACACCACTGGCCGGAAGGTAGAAATGTACAATCATTTTTAACAAGTTTGGCAGTTTCTTAAAAAGTTAAATAGTGCCCATCACGTGACACAGCCATTTCATACCTGTGTGTGTACCCAAGAGACAAGAAAACACATGTCTGTACGAAAATCTGAAAGTGGATATTCAGAGCAGTCCTGTTTGTCAAACGGAAAAACCAGATAAAACCCAAATGCCCATCAGTGTGTGAAGGGATAAACAAGCTGTAGTAGGTTCAAACAGTGAACTAATCACTAGCAATGAGAAGGAATAGAGTACTGATACACACAATAACGGGATGAACCACAACATAATCAGGCCGAGTCAAAGGAGCAGGCAGAAAAACGGGGGCAGGTTACATGATTCCATTTATACACCATTCCGGGCAATGCAAGCCCACCTACAGTGACAGGAAACAGCTCGGCGGTTGCTGGGGACGGGTGGGATGGGGCAGCATTCACAAAGGGACAGGAGCAAACCCTTGGGAATGGCGGTCATTCTCACTACGTTGTCTGCGCTGCTGGCTTCACGGCTACATCCCTGAAGTCACCACCTGGCAAACCGAGCACTTTAAACGCGTGCCGTTTACTAGATACCGATTATACTTCAGAGCTGCTGCTGCTGCTCAGCTGCTCAGTCGTGTCCGACTTTGTGACCCCATGGACTGTAGCCCGCCAGGTTCCTCTGTCCATGGGATTCTCCAGGCAAGAATACTGNCGTTTACTAGATACCGATTATACTTCAGAGCTGCTGCTGCTGCTCAGCTGCTCAGTCGTGTCCGACTTTGTGACCCCATGGACTGTAGCCCGCCAGGTTCCTCTGTCCATGGGATTCTCCAGGCAAGAATACTGGAGTGGGTTGCTACTTCCTCCTCTAGGGGATCTTCTCGACCCAGGGATGGAACCTATGTCTCTTGCATCTCCTGCATTAGCAGGTGGATTCTTAACCACTACTGCAACCTGAAGCTAATAAAAGAAGGTAAGTTTTCATATTGAGAGAAACTTAAAATTGATGAGTCTCAGAAACAAATCATCATATGAATTTGCTAGAGTCTGCACACAAAAAAAACCCTCTGCTTTTCTGTGAAATGACAAACTCATCAACTAAATTTTTCATAAGGGTTATGACTCAAAATGACTAAAATCCTTCCTTCCCATTCACAGAGGGTAAAAGGAAAAAAAAAAAACAAAAAAGATGAACGGGATCCTGGGTTAACTGTTAAGAGTCACATTCAGTCCTTACTAGAAAGGATAAGATGTCCGGGCCGTTTTCAGAGCAACATTCTCAGCTGTCGCCCTTGGAGGAAGCCAGCGAGGTTCACCTGTTTCTTGCATGCTGGCTGGCACATCATACTCAGTGATTTAGAGGCTCCGGGAATACACTCTGCCTGGAACTGAGACCTACACACAATAAATAGTCTGGGGCGTTCCATTTATCAAATACCAAAGGAAGCACTCAGTGGAGAGCTGCAATTCAGCCCGGGGACAGATCTTCTAAATATATTAATTAGCAGTAACCTTAAAAAGAAAAGAAGTGTCATGCTGACTGGGAGGCCTGCCTTTCATTAATTAAAAAAATAATAAAGTAACAGTTCAGCCAAGACAATCAAAGAATGAGTAGGTTATCAGTCAAATACGGGCAGGTAGGGGAGTCAGGAACTGCATGGTAGGTCTGGGTGACTTCACGCCATTTGTTTTTCGTAGCCAAGAGAGAAAGACAGGAGGAAGCTGGAGATGGTGGAGGAGTCCTGTACGGGGCTGGACATTTTAAATTATTCTCCTAATTTAAAATTATCCTAAATGCGGGTGTCTGTATAACATGTTCCCTCCCATCCCCAGACACAGTTTTAAATCATTCAACAAACAGCCAACCTCTGTGTGCTTGTGTGGCTTTCTGAAAGAGAATTAAGTCGTGATTTTCCTATCAGTTGTTTTAGGTTAGCATGTTTTCTTTTAAAGAAATGTGATCTTCCTTACTTAGAAATGCAGGCCATTCCAGTGTTTGCTGATGGGTATCAATAATTAACAAAAAGAGGTTTACACCCATCAGTATGAAGTCTGAGGGTTCTCTCCCCTGAAGCCCCAGTCAGGACCTGGGGGCTCCCTCAGCACAGATGGGAGAGTGCCACCCGGCCCCCGACACTGATAAGGACTGAGTGACCAGGTCTGTGTGTTTCTGTCACCGTGACTGTGCAGTCCTATGATCCATTGTCTTCACGATGCTCCTTAGGAACTCTGACTTGGAGAGGGCCTCAAAACACAGACTCTTACCCGGGTTCAGGGTCAGGAGAGTGGGGACCAGAGGCACAGGTCCCAATTTCTGAGAGTCAGAACCGGGTCTGATCCTGCTGAACCCTTTCCTAAGGGCAGGATGGGACCATGCGGGCCTGTGAGCATTACCGTGGGGACATACCTAGATCTCTAGTGGGGTTTCTCAGGGCTCAAGGTCCCATAGTCCCCTATTCAGTGGGTGACTCAGGAATAAGTGCTGACCCCAAATGGCTGGATGTACACTTAAAAAAAAGGATTCATTTTTTTCTCCCCCTTTACTGGCACAGGCTCCTATACAAAATCAGAGCTAACAGAATCTCTGAAGGACAGGCAGGGCAGGACTATGTGTGAAGAACTGTTCCGTCACATGTCGTGTGAGATGAATATGAAAACTGATACCTGTTGAAACAGCTTACTTTTGATTGTCTCTTCTAACTGTGGGAAAAGATTATAACACACCTGTGAAAACAGTAAGATTACTACAAACCAGAGAAAACACCTACTTTATTCAGGTACACACTAAACCCAAATTCCTCACTGTGAATGCTGTGACATGGAAATGCCTTGGTCACACAGCATCTTGAATTTGTCCCCTCCCCACATCCTCCTGAAACTGAAGCGGGCTTGGCAAGGGTTTGTGAACTGAATGCCATCTTGGAAAGCCAGGCTGGTGGAAGGATTAGGGACAGAGGGAAGGAGACCGCATTCCTGTATGTCCTCGGCTAAGTCTGACACAATGAAGATGGCTGCAGTCTGGGACAGTAACTTCCCACGGTCTCAAACAAACAACGTGTGTTTTCTGAGGTTTCTAAATGATCATATTTGCATTATTCTCACACTCCTGCTCACCTTTTGCACAGGATATGTTTCTAAACATCTTTGCGACTCCACCGGGCTCTTCTGTTCATGGGATTCTCTGGGCTAGAATATTGGAGTGGGTTGCCATTCCCTTCTCCAGGGGATCTTCCCCACCCGGGGATTGAACCCAGGTCTCCTGCATTGCAGGCAGATTCTTTACTGTCTGAGTCACCAGGGAAGCCCTGGTGTTTAGCTGTAATTTTAACTAAATGCATCTACATTGGGCTGACCTTGTCAAATAGCTCTCTCTAGCAAACGCAGTGTTTGCCAAATTTATCTGCAGGCACCTGCCACAATCCTGGACTTGCCTGTTTTTTTTCCAAAACCTTTACTGGTATTGATGAATGGGGAGTTTGGGACTAGCAGATGCAAACTGTTATATATAGGATGGACAAACAACCAGGCCCTACTGCAGAGCACAGGGAACTCAACATTCTATGATAAAACATAATGGAAAAGAATGTGAAAAAGAATATATAGATACATATATAATGGAATCACTCTGATGTACAGCAGAAACTAACACAACACTGTATATCAACTATACTTCAATAAAATAAATTTTAAAAATAAGTTATAAAAAACTTTACTGGCACTGATTCTATCATTAATGGACTGATGACCCAGAGAGACCTGAGCATGGATTTCTCCGTGTATTGACCTACGCCATATAAACATGCCTCATGGCCTTTCTGGACCTAAATATCCTTAACTGTCAGGAGAGCACAGTCAGTTCCAGATTAAGTGGGCTAACCAGGACGTAGGACAAAGTGGCCACAGAAAATTATGGCGAAGACAAAATGTGTCACAGCAGTGCATTGATGGGTGACCCTTCTGCTTTCTAAACTGAAGCCCACTTAGATAACAAAAAAGTCAATCCATGCTGGGGGCAAGGGGGGAAAGGAGCCTTTGTGGGTGACAAAAGACAGCAGAGAGATTCTTGGGTCTGCCTCCAGTGGGGTCCCTGGCAAGGCTGCAGAGAAAGTGCCCTCAGAGCTGAGATCCTGCCTTTCCTCGTCTGTTTCCACATCCCCACTACCTAGGATGGGGGGTGCACCAAGGAGGTGCTCACATTATGTGCTGAAGGCATAGGAGGAGGAAGAGAAGAGGGGCTGGGGGAAGCTGTCCTCCTGTTGGCCACGTGGACCTGTAGAGGGGTACAGCTGCCCACCCTACTTGATTTCCCTTTGTGAGTAATGAGGAACTGGCTGAACATTTAAATGAAACTCCCTTGGGTTCCCTTGGGGCCCAGCAGTCAGGAGCACCTTGCCATGGTTCCTGGCTGGGCCCACCGTCACCAGACACCGGGACGCTGCAGTCACTGTGCCACCTGGTGGCCATGTGGAGAACATTCGTCCTCCTCAACAGAGGAGAGTGGCCCCCACCTGCACAGGACCTGGAAGATGCTGTCCAAACACACTTCCAGATAAACGCACCCGACTACATTTACAACAGATCGCTAGTAAGGATCCCCTGGATGGCACAGGGAACTCCACTCAGTACTCTGCAGTGACCTTTATGGGGAAAGAATCTAAAAAAGAGTGGATACATGTATATGCTGTATAGCAGAAACTAACATGGGGCTTCCCAGGTGCTGGTGGTAAAGAATCCATCTGCCAACGCAGGAGACATAAGAGACGTGGGCTTGATCCCTGGGTCGGGAAGATCCCCTGGAGGAGGAAATGGCAACCCACTTCAGTATTCTTGCCTGGATAATTTTATGGACAGAGGAGCCTGGAGGGCTACAGTCCACTGGGTCGCAGAGAGTCAGAGGCAACTGAGTCCGCATGCACACATGTAGCTTATTTTATACATGATAGTTTGTACCTCTTGACCCCCTACCACTGTATGGCCCCTCCTGCTTCCCTTTCCCTATGGGTACCCCGGAGCAGTGAGGCCAGCACAGGCTGTAAGGAGGGCCGGACACTGGTCACGGGGCAGAGGAGGGAAGAGTATCCCCGAGGAGGACGCGGCATCTCG
>SJYV01055317.1:0-31728 GCA_006410875.1 Neotragus pygmaeus | reverse complement strand
CCATCCTTCTTTCTTTTTCTACTGGAAGATTTTATAAAGTTCCACAAGAAAAGGGAACCCTCTGACACTGTTGGTGGGAATGGAAATTGATACAGCCACTATGGAGAACAGTATGGAGATTTCTTAAAAAACTAGGAATAAAACCACAAGATGACCCAGGAAACCCAGTTTAGGCGTATACCCTGAAAAGACCATAATTGAAGGAGCGACATGTATCCTAATGTTTATTGCAGCACTATTTACAATAGCCAGGACAGGGAAGCAACCTAGATGTCCATGAACAGATGGATGGATGAAGCCATGGTACATATGTGCAATGGAATATACTCAGCCATAAAAAGGAATGAAACTGAGTCAGTTGTAGTGATGTGGATGAACCTACAGTTTGTCATACAGAGTGAAGTAAGTCAGAAAGAGAAAAACAAGCAGTGTATGTTAACACATATGTATGGAATCTCAAAAAATGGTGCTGATGAACTTGTTTGCAGGGCAAGAATAGAGACAAATAGATAGTGAGCAGGAAGCTGCTGGATAACATAGGGAGCTCAGCTTGGTGCTCTGTGCTGATCTGGTGCTTAAAAGAAATAAACAATATGTGACACCGATGGTCAGGGAGCAGGCATGGAGAAGACTGTTAGGCTGAAAAGACGGTGACGCGTGTCATATTTGGTTAACTGCTGCTTAGGATGGGGGAGTGGGTGGGAGGGAAGCTCAAGAGGGAGGTAATACATACATATAAGCAACTTAGTGCACACACACATATGTGAAGAACGTGCCTGTCAGTGTGGGAGACATCAGACTAGGACTCGATCTCTGGGTTGGGAAGATTCCCTGGAGGAGGGCGTGGCAACCCAGTTCGGTATTCTTGTCTGGAGAATCCTCATGGACAGAGGGGCCTGTCAGGCTACAGTCTGTCTGTTGGGTTGCAGAGAGTCAGACATGACCGAGGTGACTTAGCATGCAGGCGTGCACGCACACTCACACACACACACACACATGCATGTATGTATATGTATATAAACTGATTCACACTGGTGTACAGCAGAAACTATCACAACAATTATACTCCAGTTAAAAAAAGAAAAAAATAAAGCACCATACTCTTAGGTTGATCTTTGTTCTGTTTCACTTAGGGTCCTTATTCCAAAAGCCGTCTCCATCTCTTTAAGATCCGGCATCAGGCAAACTGTAGGTCTTTCCAACTTTGTAACACTGCCTGAATTTCTGGAGTATCTATTTGTAAACTAGGCCATCTCTTTATTTTTAGTTCCTTGCCAAACAGTTAATAACAGCCAACANCATCTCTTTAAGATCCGGCATCAGGCAAACTGTAGGTCTTTCCAACTTTGTAACACTGCCTGAATTTCTGGAGTATCTATTTATAAACTAGGCCATCTCTTTATTTTTAGTTCCTTGCCAAACAGTTAATAACAGCCAACAGGCATTACTAAGGTTCTGTTTCCCAGCCCTTCCCTTAGAGCTACAAGTTCATTAGGTACGTGGGGTCTATGTCCCAGGTCACTGCAAGCAGCAGTTAACCGAATATAATAAGCATCACTATCTTTTCAGCCTCTCTAACAATCTTCTCAGTGCCTGCTCCCTGACCATCAGTGTGACATATTTGTTTATTTGTTTTAAGCACCAGTGCCCCATATTGTATCGATCTACGTGTTTAGTCAGGAGAGACAAAATCGTGATTTATTTACAAACCTCAGTGGCTTAACACACTGAATACTGTCAGGTCGTTCTCCAGAAGAGTTGTTTCCACTGAGGGTTCATAAAAGGTTGCTTTGTTCATCCTCAGATTCTCTGCAGTCTCCTGTGATGCAGCTTTCAAATGTTGTCAGTCTAATGAGCGTGAAGTGAATGCTCTTTGCTATTTTAATTTGCATTTCCCTAATGACTGAGTTTGCACATGTCTTTAAAAGCCTGTAGTTTGTTGTCTTTCTTCTTATAGAAATTGTTTATTCGTAGCCTTTTCCATTTTTTCCTATTCGTGTTCTTCCTTGGTTTGTTACTGTTGGTCTTTAGGGGTTTCCAGTATATTCTAGAGGGGCCTGGTGGGCTACAGTTCATGGGGTTGCAAAGAGTCTGACATGACTTAGCAGCTAAGCAAAGACAACAGCAACAACAACAACAGTGCATTCTAACTATTAGCTCCTAATTGGTTTTAGACGCATGTGTTTTCCCTCTAATTCATCATCTGTTAACTTTATCAATGGTATGCTTAAACATTTTCCATATAAGTGAACTGTTAATATTGCTACTATTATTCCTGCTTTGGTTTGTGCTTTAGGATTTTCTTGAATACTTCTTCCTCACTTTTAGTTTACAAAGATATTTTAGTTTTTCTTCAAGTTTCTGGAACTTTCCTTTAGGTCTTTGTCCATCTTGAGGATATCTTTGTTGTAATATCGATAGGAATTTAATTTTATTTTAATCTACATGGTGAGCCAGTTTTGTCAAAAGCAAGGTCTTATCTTATACATGTTTATGTATATACTTTCCATGATTATCCTTTTCATAATCATGGATCATTGAATTAAAAAATATTATTCTCACAATTTGCTGTCTCAGTTGACATTTTATGGGCATTATTTATCTATAATTTCCCACTCTCAGGTGGGTTGACCCCAAGAAAGTAGAGTGCCTTCAAAATTGACGTGATGGCCTTGATGACTGAAGTTTAACTTTTCAAGCTTTAGAGCTTAAATGGAAGGCTTCTCGTTTCCTGTTAAAATGTACCTACTCCTGGGGGGAGAAGAAAGATGTTGAGAGGAGTTGAGGAGTGCAACAATGTTGGAATATGGCCATCTTTGATATTGGCATCCATTAAGCCTTATTAGTTCGAATGGTGGACTGGCAAAAATCCCAATATTTTGGCTTTTATTAAATACTTGAATCCATATACAGGAATGCTCATATCTTCTCTCATGTATCTGTAATCAACTGTCAATTAAGTTCCCACATTTCTAAACGTTCCAGCTCCACTCAAACCCTTCTAGCCTTACCACTGACTGATGGCAGATGACTTTAGCTCCTGTGTCACCACAGATGCTGAGGTCATCTGGCAGGATGCCCCTTGGTGTGCGTCCTTCTCTGTTATTCTGGAGATGCAAGTGCCCTTCCTTTTTTATAAGGCTTAACCTTCAACCTGTGTGTGGCTCTCACCTCTCTTTCCTTTTTATGATTTTGCTGGGTCAGTTATCCTCTGCTTTGTGTGTCCCTTTTGTTTTCCTCTGAACGTATTCACACGACCCCTAGAGTGAGCAAACTGTACTCTGAAACCACTTCCCTGGGTGGTGGCTAACAGAACTGGCTGGCTTACCATTTACTGTAGCCTCTGCCTGAGGTCCTCACTGTTCCGTAGAGTTTGGGAGACTGAAAGCTACATTTGTCTAAATATCTTGAAGCCAGGTTTTTTTTGGGATGTAATTTAGGTTCAGTCAATTAGAGGTGCTTGCATGAGATTTGGAAAATGAAAATAAAATGAAACATGAAGAGAGACTCACATTTTTGTTTCTTTCCCGGGAAGCCACAGTCCCGGAGGTGTTTGCTTCTGTGGCAGCTGGCGCAGAGGCCCGCATGTCTTGCATCCAGCCTTCTGGCTGTGGAAGGGTGAGGACAGGAGGCCCGTTCTGCTGGAGTGCACTGGGCAGGCGTGGCCCGCTCCTGCTCCCTGCTGCAGCAGCAGTGGCGTCCGCTTTCATCTGGGGCTTCCTGGCTACGCTGCATCTTGGTCATGGCAGGCGCGGCAGCTTCCTTAGTGGCCTGGTTTCGGGTCATGGCTTTGGGAGCCATTTCTGGAAACGTAGACTTGAATCTGTCCTTTGGGACTTCCCATTTTCCTGGCAAGTCATTTCATAGCTTATAAAAATGCTGGCATCACCCAAGTGGGCATGGTTACAGCACTATAGCTCCCCTCCTGGGGGCCCTGTGACGACCACGCAAAGGGAGGGCCTCCTAAAGGACTGACCCCTGACTGCTGGTTGGGGTTGCACATCTGATCTGGAAGAAGAGATGTTCTGACTCGTAGGCCTAATGGCTCAGCTATCCTAGATTCTCAAGCATTTGAAAGGAGCATGATGGGTTAACGATGACAAGGAAATCTGAGGAAGCTGTGGGTGACTAGACCTTTCCAAATAGGCAGAGCATACATACATCTATGTCCTACTTGAATGTTTACCAGAGAGCTGCCTCAGTAAGGATGAGCTAAATAATCAGGTGGGTGAAGTGATTGGTTCTGTAGAATCCAGCCCATTTCTTTCCCCAGGGACCTCTGTCCTTGGTCAGTGAGCCCATTGATAAGGTGGCTGAAGCACCAGGGCTGGAGGTCACGCTTGGTCTTAGCAAGTGGATCCAATGCAACAAGGGGATGCGGCCGGAGCACAGCTGACCCCCGCGTGCCGGGAGCAAAGACCAACACCCAGCCTTGAGTGTGGCATCCTCCCCCCCCAACCCCCCGCTCCCCGGGCTCACCAGCACTGTGGGCAGATTGATTACACCAGGCCACTTCTGTTAGAGAAGTGGTGGCATTTGTTCTTGTGAAAGGATGCACTTAATCTAGGATACAAATTTGCCTTTCCCGCTTTTGCCAAAATCATGATCTCTGAACTTTAAGCAGACCTTATTCATCATCACAGCTGCCCACACAGCATGACTTCTGACCAAATCACTTATCTGATAGCAGTGAAGCCTGGGGATAGGGTCCCTCACACAGATTACTGGTCTTCTCAATATCCTCAACACTTCGAAGCAGCTGGCCTTTTGAAGATTCATTTGTGGTGCCAGTTGGATGGAAACATCCTGCGTGGTCTAGGGAATGTCCTCAAAGTGATGCATATGCTCTGATTCAGCAACTAATAGATGGTGTGTTCTCTCCCATAAACAGGACCAGGAAATCAAGGAGAAGAAATGGGAGGGGCTTCTTTCACTACTATCCCTGAAAGTTTGCTGGCAAAATTTTTGCTTCCCGTCTCTGTGACTTTGGGTTCTATTAATGCAAGAAGACTCAGTTCCCAGAGGAAGAAGGTTTCCACTGGGGGCTGCAGTAAAGGTTCTTAAACTGGCAGATGCACTTGCCAACTTGTCCCTGGGGCTTCTCATGCCAGTGAATCAGTTAAGCACTGCTGTAAGGATTACTGTACTGAGGGGGGCAGGGGATTGGTGCTGATTGCTGAGGGTTGCTACTAAACAATGGGGGCAAGGAAGACATCTGGAATTCAGGTGATCCTCTGGGGGAGCCTCCTTGAACTCTCACGTTCTACGATAAAAGCCAGTGGACAAGAGGACAACTCAGTTCAGACAAAATAGGCCAGACCCTGCAGGAATGAAGCGTTGGGTCACCTCACCAGGCAAAGAACTAGGACAGATAAGGGGCCTGCTCAGGGCAAAGGGAATGTGGAAGGGGTGATAGAAGGAGTTATAAATATCAGCTAAAACCACAAGTTAAAAGGCTGATGAGTATTTTTCCTTATTTTGCTGCATATAAATTTATGTATAAACATATATATGTATAGAAATTCTTTGCCCCCTTCCAATTTCCTACTATGTAACCTTATATCTCAGTAAAGTAATAGAACATCAAAGGGGAAATGTGACTTAGCTGGAAGTATGAGTGTCATCAAAAGATGGACAAAAGGGCTTTGTGTCTTTTGGGGAGAGAGGGTTATTTAGTGTTTTACATTGGACAAGGGTGGCATAGTGTTAGGTGTTACGTAGAGGCATGCTTTTGAAATTATTTGTATTTGCAAGTTTTTGTGCATGCATACTTAGTTGCTCAGTCATGTCCAATTCTTTGTGACCCTACGAACTGTAGCCCTCCAGGCTCCTCTGTTCTTGGGATTTTTCAGGGCAGAATTACTGGAGTGGGTTGTCATTTCCTCCTTCAGAGGATCTTCCCAACCCAGGGGTCAAACCACTCTCTCCTGCATTGGCAGGCAGATTCTTTTGCTGCTGAGCTACCTGGGAAGCCATTTGCAAGTTAGGGATAGTTAAACATTTTTGTGGGCAAGGGGAAGACTGCGGTGGCTTTATCCTGTGTCAAAATTTCCTGTGTCCATATCTGAGATGCAGAGTCCTTTGGTTTGTTCTCAACTGCAGGTTGTAATACCAATGGTCATACCAATTTACTAATTTTCCCAGAATTCATTTTCTCTGTGATTTGGTGTTAGGATGAGGCTGCAGTTGACCGTAGAAGAAATATGCACAAGATTTGGAAGGCACAAGTGAAGCACTGTGAAAGGTGCGGAAGCAAGCAGTACCTGCTACTCCCACGCAGAGAGGCTGATCTCTGGCTCACCTTGGACCCACATTCCCCCAGCTCCAATCAGGTCCTCCTTCAGTCTCTGGGACTGTAGGTCAGGTGTTTGCACAGCTTCACGGTGAAGGGCACCAACTTCTTTTTTAAAACAGCAATGTTACAGAGGTTGGAGTTGGTGAGAGACAAGTCCATATTCCAGTTTGTCTTTGCTACTACACCACAGTCAGTCAATCCTAAAGGAAATCAACCCTGAATATTCATTGGAAGGACTGATGCTGAAGCTCCAATACTTTGGCCACCTGATGTGAAGAGTCGACTCATTGGAAAAGACCCTGATGCTGGAAAGATTGAAGGCAGGAGTAGAAAGAGGTGACATGGTTAGATGTCATC
Organism: Neotragus pygmaeus; assembly: GCA_006410875.1. Classification (NCBI taxonomy): domain Eukaryota; kingdom Metazoa; phylum Chordata; class Mammalia; order Artiodactyla; family Bovidae; genus Neotragus; species Neotragus pygmaeus. Next base: position 25,076 of record SJYV01055317.1, on the reverse strand, counting down.
ACTGACTCACTGGAGATGAGATGGTTGGATGGCAACACTGATTCAATAGACATGAGATTGAGCAAGCTCCAGGAGGTGGTAACTGACAGGAAAAACTGGCATGTTGCAGTCCATGGGGTCGCAAACAGTCTGAACATGACTGAGCAACTGAAAAGCAGCCACATCAGCCATCTCTTCTTTGTCTGCTAGTCTTCAGACCTGTGGCAGCTTTGGGCCTGCTCCAGGTATACGGAAGCAGTAGCCTCTCAATGGATCTTTTATGACTTCCACAATTGCACAAAGTCTATTCCTTACATTCCTATCCCTTTCTCCATATCACTCATGGTGGTCATGCTTCTCTGTTAAACCATGATTAATACAAATAGATTCTATCTTTCATCAAACCAAACCCTGACCAATAAAAATTGCATTATAATGGTTCATCTTTCTATTCATTTAACAGACAGATGTTAAGCGGATTAATTCACTTAAGAGTTTATTCTATGCTTTGTCTTTATCACCAAACATTTGTTTCCTAATCCCTTGTCGTGAATTCATATCTACTGCATCCAACCAGGGTTTGTCAGACCTTGTATGAATGCAGGAACAGATGAGGTTGATCCCTGCCCTCAGAAGCTTGTGGGAAAAAACCCAGACATGTAAGTTGTAAATCTGATTCTTATTGCCACAGCTCCACTAAACTGCTCTTTAAAAGTCATTGAAGATTGACAGCTGAAGACTCTTAAGTGCCAATGCATGGCTTGCTTATCCACATCCCACTTATCTTCAGAAGAAATGGGCATCAGGCACTGCTAATGGTTCCCTAGAAACAGGTCCATAGGAGTAGGACTCTCGTTTGCCTTGTTTTGTGCCATGTCCTCAACACACAGCATAGTATCTGGCATGAGGTTATAGATAAATACTTGTTGAAAAATGATTGAATATATTTGCTTCTTACAATTTACCCTATCACCAGCTCCTGAGATGTTGTAGTCTCCTTGTCAGTCAGTTCAGTCACTCAGTTGTATCTGCCTCTTTGCAACCCCATGGACCGCAGCACTCCAGGCTTCCCTGTCCATCACCAACTCCCAGAGCTTGCTCAAACTCATATACATCAAGTTGGTGATGCCATCCAACCATTTCATCCTGTCAGTCCCTTCTCCTGCCTTCAATAGTTCCCAGCATCAGGGTCTTTCCTAGTGAGTCAGTTCTTTGCATCAGGTGGCCAAAGTACTAGAGTTTCAGCTTCAACATCAAACCTTCCAATGAATATACAGGACTGAGTTCCTTTAGGATAGACTGGTTGGCTCTCCTCACAGTCCAAAGGAATCTTAAGAGTCTTCTCCAGCACCACAGTTCAAAAGCATCAATTCTTCAATGCTCAGCTTTCTTTATAGTCCAACTCTCACATCCATACATGACTACTGGAAAAACCATAGCTTTGACTAAATAGACCTTTGTTGGCAAAGTAATGTCTCTGCTTTTTAATATACTGTCTAGGTTGATCATAACTTTCCCTCCAAGGAGCAAGTGTCTTTTAATTTCATGGCTGCAGTCACCATCTGTAGTGATTTTGGAGCTCTCCGAAATAAAGTCTGTCACTGTTTCCATTGTTTCCCCATCTATTTGCCATGAAGTGATGGGACTGGATGCCATGACCTTAGTTTTCTGAATGTTGAGTTTTAAGCCAAACTTTTCAGTCTCCACTTTCACTTTCATCAAAAGGCTCTTTAGTTCTCCTTTGCTTTCTGCCTTAAGGATGATGTCATCTGCACATCTGAGGTTATTGATATTTCTCCTGGTAATCCTGATTCCAGCTTGTGCTTCATCCAGCCTGACATTTCGCATGATGTACACTGCATATAAGTTAAATAAGTAGGGTGACAATATACAGCCTTTCCAAATTTTGAACCAGTCTGTTGTTCCATGTCCAGTTCTAACTGTTGCTTCTTTACCTGCCTACAGATTTCTCAGGAAGCAGGTCAGGTGGTCTGGTATTCCCATCTCTTTGAGAATTTTCCACAGTTTGTTGTGATCCACACAGTCAAAGGCTTTGGCACTATTGAAGCCTGGCTTGGAGAATTTTGAGCATTACTTTCCTAGCATGTGAGATAAGTGCAATTGTGAGGTAGTTTGAACATTCTTTGGCATTGCCTTTCTTTGGGATTGGAATGAAAACTGGCATTTTTCAGTCCTGAGGCCATTGCTGAGTTTTCCAAATGTGAAGTCAAGTGGGTCTTAGGAAACATCACTATGAATAAAGCTAGTGGAGTGATGGAATTTCAGTTGAGCTATTTCAAATCCTAAATGAGGTCTCCTTGTATTTCTTACTAATTTCCCTACCTTTTTCACTGGTATCTCCTCTGTAAATATAGGCCTTTCTCCATATTCATTTCCTGCTTAATTCTTCTCTTTAGATTATTTATTAAATATTTAATGGATACTTAATATATACTGGAAGTTATGCTAGTTACTTGTAATCCAACAACAGTGGACAAATCAAGGCTGCTTTTGCTCTGATTTCATCCAACAAACTTCAAATGCCATCTCCATGAAGATGAATTCCAACACGTTGGCTGCTTGTTGGGCCTTTCTTAACGGACACCCTCAGCTCAAGTTCAATATATGCACAATAGAATTTGCCATCATTCACCAAAATATTCTTACTTATCGGTGAACCCAAATCTCACCTCTATACCTCGACACTGAGTGAAATTGCAGAGGCAGAGCTTTGGGTGAAATAGAAAAGAATAGCTTCATTGATCTGCCAGACAAAGAGTGCCACATTGGGCTAATGCTCTCAAAGCTGTGTGTCCAGACCTGGAGTGTATAGTGAGGAGTTTTATAGGAATGGTTCAAAGAAGAAGGTGTGATCGGCTTGTGGACTTTCTTCTGATTGGTTGACGATGAGGTAAGTGTGAGTCAGCATTATCAATCTTCCGGTTCCAACCCATCTGGAGTCTACGTGCTTGTGGGCAGCTTCTGTCTCTCACCTGATGGGAATTTTAGTATCTACAAAACAGCTCAGAGGTATTGTTGTATTGAGTGGGAACCAGGACCTGTCCCAAAGCTGCACTAGTGATTCTTGACTGCTTCTCCTCTGTCTCTGCATCCTTCCCCTTCCCTAATTAGCAACTGTTTGAACCTGCCTGTTGGAACTCAGGGAAAGGCATGGAGGCTGAATGAAGCCTAGTTCCTGAAATGGGGGACTCAGAAAGGCTTTGTGCCCAGGAGCCCCACAGGGTTCTGCTCACTTTCATAGGCACTCTTTATCTGGCCACCCTTTATCTTTCACAGCTCGCTGATCATTTGGTCATATTGCTTCTTTCTCATTTCTATCCCATTCACTGCTCCTGACCTAGTTTAGCCCTCATCAGCTCTCACCCCCTAACCTGACCTAGTTTAGCCCTCATCAGCTCTCACCCCCAAGTACTGTCAGCCGTCCAGTTCTGTTCCCTGGGAGGCCTCTTCATGCCCTCTTTCCCATCGTTGCAGGAGCATCTGTCTCAAAAGCATTCAGTGGCCCTGTATCTCTTGAGCACAGCACCTGAGGCTCTCCATCTTATTTCCCCAAATCTCCTGATTGATGTTTATCCATAAATTTAACTGTTTACCACCCTTCCTGTATTTGTGGCCATTTCCTGGCACTTGGTGTGCTGAGGGCTGATGCTTCTTCCTCAGTCTGGAATATTCTTCATTACTTCTCCAATTGAAATCCTCTTGATCAGTCAAGTTTTGGCTAATCACCACCCAAGAAATGCCAAAATTAACCCAGTTAGGAATAAGTATTTTTGTTATTCTCTGCTGGCACTTTTTCTGTCTTGCACTATGATAATTCTTCCCTTGTTTACTGCTCCTAGTAGACTGTCAGTTCATTCAAATGCTTTATTTATTGTTAGGCGCCGGGGTCCAGCCCCTGCAGGATCCAGGGGAACCTGAAGGAAAAACGGCGTCAGCGGATGATTTAGAGAGATAAGGCAAGAATATTGTAGATAAGAAAATAGAGGAGAGAAAGAGGCTGATATTCCTTGGTTTATATAGAGAACCAATGAAACTCTGAGACAGGAAGTTTGCCCTGTTCACGGAGGCCACTGGTGCCCTCCCGGTCTCCAGAGGGAGTGAAGACATGGGATGTCTTCCCGTTCAGGTCTTAGAAACCCGGCCAGATAAGTGAACGCAGGGAGCCTCTATGCTCCAAGGGATCAGCCTGAAAAGGAGAGGGAGGGAGAGGGGGAGAGAGAGAATGATTGATGCGGGGAGACCAAGCTGCTTTGGTGAGCGAGGCCCACTTTTTTATTTTTGAAGGGTCTTTTAAACCTTTACTTGTACATAGAGGGAAATGAAAGATGTAAAGTCATACAGAGTCAGCCCAAACATTACATCTGTTTTGTCTTTATCAAAATCAGGAATTTTTCTGCATACCTTTCCCATAAACAATATTGTGTACATTATCTCCTGGCCTTGGAGACCTGTGGACATTTTATGACCCTCTTTTGATAAAGGCTGCTCAACCAGAAAACTTATTTCCCCTTGAAAAGTTTTTTCTTTATATTTCTAATCTATGTCAGCCTCAAGAAGTATTAAACAAGTTACATTTCTCACAGAGCAAAGGTGCAGTGAGTTACAACAAAGAAAGAACCAATTAGCTCAAAAGTCTGATGTGGTTAATTTCAAGGCTACACTTGTTTTTCTTATATTCCAACTGTGTTAACTAATGCACTCCCAGGTGCACAGTGGATAAGAGATATGGGAACTTAGTAACAAGCATTGGCCGAATAATGAAATCCTACACCAGCACTACTCTAATAACTTTTAACTCTTTGAAAGACTCTAAATTGATTTTCTCCAGAGAAAGGTGGTTGATGATAATCCCCTGTTAATGTCAGGAGAGTTGGTGAAAGGCACAAAATAGTAAGACAGACAGATTCTGGTTTTGGGGTAGATGCTTGAGAAAGCATCCTGGGAGCCCCAAGATGCTGGGAGCCCCTTGAGTCCTGAAGCCTTGCTTAACAGTTCTCTTCCACATGACCTTGTCATGGGTGGGACCTCCTGTGGTGGCTCCCAGCAGTTAGGTCTCTGACAGCAGCATCTAATGTAGAAACATTAGAAACATTACTGATGACTGTAGGCACTCTACAGATATTTATTTAAGTGTATTCAGAGGTGAGAAGCAAAGCACTTTCTCTGGGAAGAAGAATGAGTATAAAGGAAGCTAAGAAGACATACCAGCAAGTGAGGCCAATCATGTTACCTAGAGATGGGAAGCGTCAGAGGCTAATTTGTATAAGGTTCAGTCAGGCAAGGTCAGGGGTGATGGGGAGTTTGTATAAGGAAGGGAATGGAGTTCAGCTACAGAAGGTTTGAAATACTTTTGAGCCCAGAAGTCATCCTCATATTGGAGCTCATGGAAACTATCACTTTTTAAGAGATTCTATTCTTAACTAGTCCTAGCATCAGCCAGTTCAACATCTATATTTCTTCTTGATGCTAGAGGCTTTCAAGCATCGATTAACAAGGTAGCTGACTTGAGAAGAGATGACAGAAGTTGGAAGGACTTATTATTAATACTTGATGCCTAACTTTCCCTTTTTCTATAGACTTTCTTTCTATATCTTCTCCATCAACAAAGGTGTGCAGCCAAGTGATTTGGTTATACAAATACATATATTCATTCTTTTCCAGGTTCTTTCCCCATATAGATTATTACAGAATATTAAGTAGAACTCCTTGTGCTATATAGTAGGTCCTCTTTGGTTATCTATCTTATATGTAATAGTTTCTGTATGTTAATCCCAAGATCCTGATTTATCCCTTCCCCCACATTTTCTCTTTGGTAGTTACAAGTTTGCTTTCAAAATCTGTGCATCTGTTCTGTTTTGTATATAAGTTCACTTACATCATTTAAAAACTTAGATTCCACATATGAGTGATATCATGTATTTGTCTTTCACTGTATGACTTCCTTAGTATGATCATCTCAGGTCCATTCATGTTCTGCAAATGGCAATATTTCATTCTTTTTTATGGCTGAGTAATATTCCATTGTATATATATGTACCACACCTTCTTCATCCATTCCTCCATCAGTGGATATTCAGGTTGCTTCCATGTCTTGGCTATTGTAACTAGAGCTTCAGTGAACACTGGGGAACATGTGGCTTTCTGAATTATGTTTTTCTCCAGATATATGCCTAGTAGTGGGATTGCTGGATCATATGGTAGACCTATTTTTAGCTTGGTAAGGAACATCCATACTTTTCTCCATAGTGGTCATACCAATTTACATTCCCACCAATAAAGTAGGTGGGTTCCAGAAGTCAAGAATCTTAAGTGTTATTATCTTCTACAAGTCATGCATTTAGCTGGATATAATCTCCTTTCCTGTCTGCACACATACATGCATACACTCACACAGAAGACNCTTGATCAGTCAAGTTTTGGCTAATCACCACCCAAGAAATGCCAAAATTAACCCAGTTAGGAATAAGTATTTTTGTTATTCTCTGCTGGCACTTTTTCTGTCTTGCACTATGATAATTCTTCCCTTGTTTACTGCTCCTAGTAGACTGTCAGTTCATTCAAATGCTTTATTTATTGTTAGGCGCCGGGGTCCAGCCCCTGCAGGATCCAGGGGAACCTGAAGGAAAAACGGCGTCAGCGGATGATTTAGAGAGATAAGGCAAGAATATTGTAGATAAGAAAATAGAGGAGAGAAAGAGGCTGATATTCCTTGGTTTATATAGAGAACCAATGAAACTCTGAGACAGGAAGTTTGCCCTGTTCACGGAGGCCACTGGTGCCCTCCCGGTCTCCAGAGGGAGTGAAGACATGGGATGTCTTCCCGTTCAGGTCTTAGAAACCCGGCCAGATAAGTGAACGCAGGGAGCCTCTATGCTCCAAGGGATCAGCCTGAAAAGGAGAGGGAGGGAGAGGGGGAGAGAGAGAATGATTGATGCGGGGAGACCAAGCTGCTTTGGTGAGCGAGGCCCACTTTTTTATTTTTGAAGGGTCTTTTAAACCTTTACTTGTACATAGAGGGAAATGAAAGATGTAAAGTCATACAGAGTCAGCCCAAACATTACATCTGTTTTGTCTTTATCAAAATCAGGAATTTTTCTGCATACCTTTCCCATAAACAATATTGTGTACATTATCTCCTGGCCTTGGAGACCTGTGGACATTTTATGACCCTCTTTTGATAAAGGCTGCTCAACCAGAAAACTTATTTCCCCTTGAAAAGTTTTTTCTTTATATTTCTAATCTATGTCAGCCTCAAGAAGTATTAAACAAGTTACATTTCTCACAGAGCAAAGGTGCAGTGAGTTACAACAAAGAAAGAACCAATTAGCTCAAAAGTCTGATGTGGTTAATTTCAAGGCTACACTTGTTTTTCTTATATTCCAACTGTGTTAACTAATGCACTCCCAGGTGCACAGTGGATAAGAGATATGGGAACTTAGTAACAAGCATTGGCCGAATAATGAAATCCTACACCAGCACTACTCTAATAACTTTTAACTCTTTGAAAGACTCTAAATTGATTTTCTCCAGAGAAAGGTGGTTGATGATAATCCCCTGTTAATGTCAGGAGAGTTGGTGAAAGGCACAAAATAGTAAGACAGACAGATTCTGGTTTTGGGGTAGATGCTTGAGAAAGCATCCTGGGAGCCCCAAGATGCTGGGAGCCCCTTGAGTCCTGAAGCCTTGCTTAACAGTTCTCTTCCACATGACCTTGTCATGGGTGGGACCTCCTGTGGTGGCTCCCAGCAGTTAGGTCTCTGACAGCAGCATCTAATGTAGAAACATTAGAAACATTACTGATGACTGTAGGCACTCTACAGATATTTATTTAAGTGTATTCAGAGGTGAGAAGCAAAGCACTTTCTCTGGGAAGAAGAATGAGTATAAAGGAAGCTAAGAAGACATACCAGCAAGTGAGGCCAATCATGTTACCTAGAGATGGGAAGCGTCAGAGGCTAATTTGTATAAGGTTCAGTCAGGCAAGGTCAGGGGTGATGGGGAGTTTGTATAAGGAAGGGAATGGAGTTCAGCTACAGAAGGTTTGAAATACTTTTGAGCCCAGAAGTCATCCTCATATTGGAGCTCATGGAAACTATCACTTTTTAAGAGATTCTATTCTTAACTAGTCCTAGCATCAGCCAGTTCAACATCTATATTTCTTCTTGATGCTAGAGGCTTTCAAGCATCGATTAACAAGGTAGCTGACTTGAGAAGAGATGACAGAAGTTGGAAGGACTTATTATTAATACTTGATGCCTAACTTTCCCTTTTTCTATAGACTTTCTTTCTATATCTTCTCCATCAACAAAGGTGTGCAGCCAAGTGATTTGGTTATACAAATACATATATTCATTCTTTTCCAGGTTCTTTCCCCATATAGATTATTACAGAATATTAAGTAGAACTCCTTGTGCTATATAGTAGGTCCTCTTTGGTTATCTATCTTATATTTAATAGTTTCTGTATGTTAATCCCAAGATCCTGATTTATCCCTTCCCCCACATTTTCTCTTTGGTAGTTACAAGTTTGCTTTCAAAATCTGTGCATCTGTTCTGTTTTGTATATAAGTTCACTTACATCATTTAAAAACTTAGATTCCACATATGAGTGATATCATGTATTTGTCTTTCACTGTATGACTTCCTTAGTATGATCATCTCAGGTCCATTCATGTTCTGCAAATGGCAATATTTCATTCTTTTTTATGGCTGAGTAATATTCCATTGTATATATATGTACCACACCTTCTTCATCCATTCCTCCATCAGTGGATATTCAGGTTGCTTCCATGTCTTGGCTATTGTAACTAGAGCTTCAGTGAACACTGGGGAACATGTGGCTTTCTGAATTATGTTTTTCTCCAGATATATGCCTAGTGGTGGGATTGCTGGATCATATGGTAGACCTATTTTTAGCTTGGTAAGGAACATCCATACTTTTCTCCATAGTGGTCATACCAATTTACATTCCCACCAATAAAGTAGGTGGGTTCCAGAAGTCAAGAATCTTAAGTGTTATTATCTTCTACAAGTCATGCATTTAGCTGGATATAATCTCCTTTCCTGTCTGCACACATACATGCATACACTCACACAGAAGACTTGAGCCGATGAGCATGGGTCTAAATTGTGTTGTGCAGCATCTGTGGAAAAGTACACTTGCCAAAGTGTTCATTCAGGACCCAGTGACTCAGTGAGGAGTGACTTTTCCGGGCCTGTATACATGTTCAGGCCTCTTTGATCTGGTGACTCTGTCATTCTGAAAAACTTGTTTTTTCCAAAGCAGAAGAAAAATGCAGTTTACTTTTTAGAGCAGAGATGGTGGTGAAGCAAGTTACTTATGAATTGTTGCAAAATACCACAAGGAATAGCAGCCCAGGAAGGACAGGGCAACTATGGGCAACCTGTTGACAACTTCTGAACAAACTGGAAAAGTGTGTTCCAGCGAGACTTGGGATTGACAAAGGGTAAAACCACATCCTTCACAGAAAGTATTAAACTTGGGTATGGAAGAGATTTCATTTCCTCATCGAGTCATCAGGATTTCAGAGCTTGCAACCCAAATGATTGTGGTGAAATGTTTGGTGCTGGAAGACATATTATTTGTATTCCAGTCTGCTCATCAGTGGGGGTTGTAAAGGGCATTCTGTGGTCCTTTTTTTTTTTTTTTTAAATAACAAATGATCCGAACAAAGTTTACCTACAGCAGGACAGGTAATATGTCCCCACCACCATTTCAGAGATCTCTGCACTTGGTGATAAAGGTTTGGATATCCAGTAGGGATGGGGGCTTCTCAGGTTCAGTGGTAAAAATCTGCCTGCCAATTCAGGAGAGGTGGGTTCAGTCCTTGGGTGGGGAAGATCCCCTGAAGTAGGAAATGGCGACACACTCCAGTATTCTTGCCTGGGAAATCCCATGGACAGAGGCAATTGGCAGGGCTACAGTCCATGGTGTCACAAAGAATTAGACATGACTGAGCATTCAGACATCCATTTGGGATATTCCATTTTTTGTCCAGAGTCTGTGGTAGAATCTACTTGCGTTTTGTCTTGGGGTCTGCTGCACCTAGCTCCTTGGATTTGAGGTCTGAGATCACACACACACACAAACACACACGCACACACACATGCACACACACACACAACATGGGCTGAGACACAGAGTCACTTTGATCTGGTCTCAATTGCAGGTTGTAATCCTCTGCAGCAAGACTCAGCCCTGAGTGAACTCTAGTCTAGTTCCCTGAAGCCTATATCCTTCCCTAGAGATGTTGGTAAGAACACTTCATATATTTTCACCCATAATCTAGAATGATTATTCACTTGAATCACGTTTTGGGTCCCCATGCCGCTCTTGGTAAAGAATCTGCCTACCAACGCAGGAGACATGAGATCCAGGTTCAATTGTGGGTTGGGAAGATCCCCTGGAGGATGAAATGGTAACCCACTCAGTATTCTTGTCTGGGAAATCCTATGGACAGAGGAGCCTGGTGGGCTACTGTCCATGGAGTCGCAGAGTGTCAGACATGACTGAAGATAATTAGCTCTCATACGTCTAGAAGAAATGGACTGTTCTTCAAAGATAACTAAGAAGAAAGAATTAACTCATATTGGTATGCTTGTCTATTTGACAACCTAAGGACTTTGATTCATGTTTCAGTATTAACTCCACTCTGACAAACAGCCAATGGTCAATGTTATCTTCATTTCAGTGAGGAAACTAGATGCTAAGAAACAGAATTACCTTCCTGCATAGCCAGACCTGGCCCTTCAGCCTGTGGAAGGGTTGACCTATAGGCCTTACTTCTTTAACCATGAACTATGTATCCTCTCTGTCTCCTTCAGTCCATTCTCCACAAGCTGTGCTGTGCTTAGTCACTCAGTCGTGTCCGACTCTCTGCTACCCCGTGGACTGTAGCCCGCCAGGCTCCTCTGTCCATGGGGTTTCCCAGGCAAGAATACTGGAGTGTGTGTCCCATACCTTCTCCAGGGGAACTTCCTGACCCAGGAATCAAACAGAGGTCTCCTGCATTGCAGGTGGATTCCACACACTTTAGCCAGGTTACAAACAGAAAATTGGAGTTTGAGAAATACCCACCAACCCCCAATCAAAAGCTTGTGCTTTTCGGCACATCTGATTCTCACAGAGGGAAAACAGCTTTCCAATAGCATCTCCAGGTCAAAATGAACTGCTAATTAGAACAAAAAAGTATTTCTATTTACTTTTTTAGGTGCCTGTAATGTCAAACTTGATAATTTTATATAAAAGCTTTGAAAAAGAAAGAACCAGTGTAATTAATGTGCTAAACATTGGCTAGTAATGTCACCAATGAATCCCTCTGTTGAAAAGGAGAATGAAGAAGGCACTGGGCTGATTGTGTGAGTCACTGACCCATGGGAGAAAGAGAAGAGGGAAATAAGGTAAAAACTCATTTTTATGTGTTTTGTTTTTTTCCCCAATCTTGGCAAAAGCCATGGTTAGCTATGCCCTGGGCCTGTCTTAAATCATAGGAAGAAGGTTTTACAGGGATCACTTTCTGATTGTCAAGGGTGAATGTCTGTCCCTTGAGATGTCATGTGAAATCAGGGGGTCTCCTTTCTTCGGCTCTAGTCTCTCACATCTCCCTGCTTACTTGGGGCAACTTGTGGGCAACCTCTGTGTCCCAAGAGCTAACAGACTCTGCAGACTTCACACTTCTTCGTGGGGTGTGTGAACAACCAATTTGATTTCTAATTGGTAAGTATCTTCACTCAGTTCATGAATAAAGCCAGTTTGTTTTTTTTTATTTTAAAGATGCTTCATTCATTTTGATAATAGTAGAAAATCGTTTGCCACGTGGCACTGAATTTTCCTTTTCTGGGTCTTCATTTCTCAACTGTAAAAGAAGGTTTTCACTTTTTTTTTCTCCACCTTGCTAGAATACAAGAATGTCCTTTTAGTATATTGCTAATCCAAACAAATGAGCATATTTTCTCTTGTAAACTGGCAGGGTGATTCTGCTGCTGCTTTGTTCCAATCTCAAGCCCTGGGCTGTTGGTTTGGAGCTTACTTCTAACTCACTCACTGTCTTTAAGTGAGTTTTAATAGGTATGTCTGTATGTGTGAGTGTATATATTTTTCTCATTACTCATCCCTTTATGAGCAATACTTAACAGTTTCTAAGAAGTGTTGAAGGGAGTCTTGAGAGTCTCCTAAAATTCTGCATGATTTTCAGACCAAAGGCAGTAAAGTTTGGTTATTTTTAGCAGCCTGCAAATCAGGACCATGCTGTTGATGGCAACTGCTTTTGGAGGGGGAACAACAAAATGAGCTATTTCTCAGTGGTTTTATTTTTTTTCCCTCTAGTTGAGAGCTTTAAGGGAGTGTTATGTTTGGTCCTTGAAGAATACAAGCTCTCCTTGAGCTCTCCCTGGTGACTGACAGGGCCCTAGCAAGCCTGGGGTGTGCTGCGGGTCTGCCGTCTGTCCACGCTGCCTTCCTCCTTCCCTACAGACGTTCCCAGTGGTTCCTGCTTTAGGGCCTGAGCTTTTCCTCTTGCTCTGGACTGGAATGCTCTGTCCTCAGATTTCTTTGGCTGCCTCTTGCTTGTCATTTGAAAGAGGCAAATGACAAGATTTGCCTCTGCTTAGATGTCATTTCCTCAGAGAGGGTTTCAGTGGCCACTGATTTCAGCCCCTGCCCAGGCTTTGTCTGCCTGCATAAACTGATCTTACTCATTTACTTGATTGGCTGTTCATTGCCTGCCTCTCCCTGGTAGGATGTTATTTCCTTGAGAGCACAAAATTTATTTTGGTTACTACCGTATTCAACAAACGTTTACTTAGGGACAGATGAGTGAATACTCTGTGCCATTGCTGTTCAATTCAACTGTCTGCAAGGAAGAAAATGTTCCATAACTTGCATTATACACAAATTCACATGTGCCTATTACCCACCTGAAATGTGGCTTCTGAGAAATTGAATTTTAAGTTTTGCTTAATTTTAATCTAACTTTTAACTCATCCCATGTGGCTAGTCGTTACCATATTGGACAGTGCAGTTTTATTTCTTCTTTGGTACTTGAGTGATCAAATAAATAGCAAGATGTCAATAGTGATGTTAACAGCAAGAGCACTAGCAATGTTTGGAGTGTGTTTCTTTATGATGTTTTCTCTTTTTAATTCTTTAATGGGATCAGTGGAGTAGAGTGACATCATGCAGCAAGCCCACACAAACCTGTATTTTGAAAATCAGTTTTTTAGCATCTGTCAGTGGGAGCTGCAGAGAAAGTTCTATTAGCTGCCCTATGTTTTTCTGGACTGGCCTATTTATTATGTGTTTCCCTTCTGTTAATAACCTATTAGTAAGTTGCGTGGAGCTATTTACAGCTTCTTAAAAGATAGGATATCAAATGACTTTAAATTGAAAATGCCCCAATGCATGACTGAGCTTAAAAAACTGCATCTTTTCAGAGAGAGACATTCACTGTTACATGGAACTCTTACTTCAAGGTGCAATTTATTCAGGGAAAGCAAGGAGAACCCACACTCCACTTATAGTTAAGTCAGAACAAAGCTCTTTTGTAAGGAAATTGTTTATGTACTCTCAACACTTTCAAGGCATCATTTGGGGTATATTACCTCACAGGTGATTTACATTTTCTGTTTAGTATCACTTCTTTTCCTCAGTCTGTGAAAGGAGGTTGAATGGAGAATTTTTTCCAGGTTTGCAGCTTTCCACTGTTTAAGTCTGGAGAAATACTCCATGTATTTGGAAATGTGCTGCTAGGGGAATAACAGTTTTAAGACTGCAGACTTGTCCATCGTTTATCATCATTATATGGTGTCTGTCAACAGAAAACCATTTCCCAGAATTCCATAAGGAGTTGCTCCATATAGAAGCATGGAGTTTTGTGACAAGAAAAAGCATTGCAGTGAAGAGTAATAGGAAAAGGGGTGGGGGATAAACAGAAGCTTTTAGAGCTAATTCATGGCTGGCGTCATCTCCATTAGCATTGGGACTGTTTGACGTTGAGTTCAGAGAACATGACCAGGGCTGGTTTCCATCTGTCATGGTGATTAATGGGAGTATTGTTAGGTAATAATAGTTTAATAACATAGCTGGAGCCAAAGAGGCACACAAAATGTGTACATGTAATTCTAAAACCAAGAGAAACTGTGGATAAAACCACAAGAGCTAGCAAACTGAGGTCCTAGTCTCAGCTCTACCACTAAGCAAGGGGCAGCTGGGAGAAACTCTTCTCGAAGTTGAGGAGAGTTAACATAGTCTGCTGTTGGGGTGGAGAGAGCAGCCATAGTTCTGAGGAAGGAGATCATCTTGGTGAGTTTCATGTACCCGTATCTCAAGGATGAGAAATTTTGTTACAACATAATTCTTCTGATAAATAAGAGTTGGAATAACACAGCCAGTGCACTAAAGAGGGAAAGAGACATTTACTTATGTTGATAGACTGGATTTGTCTCTTCCAAAAATTACCTAGATTACTTTATATGATATGATCCCATACCCAACTCAATGACTATCTACCATTGATATGAAACCTAAATAGTCAAAATTGTCTGAGTCGGCAAGAGGGAAAATCTGGTTAACTTGTAACAACACATTTCAATGAAGTTGTCCTTTCTCTTAGATGGCAGCCAGAGACCCAACAAGACCCCCATACACTTAGAGCCTAGACAATAAGGGCTTTTACTCTAGACTGTTGCAACTTTTCAAGGTAGGAATCACTTTTCATACAGAAAATTGGCAACAAGAAACTATTTACATATTGGTTTTCCTTCCTGACAAGAAGAGAGACATCTGACCTAATGAGGTTCTGTCCAAGTTTTACTTAAAAACTTTCCACCAAATGGATCTCAGCATGAATAGAAAAAGCTTTCAGAAAGTACAAGTGGTCTTATGGGTGATGGGAGGACAGGAGCTGGCCACAAGCCCTTCTGGACAGTGACACACTTTGACCCTGTGGGTTATTGCTCAGTGTTGGTGTTAAGACAATTTGAACCCCATTGGGAGAGGCAGGCTAAGATGCTCTGAAGCTAACAAAAGACGCTTGAATGTAAGTAAAGGATTGCAATCCAGGAGAAGTAATGAGAGCTTTGGGAACTTATTTTTGTCCTCAGTGGTTTAAACTATGTTTCTTTCCCACTTTCAAATGGATATCCTGCGACCCAAGGAACTAGAGCAAAGTTTAAATGTTCCAGGCTAGGTATAGGTTTATTACATGTTTGGAGAGATGATGAATGCTCTTCATCATCTCTGCCTGAGCCCAAGCAAGTGGCTATTTGAGAATGGTAGAGGGATCATTTCTGCTGACTGGATCTGGGGATGGGTGATACTGGGTGTCTGCTGTGAAGGCTTCTATTTAGGGCTGGTCTCAGCTGGACTGTATCTACACTGCCTGGAGGGTGGGAGTTTGGTGGGAGTACTAGGTTTTGTGTTTGCATTTTCTTCTTCTGCACCTAACCAAGGGAAGGAGTTCTGATCAAAATACATCAAGGTCAAGGCTATTTCTTGGTCCACAGGACTTGGCTGGGGAGATTTAGTGTAATTATAGATGAGTTCAAGGTCTGGACTTGAGCAGTGGCTCATTTTGGACTTTCCCTTCCTGGTAAGCTTAGCGTGCCCTAGAGAGGCCTGAGGTGGGGAGTCAGACCAACCTAGGCCCAGTAGGGAAACTCTTGTTTTCTCTTTATTTCCCTTGGACATTTTCTTCAACTAAGCTTTGCTTGTCATCAGTAATAAGATGAAGAAAAGCCTTCAATTTGGGCTGGGGATCAGCTTTGACATGAACAGAACTATCCTGGGGTGTGGAGCGGAGGCCTCTGGGTAATGAGTACCTTGACCTGGTCTTCCTCTCTGAACATGCATTGCTCTCGGAAACAAGGAACGAGGTGGCTGGGTTGAAGGACCATGACTCCCCAGCCATCCTTCAATTTTAACTTAACAAGACATGATCTATAAAGTAAACACGTCCAGTGTCTAATTCAAGAGCTCATATTGTGCCAGCCAACTGCCTCATATCCTTTACTCCAAGATGCAGGGACACAGATGGATCTGTCTGGGGTCCTAGACCCTAAACTGTGAGAGGCTAAGATAACATTCTTAGGGTAGTCAAGTCAGGAGGATGGGCGCTTTCTCTCCCTCCTGTTGGCTCTCTTTTGTCAGATGATTAAGCCGTCAATCGCCTTACACTGCCTGGAGTACTGCAATGAGTGCTAGCCTGGATCTCAGATGCTGTCTCACTTCCCGGTCCTCTCTGATCAAAGTGCACAGCCATCCAGGGCTTTTCATTCCAAACTAACGGGGTTGGAGTGGGACACCTCCACCCCCCTACCCCCAATAATGTGCTGAGATAGCCACGTGGAGAACGGAGGCAGTTCCCAACAGAAGAGTCTTTTGCTTGGAATAACACACATTAGAGTGCTCACACCGGAGAAGGCAATGGCACCCCACTCCAGCACTTTTGCCTGGAAAATCCCATGGACAGAGGAGCCTTGGTGGGCTGTAGTCCATGGGATCGCTGAGAGTTGGGCACGACTCAGTGACTTCACTTTCACTTTTCACTTTCATGCATTGGAGAAGGAAATGGCAAGCCACTCCAGTGTTCTTGCCTGGAGAATCCCAGGGACAGGGGAGCCTAGTGGGCTGCCGTCTATGGGGTCGCACAGAGTCGGACATGACTGAAGCAACTTAGCAGCAGCAGCAGCAACAGAGTGCTCACACACTCATCTCTCTAACAGTTTAGCTTAAAAAGTTAAGGTTTAGAATCCTTATTAATTAAGTAGTTGCAAAAGTTTCCTATCTGCTGTTAGTTGAGGGAAAGGCATTTTGGGAATGTGTGTGTGTTTTACTTGATATTTCGAGATAGCACTTTAATTCTTGACTTATTTTTGACCATACCATTCATGGTACTAGTATTATATATATATATATATTTTTTTTCTAATATATTTATTTCATTGTCATGTTTTTGTCCAAAGGCATACTTTGGTATTTTCTTATTTTATATTGTTTATTTTTGTTGAAGCATAGTATTATATGTTTCAATTATACAACATAGTGATTCACAATTTTTAAAGGTTATGTTTCATTTATGATTTTTTTATTAATTTATTTTTTAATTGGAAGAGAGTTACTCTAAAATGTTGGGATGGTTTCTGCCATACAACAATGCAAATCAGCCTAATTATCTATATATCTATATATATCTATATCTCAGCTCCCTCTTGGGCCTCTCTCTCCGACCTCCACCCAGACTTAAAAGCTTTTGCACAGCAAAAGCAAGATTAAAGGACCCCCCTCAGAATGGGAGAACATACTCGTTAGTCTTCATATTAAGTGTCTGTTCGCTGGTGTTCATCCCCCTGCTTCCTTGTGTCCCGGACACCTGCTCTCATTACTGCGGCCTTACTTTCGGCTCTCAGAGAGCTGGTGAGAGTGTGTGCTGAAGGACTCTGGGTCTCATCTCTGTACAGCCCTGTTCTCTGGGCAGAGTGTATGCCCTTTCTGCACCAGTGCTCACAAGTGAGTCCAGGAGAAAGTGGCTGGCTCTACACAAATCCACAGCCGCTGTTGGAAATGACAGTTGGAAGTGGGCTTCCTCCTTCTTACTATGGATCAGCGATAATGAAATCCCTGTTGTCAGGCTAAGAAAATAGCGTTTGCCAGCAGAAGTCATCCTGGCAGCCCCCGGTGCGAGTCCCATGCAGGGAGTCAGCAGGGGAAGCAGAGGGAGGCAGTGTCTCTTTGTTCCATTGCCTGATTCCCTGCAGACCCAACCTGATTTTTATCCTGGGCGCTTCACAGAGACAATGTTTCATGGCTAGTTTACTGAGCTGATGGTTTCCGAATCCCGGCTACTCTTACAGTAGCTGCTAGCTAGCCAGTGTAGCAGCGCCAGAAAAAAAGGTCCAGGTGGGACCTCTGTTTACAGGTACGATGTATTATTTTACTCTCAGTTCAGTTCAGTCGCTCAGTCGTGTCCGACTCTTTGCGATCCCATGAATTGCAGCACGCCAGGCCTCCCTGTCCATCACCAAATCCCGGAGTTTGCTCAGACTCACGTCCATCGAGTCGGTGATGCCATCCAGCCATCTCATCCTCTGTCGCCCCCTTCTCCTCCTGCCCCCAATCCCTCCCAGCATCAGAGTCTTTTCCAATGAGTCAACTCTTCGCATGAGGTGGCCAAAGTACTGGAATTTCAGCTTTGCACCACTGCAATTTCTTGACTGAAGAAATTCTCTCTTATTTGTATGTGATGATAATTTGTATGTGATACCATGAAACTGAGTTTTCAGGTTTCCAGGGATTTCTTTTTTTCTGGGCAGGAGTTTCCTCAGACTTTGCATCTAGGATTTTCTTCGGTGAGAAATTGGTAGAAGAGCCTGTCATGGGGGTGTGGGTTCTGGTACTCTACCATTAAAATCTTTCCCAGAGAGAGAAAAGTAACAAGCCCAAATTAGAGAATATGGTGAGGTATTTTTAAAGCTGGGAAAGTCTAGAGGTATGTGATTAGAAAAAACTTCCCCTCCTTTTTTTATATATGTATATATTGAGTTTGTAGTTTTAGCCCAGCCACTATTAAATTTTTCTTAGGTCAAATTGCCCTCCCTTAAAGCAATTTTAACTGAAGCAGAGAACGGAGGTAACCATTTTGTCCTTAACAGAAACATTTTTTTTGAGTCTTACAGTTTTACTCTCCTATAACCCAGTGACTTCGTGTGCAGAGTCCATGGAAATTAGTGTGAATACTTTGCTAAGAAGTTTTCAAACCCCACTTTTGTTCATTTTTGTTGCTGATTATATACTCTAGTTGCTGTTATGCAAAACAGAGACACACCATAAAACATACAGTGTAGATAACCTGGCTGAGTGCACGTGCTTTTTAAAACTTTAATAAGCAGAGAGTTTTATGTTTTGTTTGTCTTTGCATTCTCTGAGGAAAAAACCCCAAACTTCAAACCTTGGCCTGGTCGCCATCGCCCTCAGTCAGATCTGCTGAGAATCTGGGCTGCACCTTTTTCACTGCTGAAGCTTTTTATAACCTGGCTAGGCATTAGGCAGCTTTTAAAATTGGCAGGTCTCTGGGTTCCATTAAGAACTCATTTAAATCGTTTCTCACTTAAGCCTGAATTTTAACTCAGCCCTGGTGGATTTCAATTAGGTGGATTTCAATTAGGATTGTTACAAAATGAGATGAGGATGGAAATTAGATTAACATTAAGAAACAATGGAAGAGATAGCATATCAGATAATTTACGACTCACATGTATTTTATTGTAGTCATCAAATTGCTACTAATATAGAAATGGATTGTTAACCTGATAAATTATGTCACAGATGATGAAATTAGGGCAGACTTTGGAAAACTCTAGTAACAATAAAAACACACATAGTTTTGTGGCCCTGAAACAAATTGCCTGCATGCCCTGAAGCCAGGTTTAGTTGAAATAACTAAGCCAATTAGATAAGAAATAATGAGTGAAAATAAATATAAAGATCTAGGTCAGGTGAAGAAAAGCCATACGTAACAATTGGTATGTGATATTTGTATGAAATTCTTCTTTTAAGGTATGTGGGAAAGGAAACTGAAAATTAAATCTGATGCTACATACACCAAGGCCAAAGTTTGCAAAGTGTACAGTATTGTTTCCACAAAACATTCTCTTTCCTCAGTTGCCTCCCCTTACTCCCAAACACAAAGCCAATGCTGCTCATCATCTTGGAGCAGGGCTCCTGTCAAAAGTAGGGCATTAACTAGATCCTGCTTGACAGCTGTTTTCAGAAAAATAATGACTGATTATCAATGTATACTTTTCCAGTAGAACACTTACAATTTAAAAAAAGACCATCATATAGGAAAGTTGCTTCTGGGGTTCTGTTCTATGAATTTGCCACATTCAGAGGTTTGTGTTGCCACTGCTACCATCAGGTTACAGAACAACTTCCTCACAGCCAAAACTCCCTGTGGTCTCCCTCTGGGGTCCATCCTTCCTCCATACAGTAGGAGATCTGTAAAGCTTTTGCTCAGAGAGTTGTGTGTCATGGAACCTGTCCCTAAGTCATCACTTGTGGATCAGTGGAGAAGTGTGTTCTCTCTTTTTTTCTCATCTTGGCAGTTTGCTCATATGATCAGAGCCTCTTCCTGAGTGTGTTATACAGGTGACGAATGTCTCCAAAATTCAGTGGCCTTGGATTGAGTATGACTATCTGACCCAAAGGTCAGGTGTGCCGAAATTTTGCTGGAATAGCACTTCAGATCTAGCCCATTGGAGGTGGCAGTAGGGTATACTAGTAGGCTTCTCTAGGGAGGAGCCTGAGGTCTGGGATAAATGGGATTTCAACCCAGGGAATGAAGTGGGAAAAGGATACCCCAGGCTGAGGAAGTGTGTGAGCAAAGCATGAAGGTGGAAAAGTTCAAGACATGGGGGAAAGCCACGGCCTTCCACAGGGCTGGCGTGGAAGCTACAGTGGAGTGTGAGACCCACTGGGATTTTATTTTCTATTAAGTGATGGTGGGAGGACTCATTGACTCATTTATGAGCTGGTGCACATCTGAAATGTGCTTCCAGAAGAATCACTGTGCAGAACAAACCAGATTTCCGGGACAAGAATGGTTGGGACATCCAGAAAAGGACCCCGATGACACCACAGCTGCTCCTTCAGATGTTCTGTAGTGAGGAGGAGCCGGATGCTGGTATCTATCATAACAATTTCACTTACATGTGAAATCCAATAAAAATGATACAGATGGGCTTATTTACAAAACAGAAACACACTCTCATCTAGAAATCAGACTCATGGACACCAAAGGGGAAATATGGGGGGAAGTAATAAATTGGGAGATTGGGATTAACATAGTTTTGTATTCTAGTTTAGTTACAGATGAGTAATTAGAAAATCAGATCTAGATAGTTTTGAGAAAGCTAAAAAAAAAGAAAAAAGAAAAAGAAACTCTGTCTAAAACTTGGTTTAAAATGCATTCAGTTTTAGGGCCAGGAAATTACAATGGTTTCTTCTAGTTTTAGATTCATGATATTATTTGAGTTTTCACTTGGATTAGAGAGAAAATAGACGTGATGGAGGTTTTCTGTTATGACTAAGTAATGTGTTGCCCGAGGGGCTGGACAAGTGTAAAAGTAAAATTAAATTTCTAGTGATTGACTGTGACAGTATGGGATAGAAATGTTTTACAAGCTGACAGTCCCACAGCCAAGCACAGGAGGGCAGGGAAGATACTAACACATGTGGTCTGATACCACAAACAACTATTCTCCTTTGGAACAAAGAAGACAGTTAACCGTTGTCCCACACGGGGAATTCGAGAAATCTGTGCAGCATGTATTTTTCTAATTCCTCTGAGGACTGCTAGGAAGAGAGGGGCTTTGTTTAGGAAAACACCCAGGCTTGGATGCTTGGGTCAGAGATACCATTCTTCCATGTGACCTTCTCAAAACTGTTTAATGAGACTACTTGAAACTCTCTTGATCCCAGACACACCCCTCACCCCTTAGCAGGCTTCTTTTTCCCTTTCTGACCAAAGTGACTGTCTCTCTGAGGGTCTCCTGATGGTTGTAGGGGAGCATTGTCACTTTAGGTCTTCTTTGTATGAGTTGAGCCTTTTCCAGAATATTCTACAAATATGGGGTTGGGAGGAGAGTAGTGGTGTTTGCGGTTGGATTTCTCCACGTTCCCTGTACATGCAGAACATCACCACTCACTCGACACATGTAGCCACTCAAATGCCATCGCGTTTTCTGCTGGCATGCGCCCAACATGCACAGTGATCGTACAGGGCTGGCAAAAGTTGGGCCCTCCCCAGAGGGCTGCGGGGGCGGGGCTAGGAAAGAGGTGTGTTTTACACAGAAGTAGCGATGGTTCCCGTGCAGTCACAGCTCTGCACACAGAGGACCTGGTAAAAGGCGGGTGTGCTTGAAACCTCGGAGAGAGGGCGATGCCTTGGAGAGTCGGGCTCTACTTGCCAGAGGCCACATCTGTGCCCCTCGTCCGCCATCACCCAGCCCAGCTCTCACTTCCTTCCAGGCTCTGAGCAAACGCTGGATTCCCGCTCTCATTCTATTCCACCCTGACTTTCCCGTTTCTACATCTGTTTTCCCTCGTGGCTCCACAGCGCTTGGAGCTGTCTCAGGGCCGTGTTCCTGGCTCCTTTTCTGACAACCTCAGCTTTTTAAGGGCTTTTTGAGGATGCTGCCTGTCTCGCTGTTGTTGAAGGTGCTGCTGCTGCTGCTGCTAAGTCACTTCAGTCGTGTCCGACTCTGTGCGACCCCATAGACAGCAGCTTACCAGGCTCCCCGGTCCCTGGGATTCTCCAGGCAAGAACACAGGAGTGGGTTACCATTTCCTTCTCCAATGCATGAAAGTGAAAAGTGAAAGTGAAGTCACTTAGTCATGTCCGACCCTCAGCGACCCTATGGACTGCAGTCTTTCAGGCTCCTCCATCCATGGGATTTTCCAGGCAAGAGTACTGGAGTGGGGTGCCATTGCCTTCTCCACTCGAAGGTGCTAAGAGGCTGGAAAATGAAAGGTTGAAGCTGGGTGAAGAGAGTCCAATGTTCTGGGTGGAGGTGGGCTGCAGTACTAAACAGGATGGTCAGATGGGCCTCCTTGGGGCTAGTATTTGAGCACGGGTTGGAAGGGTGTGGGGAGAGAGCAAATTAGCCGAGATGGCTCGTTCAGGCTCCCTCGCCCCACATTTTGTAAACAATGACTGTGTAACAGCTGAGAGTCGTTTGTAGCACTGCGCCTGTGCCTCCCTGAAGTTTAGGTAGCAGCTGAGATCACTCGTAGCACTGCGCATGTGTGCCACGAGGTACTTGCTTGGCCATAGACTGCTTTGTGTGGTAGGCCTGTATGCTGCTGCTCAGTCACTTCAGTCATGTCCAACTCTGTGTGACCCCATAGAAAGCGGCCCCAAAGGCTCCCCCGTCCCTGGGATTCTCCAGGCAAGAACACTGGAGTGGGTTGCTGTTTCCTTCTCCAATGCATGAAAGTAAAAAGTGAAAGTGAAGTCGCTCAGTCGTGTCCGACCTCAGCGACCCCATGGACTGCAGCCTTCCAGGATCCTCCGTCCATGGGATTTTCCAGGCAAGAGTACCGGAGTGGGGTGCCATTGTATGAGCTCCATCTAAAAAAAGTGGTGAGATGACTGCTGCCCATGGATGCATCTGTTGGGTCCCCCATGAGAGCAGAGAATGCAGCATGTCTGTTGCTAAGACTCCTGTGCCAGCCAGGAGAGAGGTTGGCTTGTGGGGGGCCCCCGGGGCCCCAGCAGGTGGGAGGCAGGGCAGCAGGGCACCTGGGCAGCTACCCTTTCTTGCCCCTGGTCCAGGCTGCGCTGGGGGCCTAGCTCGCCACAGCCCTGCGTGCAGTGTCTGTGGTTTTCTACCTTCTTTTCACATGTATGACATGAGGACAGCATCATTGCAGGTCTTTTAACTAAGTTTGTAAATCGAAGGTATTTTTATCTTGTATATTTAGTTTAAGGGGCTACAAACATCAATTTTAAAATGTTGAAGTGCTTTAAACACCCCCCTTTTGGGGAAAAGCAACCAAAAGCCTCCTGCCTTTTGTCAGCTGGCTGAATTCTCCAGTGGTCCAGTGGTTAGGTCTCTGAGCTTCCACTGCGGAGGGTTCAGGTTCAATCCGTGGTCGGGGAATTAGGATCCCCTGAACAGCAGTGGGGCTTTTCTTTTTAATAAAGCTGATTTGTTCCCCTCGCCCAGCCCCTTACTCATTTGTCTCTCTGATGTCTGTCATTGGGTCTGGGTCTCTGGAGACCCTCCTGAGGTGGATGCTGGGCTGATGGCCTAGCTGCCTGTGAGTGAGTGGTGGTGCCCATTTTTTGAGTTTATGGTGGGGAGTTTTGGCCACAACACACATGGCTTGTGGGATTTTAGTTCCCCAACCAAGGACTGAACCTGTGCAGTAGAAGCTCAGAGGCTTAACCTCTGGTCTGCCAGAGAAACATCCACCCCTGCCCCCCGACTTTTTGGTGAAGAAACAGGAGCAGGATGGCGACGTTGCCTTTCGTCAGCTCCTGACAGCTTCCACGGTGCGCTTGCCTCTGGCCATGCAGACTTCTGAGCGCCAGGACACTTAGGGAGGAAGAGAGGACAGGAGCAAAGTACACTAACCGAGAGGCCCTGGGGCCTGGCTGCTTCCGGCCGAAGCTGCGGGGCCATCGGGTGCATCGTGAAGGTGTTCTGAAGGGGGCGAGGACTGGGCGCCTTACCCTCAGCTCTCCTCCTGTCCAGCGGCTGTCTCATCACAGCGGCTGCTGCCAGGACCCAGGCTGTTGCCTAACGTCAAAAGATGAGCAGTCACATAACTGAGCAGCCCCAGAGAAGGAAGGTGGGTCCTTCTAATGTGGACTATGCAAGCACACCACCCGGCCCCATGCATTTCCCAAGATTAAAAACATCTCCAGCCACAGAAAGAGATGTGGGATGGCGAACACAGACTGACTTTATTATGTGGGTTTTGAAATTAATCCAATTGTTTGGAGCAGAGGCGCTGATGTTCTGCCGATTAAAAGGGTGAATTAAATGTATTTATTCAATAAACATTTATTGACCATTCAGTAGATGCCAGGCACTGGGCCAGGTGCCAGACAGACTGAGTCCTGCAGCCACAGAGCTTTCATGGTGCTTCTAGAGGAGATGGTCAAGTGGAGGGAAAGCAGTGAGGTTACATTTCTGTATTTCAGAAATGTGCCGAGGAATGTACAGTTGTTTCTCACTGCAACACCAATTTTATTCATTTTATGTCTTGAGATGCTTCCGTATAGAAGAGACTTCCTCCCCCGTTCCCGCCAGAAGTCCAGAGTGCTCATGCACTTACAAGTGTATTACACACACTGCAATACATTGTTACGCTTTGAGTCCTCCAAGAGAAACAGCTTTCAACATACTGAGATGTTTAGAGTTGGAGCAGTACTTACGGAAAACCGCAGAAAAACACATGCATTATCATATGTGGAGAAAGAAAAAAAATTACATCTTCAGAGAGATGCCAGTTTGGTTGTATCCCTTCCCACAGGGCGAGGAACCTGAGGAACT
>SJYV01055316.1:0-17495 GCA_006410875.1 Neotragus pygmaeus | reverse complement strand
AGCTCAACTGGAATTCCATCACCTCCACTAGCTTGGTTCGTAGTGATGCTTCCTAAGGCCCACTTGACTTCACATTCTAGGATGTCTGGCTCTAGGTGAGTGATCACACCATCGTGATTATCTGGGTCGTGAAGATCTTTTTTGTACAGTTCTTCTGTGTATTCTTGCCACCTCTTCTTAATATCTTCTGCTTCTGTTAGGTCCAGACCATTTCTGTCCTTTATTGAGCCCATCTTTGCATGAAGTGTTCCCTTGGTATCTCTAATTTTCTTGAGGAGATCTCTAGTCTTTCCCATTCTGTTCTTTTCCTCTATTTCTTTGCAGTTTAATACTATTTTATCTAGGCGAAAGTAGAAGAATTCAGAAATCTCTAATCTCTACCTCCTTCCCTGGCCTTCCCCCTTCCCTCCTCTCCACCCACCCTTTCTTCTTCTTTTCTTCCCTTCGTTCTTCCTGCTCACACACACATACACACACACAACTATTTAAGGGAAAGCTAGAAGGGAAAAAAGGATTTGAAACTAGTAAGAGAGTAGAGTTTTGGTATTCTTATTATTCCTATATTAATAGTTCAGTATTCTTACACGAATGCTAAGTATGTTAGTTGTTTTAAATCATCGACCAGAATACACAAAGCTTGAAATATGATTACGTGAGAGAACTCATCTGGCAGTATATAAATTAGCTAGGTAAGTTTTGAAAATCTCTCTGATTAGTAATAGTTAATAAACATGATTGGTAAATTTACTTTCTGAGTCCTGATGAACGTCTAAAGGGGACTGAAAGTTTGCAGTTTCTTAGGCTAGCTTGTTTGAAGCCAGAAATGGTGTATACCCTTTGCTTCAGCGTTTGCACTTTGGATTACTGCTTTTATCTTTTGTTCTTTTTTTTTTTCCTAAACAAAATACATCTTTCTACTTTTAGTGCACTCGACAAATTATTTCTGAGAAGCTGGGCCGTGGATCAAGAACTGTGGACCTTGAACTTGAAGCTCAGATTGATATATTAAGAGATAACAAGAAAAAATACGAAAATATTCTAAAACTGGCTCAGACCCTGTCGACCCAGCTTTTCCAGATGGTACACACCCAAAGGCAGCTTGGAGATGCGTTTGCTGACCTGAGTTTAAAATCACTAGAACTCCATGTAAGATTATTTGAAATAACTATCGGAGGGAGAGGGGCGAAAATGGCAATAGGAGTGTTCTAAGAGGCAATTTGTTATGTTTCTGATTTGTTAAACTCTTTAATAAAATTGGAATCTTGTGGTATTCTTTTAAGATATTTCACATAATTTTCAAGAAGGCTCAGCTGACTTTTGTCAAAATACTGATCCATAGAAAATGTAAGCTGGAGGTTACAGGGAAAGGGAACTTGGTTTGAGGAAAGAAAAAAGAGTACTCAGCCTGCTTGAGCCTAGAAAAAAATCATATATAGTCATGTAAATAACTGGGTGTGGGTAAAAAGTAAATTCAAGCACCTGTTGAAAATCTTGGGGCTTCCCAGGTGGCATTAGTGGTAAAGAACTTGCCTGCCAGTGTAGAAGACACAGGTTTGATCCCTGGGTCAGGAATATCCCCTGGAGGAGAAAGTGGCAACAGTCTCCAGTATTCTTGCCTGGGAAATCCCCTGGACAGAGGCACATGGCAGGCTGTGGTCCATAGGTTTGCAAAGAGTTGAACAGAACTGAAGCAACTTAGTACACAGCATGTTGAAAATCTCTTACCTAGTCTCTGAATGTGCTAACCAATACATAGTTGACTTAATTTGTGCTACACTTTTTCATTAGTATAAATTACGAAGTTTAGAATGGAATTACTTTGCTGTGTATATATGCATATGCCGCAGAGGGCATTGTTAATTTCTTACGCTCTCTCTTTCTGGCTGGCTCTTTGTCGCTGCACGTGGGTTTTCTCCGGTTGCAGCACGCAGGGGCTGCTCCGTGGCTGTGGTGGGCTGGCTTCTCATTGTGGTGGCTTCCCCTGTTGGGAGTACGGGCCCTGGAGTGCATAGGCTTCAGTAGTTGCAGCCTGTGGGTTCACTAGTTGTGGCAAACGGGCTTAGTTGCTCTGCCACATGAGGTCGTCTTGGACCAGGGATAGAACCTATGTCCTCTGAATTGCAAGGTGGACTCATCACCGGGCCACCACGCAAGTCCCATCTAATGATATCTTAAATTACTCCTTTTATGTCTTTTGTTCCTCATGGAACCGAAAGATGTAGAAATCCCTTTTCTACGAAAATCCCCTACAGACAAGTAACTTGAGAAGTTAGATCATTTAGAGCATTAAATTATTTGTTAATAATCTAGAATCTTGGACAAAGAAAGTTTGGCTAGAGATGACAATATTGAGATAAATATTGAGATCCAGTTCTAACTGAGTCACTAGACAAAAAGAATGAAACTAATATTTAGGAAGCTGAGCTATCACAGCTGTTACGACTGAGTATCCACAATTTCAGTGTGATGGATGGAGTGCTTTTTAGCCATTATATCATGTAATTTCTCTAATAACACTGGAAGAAATGTTATCCTGATTTTATAGATGAGGAAATGGAGGCCACGATGGTTAGGAAGTTTTTATAAAATCATGAAAAACAAAAGATGGAAGCGGAATTTATATTCAGGCCTGTCTCTTCCCGATCTCTGCCTGTCTCTTTGAGAGCTTTAGAAGGTGTGACCCAGAAAAAAATCCCCACAGTATGGAAAGAGATGATCAGAATATAGGGTCTGGGGAAGTACAGCAGTGTTATCAGTGATGCTACATTGAATAGAGTCTATTAACTATAATATTTAACGCCAACTGGGGACTTACTGTACATCAGATACAACTCTAAGTTGCTCACATGTGTGTTAGCTCCTCTAATGCTCAGTCTTGGTAGTACTTTTATTACCTTTCTTTTACAGATATGAAGTCCTTTAAAAAAAAAAAACTGAGAGTATTCATTGTTCATTCAGAGTATTCAACAAGCCCATTGTTATTGTTCAGTTTCTAAGTCATGTCCAGCTCTTTGCAACTCCATGGACTGCAGTGCACCAGGCTCCTCTGTCCTCCACCATCTCCCAGAATTTGCTCTAATACATGTCCATTGAGTCAGTGATGCTGTCTGACTGTCCATCCTCTGCCACCCGTTTCTCCTTTTGCCTTCAGTCTTTCCCAGCATCACGGTCTTTTCTAGTGAGTCAGCTCTTCCCATCAGGTGACCAAAGGATTGGAGCTTTAGCATAGTCCTTCCAGTGAATATTCAGGACTTAATTTCCTTTAGGATTGACTGGTTGGGTCTCCTTGTTGTCCAAGAGACTCTAAAGAGTCTTCTCCAGCACCACAATTCGAAACCATCGGTTCTTCGGCTTNGACCAAAGGATTGGAGCTTTAGCATAGTCCTTCCAGTGAATATTCAGGACTTAATTTCCTTTAGGATTGACTGGTTGGGTCTCCTTGTTGTCCAAGAGACTCTAAAGAGTCTTCTCCAGCACCACAATTCGAAACCATCGGTTCTTCGGCTTTCAGCTTTCTTTATGGTCCAACTCTCACATCCATGCATGACTACTGGAAAAACCATAGCCTTGACTATATAGATCTTTGTTGGCAAAGTGATGACTCTGCTTTTTAATACACTGTCTAGGTTTGTCATAGCTTTTCTTCCAAGGAGCAAGCATCTTTTAATCTCTTAGCTGCAGTCTCCATCCATAGTGATTTTGTTGTCCAAGAAAATCAAGTCTATCACTGTTTTCACGTATTCTCCTTCTGTTTGCCATGAAGTGATGGGACTGGATGCCATGATCTTAGGTTTTTGAATGTTGAGTTTCAAACCAACTTTTTCACTCTACTCTTTCACCCTCATTAAGAGTCTCTCTAGTTCTTCTTCACTTTGTGCCATTTGAGTGATATCATATGCATATCTGAAGTTGATATTTCTCCTGGCAGTCTTGATTCCAACTTGTGATTCATCCAGTCTGGCATTTCGCATGATGTACTGTGCATCAAAGTTAAATAAATAAGATAGTATACAGCCTTACTCCTTTCCCAGTTCTGAACCAGGCCACTGTTCCATGTCCAGTTCTAACTATTGCTTCTTGAACCACATGCAGGTTTCTCAGGAGGCAGTTAAGGTGGTCTGGTATTCCCATCACTTTAAGAATTTTCCACAGTTTATTGTGATCGCCACAGTCAGAGGGTTAAGTGTAGTCAGTGAAGCAGAAGTAGATGTTTTTATGGCCCTCCTTTGCTTTCTCCACAATCCAATGAATGTTGGCAATTTGATCTCTGGTTCCTCTGCCTTTTCTAAATCCAGCATGTACATCTGGAACTTCTCAGTTCATATACTGCTGAAGCCTAGCTTGAAGTAATTTGAGCATAAACTAGCTAGCATGTGAAATGAGTGCAATTGTGTGGTAGTTTGAGCATTCTTTTGCATTGCCCTTCTTTGGGATTGGAATGAAAACTGATCTTTTCCAGTCCTGTGGCCACTACTGGGTTTTCCAAGTTTGCTGGCATATTGAGTGCAGCACTTTCACAGCATCGTCTTTTAGGATTTGAAATAGCTCAACTGGAATTCCATCACCTTCACTAGCTTTGTTCATAGTAATGTTTCCTAAGGCCCACTTGACTTCACACTTAAGGATATTCAGCTCTAGGTGAGTGACCACACCATCATGGTTATCTAAGTCATTAAGACCTTTCTTGTATAGTTCTCCTGTGTATTCTTGCCACCTCTTTTTAGTTTCTTCTACTTCTGTTAGGCATGATAAAAGACAAAAATGGTAAGGATCTGTCCTTGTATGAAATGTTCCCTTGATATCTCCAGTTTTCTTGAAGATTTCTAGTCTTTTCCATTTTATTGTTTTCCTCTTATTTCTTTGCATTGTTCATTTAAGAAGACCTTCTTATCTCTCCTTGCTGTTTTCTGGAACTCTGCACTCATTTGGGTATATCTTTCCCTTTCTCCCTTACTTTGCGATTGTCTTTCTTTCCTTAGCTGTTTATAAACTCTCCTCAGACAACCATTTTGCCTTCTTGCATTTTTCTTTGGGATGGTTTTGGTCACTGTCTCCTGTACAGTTTTATAAACCTCAGTCCATAGTTCTTCACCCACTCTATCAGATCTAATCCCTTGAATCTATTTGTCAGCTCCAGTATATAATCACAAGGGATTTGATTTAGGTCATACTAATCTTCACCATCAGTGATTGGGGCATAGACTTGCCTTACTGTGGTGTTGAATGGTTTCCTTGGAAACAAACCATGATCATTCTGTAGGTTTTTGAGATTGCTCCCCAGTACTGTATTTCAGATTCTTTTGTTGACTGTGAGGGTTATAAGGAATTCTCATCCACAGTAGTAGATATAATGTTCATCTGAATTAAATTCTGCTGTTCACATCCATTATTAGTTCACTGATGCCCGAGTTGTTGATGTTCAGACTTGACATCTCCTGCTTGTGCACATCCAATTTACCTTGATTCATGGCCCTAACATTCCATGCTCCTCTCCAGTATTGTTCTTTACAGCATCAGACTTCACTTTCACCACCAGACACATCCACATCTGAGCATTATTCTGGCTTTGGCCTTGGTGCTTCATTCTTACCGGAGCTGTTAGAAATTGTCCTCCACTCTTCCCCAGTAGCATATTGGACACCTTCCGACCTAGGGAGCTCATCTTCCAGCATCCTATCTTTTAGCCTTTTCATGGGGTTCTTCAGGCAAGAATACTGGAGTGGTTTGCCATTCCCTTCTCCCGTGGACCACAGTTTGTCAGAACTCTTCACTATGACCTATCTGTCTTGGGTGGCCCTGCATGGACAGTGTGGCTCATAATTTCATTGAGTTACACAGCCCCTTCTCTGCGACAAGACAGTGATCCATGAAGGGGATTCAAGTCTGTTGGACCCAGTTTTATTTTTTAATAACTTTATTTTTTTCTGATTTTTCTTAATTTTATGTTTGTATTTATTTTTTTATTTTTGGCTGTGCTGGCTCGTCATTGCTGCGCAGGCTTCTGGTGGCTTCTCTTGTTACAGAGCACGGGCTCTCGAGTCCTCAGGCTCCAGGGTTGCCGCACATGGGCTCAATAGGTGTGGCTCCTGGGCTCCAGAGCACAGGTTCAATAATCGTGGCACACAAATGCTCTGCAGCATGTGGGATCCTCCAGGACCAGAGATTGAACCCATGTCTCCTGCATTGGCTGATGGATTCTTTAACTTTCCACCAGGAAAGCTAGAGGACTGAGTTTTAATTTTTTGAGTTTCTTATTTGAGCATTTCTCTTTGTAAGGATTGATATTTTATGACTTTCATCCTTTCTTAGAGATCTTCCGATGATAAATTTACTGATTTTTAAAAATAGAATAAATGTTTTATCTTGCAACTACCATATGAGTCCATTGGAGATCAAATACACAGTATGGGATCTTAATGATCTTATTTTCCTATATCTTAAGACATTTCGCTGTTTCCTCATCTTAGGAATTATTTTATTATTACTCATCAGTTTTTCCCTACCATGTTAAAAATGAGTAAGATGATAAGAAGACAAAAGAATGACATCATTGCCTAGAAGAATTATGTAATAGTGAGATAAACACTTTGTGTTTGTTTGCATCACCAAAAAGAGAGAAGCTATTTACATCGTCTTTTTTTTTTTCACTTGAAATTTAAAAGTATTTTTAACAAAGTCAGAATTTTCAAATTAAATAATATACCTCATATATTCAGTTCTAAAATTGATATGATCAAAGTTTTTATTTGGTCAGATATGTTCCTGATAATCAGTTAGTTAATCAAACTTAGACTGGAAAGCTTTCCCTGCTGAAAAACTAGTTAGTCCTTGCTGTCCATATGTAAAGGAGTTGTGTGAAATGTTTGCTAAGCCAAGACTCAGTTTATTCAGAGAGAATGAACTAAAACGTGTTGAGTGATCTTTCCTCAGCTGTTTGTCCAGATAGACCTGAGCTTGAGAGTCAGTTGGTCACTAGGTTTACAAAGAAATGTGTATTGTTAATATTTATACTTTGAGGAGATTCAGTCAAAACACAAAAATTGTAGTCTATTTTATGTCTGAAAGTTTTAGCCAATTGTTACCTAATTTGGTTGTGAAAGTTAAAGCCTCTCTGATTAATAATCTGCTATATTTTTCTTCTTAACAGCTGTGCTTACAGTATAACAGAAACAAAACGTGGAAATGAAAATATTCTTTCTAGTACAAAGTAGTTTAACTTTAAAATTATTTGATTTTAGCTGTACATCTAAGCTAATGACAGTTTGGTTTACTAGACTTTTTCTGTAATTGTATAGCTAGTTGTGATTTAGATTCCTATTTATTTAAACATTGAAAGAAAAAACTTCTATAGCTAGATTTCTAAATCAAATATTTTCCCAATAGTGATGTGTTTGAGATTTTCTTTAGTCACATTTACTGATTTACAGCTGGATAAATTAAGGTGACTTTTTTTTGTGTGTTTTAGGAAGAATTTGGCTATAATGCAGATACACAGAAGCTGCTAGCTAAAAATGGAGAGACTCTTCTAGGAGCCATTAATTTTTTCATTGCCAGTGTAAACACTTTGGTGAATAAAACAATTGAAGATACATTAATGACTGTGAAACAGTATGAAAGTGCCAGGTATGTATAGATTTTCATTATATCGTTTGTTTTACAGATAATACATAATTCAGGTAAGATTTGGGGTTGCAACAAGAGAAACCAGCTCTGGTCAATATGAACAGAAAAAGAATGTGTTATTAGAGTGTTGTAGGAGAGCCCACATTGGAGAAGGAAATGGCAGCCCACTCCAGTGTTCTTGCCTGGAGAATCCCAGGGACGCGGGAGCCTGGTGGGCTGCCGTCTATGGGGTCGCACAGAGTCGGACACGACTGAAGCGACAGCAGCAGCAGGAGAGCCCACAGAGCTCATAAAAAGGCGGGAGCACAGTTCTGGAAATGAGCAAGAGCCAAAGCCAAAATAATGCCTCAGAAGGATCTCGCTAGGGCGCTGATGCCTGGGTGCCTCTGATACTAGATGCTGCTACAGCTCACACAGGTAAAAATTCCAAAGGCTCCTGAACACTGTGCTCGTTGCCTTGAGGGCATCCAGCTGAGCCTTGGTCATGCGCCCACACCCTGCCGTAGGCACTGGGAAGGCGGGGGCCCCCGCCCCAGCTTTCTTGGCCGAGCATGGGCCTCGTTCTCCAGCAGGCCGCCAGCAGGCGCCCCGTCTGATCTGGCCTGAGCCTGCCTCTTCAGCCGTGCTGCTCCCCTGTGAGCGGCCCGGTGCTTCTGCCACAGCCAGGTGTGAAGTTCCAGGTGCTTTGAATACGGAAGCTCGTTTCTGCCTCCATAATTTTATGTTGGTTATTCAGATTATAACCAGTCTTCAGTCTTCCAGATTTTATTTTTTACATAAATTATCTGCCTTGTATTTCCAGGGTGGTTTATAATGCAGTGTTTCATACTTTTTTTTACACATCTCCACACACACACATGATTTCTGTGTCTCATAACCATCCTGTTAGGTAAACAAAATACATATTAATAGATGCTTAGAAATGTCTAAAATGCCGCAGATCTGATAGCATTTTTCAGCTTCTGGTTCCAGACCCAGTTTTCTTCCCCCACTCGTTTTTGTCCCCTTTTAGTTTTTTTCCTCTGAACACTTGATTTCTTGATTTCTTGTTATATTTTTTATAGCATAGCCAAAGATAGTACAAACTTTACCTTTTTGGTGTATAACTTTACTTTTTGGCCTCTTGGTCTAGTTTAGTGATATGAGAAGTGCCTGTGAAAGTGCTAGATATATCTAGTCTCTTTGCAGTTGAGTGCTTATTCTTAAGTATATATGTCCATATGCTTTGCATAACTAAAAGCCCAAACCACATGGAAAGTTAATTGGTTTTTGTTTTTTTTAATAGATAATAGTTGCTCAAAACATTTTTATACCTTATAAACACTTACATAGCTTCAATTCAAGCTTTAAAATGTTATTACCATGTTCTTTCAATAGCTTGCCTTTTTACACACATCCTCTTTCCTGAAATTTTCTTTTTTATATTGACCTGTAGATGGTTTAGAGTATTGTTGCACAGCAAAGCAACTCAGTACACACACATACACACATATTCTTTTTCGCATTCTTTTTCATTATAGGTGATTATAAGATATGGAGTAGAGTTCCCATATAAAAATTTTCTTTTTTATATTGACCTGTAGATGGTTTAGAGTATTGTTGCACAGCAAAGCAACTCAGTACACACACATACACACATATTCTTTTTCGCATTCTTTTTCATTATAGGTGATTATAAGATATGGAGTAGAGTTCCCATATAAAAATTTTCTTTTTTATATTGACCTGTAGATGGTTTAGAGTATTGTTGCACAGCAAAGCAACTCAGTACACACACATACACACATATTCTTTTTCGCATTCTTTTTCATTATAGGTGATTATAAGATATGGAGTAGAGTTCCCATATAAAAATTTTCTTTTTTATATTGACCTGTAGATGGTTTAGAGTATTGTTGCACAGCAAAGCAACTCAGTACACACACATACACACATATTCTTTTTCGCATTCTTTTTCATTATAGGTGATTATAAGATATGGAGTAGAGTTCCCATATAAAAATTTTCTTTTTTATATTGACCTGTAGATGGTTTAGAGTATTGTTGCACAGCAAAGCAACTCAGTACACACACATACACACATATTCTTTTTCGCATTCTTTTTCATTATAGGTGATTATAAGATATGGAGTAGAGTTCCCATATAAAAATTTTCTTTTTTATATTGACCTGTAGATGGTTTAGAGTATTGTTGCACAGCAAAGCAACTCAGTACACACACATACACACATATTCTTTTTCGCATTCTTTTTCATTATAGGTGATTATAAGATATGGAGTAGAGTTCCCATATAAAAATTTTCTTTTTTATATTGACCTGTAGATGGTTTAGAGTATTGTTGCACAGCAAAGCAACTCAGTACACACACATACACACACATTCTTTTTCGCATTCTTTTTCATTATAGGTGATTATAAGATATGGAGTAGAGTTCCCTGAGCTATGCAGTGAGTCATTGTTGTTTATGTACCACACACACACACACACACACACACACACACACACACACACACTTCCCTGAGCTATGCAGTGAGTCAGCTATGCAGTGAGTCGTTGTTTATGTACTTCACACACACACACAGATGTTTCTTTCGCTCCAACTTTTCCCTTTGGTAACCATAAACTTGCTTTCAAAGTCTGTGAGTCTCTTTTTGTTTTGTAAATAAGTTCAATTGTATCAGTTTTTAGATTTTATAAATAAGTGATATTATTTGTCAAGTAACTGGTATATAATATTTGTCTTTCTCGGTCTGGCTTCACCTAGTGTGGTAATCTCTACCTCCATCTATGTTGCTGCAAATGGCAGTAGTTCATTGTTTTTTATGGTTGAATAATAACTTTAATTTTTTAAGGAACATCAGTAGTTCTCCATACTGGCTGTACCAGTTTCCTTTCCGACCAACAGTGTACAAGGGTTCCCTTTTCGCCACACTGTCTCTGCTGCGGCTGCTGCTGCTAAGACACTTCAGTCGTGTCCGACTCTGTGTGACCCCACAGACGGCAGCCCACCAGGCTCCCCGTCCCTGGGATTCTCCAGGCAAGAATGCTGGAGTGGGTTGCCATGTCCTTCTCCAGTGCATGAAAGTGAAAAGTGAAAGTGAAGTCACTCAGTCGTGTCTGACTCTTCGCGACCACATGGATTGAAGCCTACCAGGCTCCTCCATCCATGGGATCTAGCATTTATTTTTTGTAGAATCTTTTCTTTGCGTAGACTTTTTGATAATGGCCATTCTCACTGGTATGAAGTGATACTTCATTGTAGGTTTGATTTACATGTCTCTAATAATTAGAGATGTTGAGCATCTTTCCCTCACCCTGTTGACTATCTGGATGTTTTTGGAGAAATGTCTATGTAGATCCCCCCATTTTTTGATTAGGTTGTTTGTGTTTTTGTTTTTGAGTTGTATGAGCTGTTTGTATATTTTGGAAATTAAGCCTTTGTCAGTCATGTTGGTCACCAGTATTTTCTGCTGGTCTGTAGGCTGTCTTTTCATTTTGTTTATGGTTTCCTTTGCTGTGCAGAAGCTTATAACTTTGATTAGGTCTCATTTGTTTACTTTTGCTTTTATTTCTTTTGCCTCTAGACACTGACCTAGAAGACATTGCTGCAAATTTATGTCAGAATGTTTTACCTGTGTTCTCTTTGGAAGTTTTATTGTGTCATGTCTTATATTTAAGCCATTTTGAGTTTATTTTGTGTGTGGTATGAGGGTGTGTTCTAACTTCATTGATTTACATGAGTTTTCCCAACACCAGTTTGTGAAGAGACTCTCTGTTCTCCATTGTATGTTCTTGCCTCCCTTGTCAAAGATTAATTGACCATACGTGTGTGCATTTATTTCTGGGTTCTCTGTTCTACTGATCCATGTGTCTGTTTTTATGCTAATACCATGCTGTTTTGATTATTGTAGCTTTGTAGTATTATCTGAAGCCTGAGAAAGTTATGCTTCCTGCTTTGTTCTTTTTCCTCTGGATTGCTTTGGCAGTTCTGAGTCTTCTGGAGTTCCATATGAATTTTAGGATTGGTTTGTTCTGGTTCTGTGAAAAAGGTCATGGATAATTTTAATAGCAGTCACATTAAATCTGTAGATTGCTCTGGGTAGTATGGCTATGTTAACAGTTCTGATTCTTACAAACCAAGAGTATGGAAAAGCTTTCCATTTCTCTGAATCATATTCAATTTCTATATCAGTGTGTTATAGTTCTTGGCACATAGGTCTTTCACCTCCTTGGTTAGGGTTAGTTCAACTCTGTTTTTCATGGTTTTTTTTTGTTATTTTTGACAGTTTTAAATGGGATTTTTTTTTCTTTTTAAGAACATTTAGCTCATTTGTTTTTGGCTGTGCTGGGTCTTTGTTGCTGTGTGTGGGATTCCTCTGGTTGTGGTGAGCAGGGGGTACTCTGCTTGTGTGCATGGCTTATTGTGCTGGCTTCTCTCGTTGCGGAGCACAGGCTCTAGGGAGCACGGGCTGCAGTAGTTGCTACTCACGGGCTCTCTAGTGCACGCTCAGTAGTTGTGGTGTGTGGGCTTAACTGCCCCATGGCATGGGGGATCCTTCTGGACCAGGGATCGGACCCATCACCTGTGTTGGCAGGTGGGATTCCCAACCAGTGGGCCACCCGGGAAGTCAAGGATTTTTTTTTTTTTTTTGGAAAGTTTACTTTTGATCTTTGCATAAGAAGAGATACTTCTATCCTATGCTGTGTTTGTAGCTCTCATTTTAGTATTAATATGTCAGATTCTCAACGACTTGGAAAGGAAGGTCAAGACAAGTATTTGTGGTTGTCTGGTGGGAGAAGGGCACAAATAGATCTGTGTGTCTTATTTAAGTTT
This sequence comes from Neotragus pygmaeus, assembly GCA_006410875.1. Classification (NCBI taxonomy): domain Eukaryota; kingdom Metazoa; phylum Chordata; class Mammalia; order Artiodactyla; family Bovidae; genus Neotragus; species Neotragus pygmaeus. The sequence goes on along the minus strand of SJYV01055316.1, from coordinate 5,037 downwards.
TGGACTTGGTTTTTTTTTTTACTTTCCTTTATTGTTTGAAGAATTTAGTAATATAGTATTAAAATCAGAAGATGGGAAAAAAATGAAGAAATCTATTGAAGGGAGTCTCAGTAAAATATTCTTCAGTAGGACTTCCTTCAGTAACATTCCCAGTAGTTGGTTTTCCAATCTCTTGTTAAATCCTTTCATGGATATTGCCTGTGTTTTTCAAAGGATATATGTTTATTATGTATATTTTTATTTCTATAGGCTATTTCTTCTCCAAATCTGTCTATTCATTTTCATAGCATCCTAATTTGTTCATAATGAATGCTCTTCCTTTTATCTCATAATCATTTCAACATTCTTATTTTCTAATCTAAAAGTGATTGTTCTAATATCTGTAGTTTTGAAGTTGAAATTTCTTGTGTTCTGAAAGTATCCCAGTTAAGAAATATGTGAATCTAGTTTCTATCTCTCTACTTTGTAATTGTCCACCTATCCTGATTTTTAAATATTAAGTATGTTTTATTTGAAACATGTAATATGTTTCTCTTCAGCATTTATTTCTAACATGTTTTTAAAAATATTAACCCATATTAAAGAAAAATACATTAGATGTCAACAAGGGAGCCAATTGTGGTCAAAAATACATAAAATACAAAACATTTTATATTTAATTTGCAAAGGAGAAAAATAAGCCTCTAGAGGTTAAGTGGATTATTTATTTGGAACCGATTTCAAAGTTAAATGAAAATCCATGGGCTCCTGCCTTCTATTTTTTGATCATCAGGCCTCAAACTTGAATTGGACTAATCTCAAATATTCATATCTAATTTTTAAAAGTAGCTTTCACATCTTATGATGAGGAATCTGACTTAATATGTATAATATGATATAAAAAATCTAAATTTATCCAATAATATAGGTTCATTTGAAATTTTTGAACAGAATTATCAATCAAGTTATATATACTGGATAGCTGGTTGTCAGGAAACCTTTACACAACCTCTGTATATACTTTAAAAATCAACAACAATAATGTCCCACCCCATAATTTATTCTTGTATTGAAATTTCAATATATGATTTTATTCATCAAGCTTAGCTTGGTGGTTAATTTTTCTGTGCCATTTTTGTAGTAGCTGAGGCACTGACTAGTTGTAACACTAAAGCATTGCCTACTGAGGGATAACATTGAAAAAGAATCCCAGACTGAAAGTTTCTCAGTAGTTGAATTTTCTCCTCTGTCAAAACCAGAATTTATTGACTTTGAGGGCAAGGGTCAGCTATTTGATCGGCGCAGAAAGTGGCAGTGTAGGCAGATGTCTGGGTGGCCTTTTAATGCTCCCTATTATGCATTGCATAAGTATTTCCTAGCTGACTGGGGCTTCATGCATAGAAAATCTTATAACAGCCTATTCAAGACTTCCCCAGAGCAGCACCAACAAGGGAGCCAATTGTGGTCAAAACTTTTCAGATGTGGACACCTGTTTCCTATGTTTTACTTAAGCCATAAAGTAACCAACTATCACTAACTTTATTGGTAGGGACTCAGTTCAGACTGGCAACCTTGAAGTGAAGAGTTGCATTTTGAAAACTTAGTATATTTATCTTCCTAGTGGTAGTAAGCACTTTTAGCTCTTAGGGAAAGTTTTACTTTGACATCATCCGCAAACTGGATGTAAAAATTAATGTCAGTGTTATAACTTTGACTGTGTTTAAATTAACTGCTATTCTTTAAAGGTATACCCCATGGCAATGAAGAATATTTGTCTTCACATTAAATCACCACACATTACTGTTTATTTTTGTTCTACTTATTTCTCTCTCACCTCTTACTGATTTTAGTATGTTTGCTTCAGTCCATCCCTCTTGTAATTTGGCTGAAATGATAAAGCACTCTAAAGATATTAGTTATTAGCAGGTGTCCTAAGTACTTTATATATATGGGTTTTGGTGGGGGGAAAAATGTTTTTAGATTATTATTCCCATTTCTGAAGCAGAAAATGAGAGCAGGAGGGGAAAAAAAAGCTTAAGACATTGGAGCCAGTGAAGGACAGAGTGGTCATGCAGTTTGACCATTGATCCGTGAACTTTAGCTATTACCATGTCAGTTGCACCTCCTCAATTTTTAGTAACTCTTCACCTCTATAGCTTTGCTATCATTGGTCATTGTCTTCTGAATTCAGTGACTCATTTCTCTTTTGCCCATTGTCTTCTAATTGGTTTCCTTCTGATTTCTTAACCTACTCGAGTCCATCCTCCATGCATGACTTTACCACTAAAGTCGTCTTTCTATCCTGAGCAAATAGAACATGCCACTTTCCAAATCAGAGTCCTTCCATGGCTTTTTATCACCTGTCCCTGGATTCAGTCTGATCTCTGTAGTAATGGCCTGTATTGTTGTTCAGTCATTCAGTCACTCAGCTGTGTCTAACTCTGCATTCCCATGGACTGCAGCACGCCAGGCTCCCCTGTCCTTCACCATCTCTTGGAGCTTGCTCAAACTCACGTCCATTGAGATGGTGATGACATCCAGCTATCTCATCTTCTGTCATCTCCTTCTCCTCTTGCCTTCAGTTTTTCCCAGCATCAGGGACATTTCCAATGAGTCAGCTCTTTGCATCAGGTGGCCAAAGTATTGAAGCGTTAGCTTCAGCATCAGTCCTTCCAATGAATGTTCAGGGTTGATTTCCTTTAGGATCGATTGCTTTGATCTCCTTGCAGTCCAAGGGACACTCAGGAGTCTTCTCCAACACCACACTTCAAAAGCATCAATTCTTCAGCACTCAGCCTTCTTTATGGCCCAACTCTCACATCCATACATGACTACTGGAAAAACCAAAGCTTTGAGTTTATGGACCTTCGTTGGCAAAGTAATATCTCTGCTTTTTAACATGCTGTCTAGGTTGGTCATAGCTCTTCTTCCAAGGAGCAAGCATCTTTTAATTTCATGTCTGGAATCACCATTCACAGTGACTTTGGAGCCCAATAAAATAAAGTCTGCTACTGTTTCGATTTTTTTCCTCATCTATATACCAAGAAGTGATGGTTCTATATACCATGATATTAGTGTTTTGAATGTTGAGTTTCAAGCTAGCTTTTTCACTCTCCTCTTTCACCTTCATGAAGGCTCTTTAGTTCCTCTTTGCTTTCTGCCATAAGGATGGTGTCATCTGCATATCTGAGGTTAATGATATTTCTCCTGGCAGTCTTGATTTCAGCTTGTGATTCATCCACCTGGGCATTTTGCATGATGTACTCTGAATATAAGTTAAATAAAGCAGGGTGACAGTATATAACCTTGACTCCCTCCTTTCCCAATTTTGAACCAATCTGTTGTTCCATGTTTGTTTCTTAGACTATGGCCTGTAAGGTCCTGCTTAATCTCAATTCTGCCTTCCTGCCTGATAACTAATTCCTTTTGTGATCTTATTCCAGCTTCAGGTTGTAAGTTACTGAATTACTTGCCCAGTGTGTCGTGGTATCTTACAAATCTATACCTTTATGTATACTGTTCTCTTCCTGAAATGCTCTATCAATTTCCCAGCCCTAATCCACCTCAAAAACTCTTAACCATCCTTTAAAACTTGCTTTAATTTTCTCCTGAGATGCTTGTTCAGATACCTGATTAAGTAATTCTTCATCTTGATTTCCGTCTTCCTTTCCCCATGGCAGTATCCCTTATCTCATTTTATTGTAGCTGTTTAAGAGCTTCTCTCAGTCTAGACTGTTCACTTCTTGAAGATAAGCTATGAAGATGGTAGATAAAATCTGTTTCTAGCACTGTGCCTGAAACTTATAAAGTTAGTACATAGTATTTGTTGAATGAATTGTATCATGAATGAACCAGTGATATGCTTTTGACCTTCAAAGGTGATTATTAAATTCAATATGAGTCGAGAATAAACTGGGCTTGGTATGAGGGACTCATGTTCTTTCTCAAGTCATGTATACATTATAGAGTATGTTTAATTCCCCAAATAGATACAAATTGTACTATAGATAGTTTAATAAAGAGCTCTAGTTTTAGGGCATAAGTTTGTGGTCCTGATTTTGACTGAATTGCCATCACTGTCTGGTTGCTCAGTCGTGTCCAACTCTGCAACCCCTTGGACTGCAACACACCAGGCTTCCCTGTCCATCACCAGCTCCTGGAACTTGCTTAAACTCATGTGCATCCAGTCAGTGATGCCATCCAACCATCTCATCCTCTGTTGTCCCCTTCTGCCTTCAATCTTTGCCAGTATCAGGGTCTTTTCTAAGGGGTCAGTTCTTCCCATCAGATGGCCACAGTCTTGGAGCTTTGGCTTCAGCATCAGTCCTTCCAGTGAATATTCAGGGTTGATTTCCCTTAGGATGGACTGGTTCGATCTCCTTGCAGTCCAAGGGACTCTCAAGAGTTTTCTCCAACACCACAGATCAAAAGCATCAGTTCATCAATTCAGCTTTCTTTATGGTCTAAACCTCATACATGACTACAGGAAAAACCATAGCTTTGACTGGATTGGAATTTTGTCCGCAAAGTAATGTCTTTGCTGATAATATGCTGTCTGGGTTTGTCATAGCTTTTCTTCCAAGGAGCAAGTATCTTTTAATTTCATGGCTGGAGTCACCATTTGCAGTGATTTTGGAGCCCAAGAAAATAAAGTCTCTCACTGTTTCTGTTGTTTTCCCTTCTATTTGCCTTGAAGTGATGGGATCGGATGCCATGATCTTAGTTTTCTGAATGTTGAGTTTTAAGTCAATTTTTCACTCTCTCACCTTCATGAAGGCTCTTTAGTTCCTCTTCGCTTTCTGCCATAATGGTGGTGTCATTTGTGTATCTGAAGTTACTGATATTTCTCCTGGCAGTCTTGATTACAGCTTGTGCTTCATCTAGCCCAGCATTTCACATGATATACTGTGCATATAAGTTAAATAAGCAGGATGACAATATACACCCTTAAGATACTCCTTTCCCAGTTTGTAACCAGTCTATTATTCTATGTCCAGTTCTAACTGTTGCTTCTTTACCTGCATACAGATTTCTCAGGAGGCAGGTAAGGTGGTCTGG
>SJYV01055314.1:0-17800 GCA_006410875.1 Neotragus pygmaeus | reverse complement strand
CTCTTTTTCCTTTTCCCAATCTGCTACTTTTCCAATATTTCTTGTTCTAATCAGAAATCCAGGCTCCTTCCCAGACTCATTCTTCTCTACAGATCGTACATCTAAAAGGTCATCAAGTTGTGTTACACCTACTTGCCTAAATTCTTTGAATATGTACCACCTATATGTACCACCTACTCCAGTCCCAGTAGCACTGTTCAGGTGCTTGCTATGCTATTTGTATGCCAAGGATACCTGAAAAACCTCATAACTTCCCTACCTCCAGAATGATCCCCTCTCTGGTTTATCCTCCAAATATTGCCAGATTTTTCTTTCTTAAAATGTGATTTCAAACCTGTTTAAATTCCTTTCTACATATGTTAACCTCCTTACCTTAGTTTAACTTATAAGGACCTTTATGGACTAGGCACTACTCATTTCCCAAGGCTCGTCTGCTTGTATGTTACACATACCTTTTTAAATTTGTTATAGTATACTATTTATAGTTCCAGGTATATACCTTGCTATTTGACTGCTCTATGCTTTTGCATATGCCTATCCTGTCAAGAATATACAAGACTTAAAAATGTGGATTCTAAAGTTATGAATGTACAGGTTCAAATCCCTTCTCTGCCACTGACTTAAATTGCACCATACCACTGATTGACCAAGAGCAAGTTATTTAACCTCAATTTTCTCATCACTAAAAATGAAGTAACACTGTTCACTACAACATACCATTGTGAAAAAGAGTTTAAAAAAATATGTAAAGGCTTACTTCAGGGTTTTGCAGATGGTCCAACTGACCAGTATTTTATTTATTTATATTTTTACTTAGTTAATACACACTAAAGCTTTGAGATTCAACTTAAAGCATTATCTACAAGAAAACCCAATCCCCTAGATTGGTTTGAAAATCCTTTCTCTTTACTTTTATGATACTCAGAGTGTATCTCTAAAAAATATGTATTATACTGCATTGGTTTTCCCCTTTCAGATCCCTTAAAAGACAGAATTATTTTTCTACTTTGTTGCTTCAACGCCTACCAGAGTGACTGGGTATACAGAGTAGTACACTGGTATACCCATATAGAGTAGATGTTCAATAGCATTTTGCCATGGAACTGAATGATCAGGCCATTAAGAACACGTCTAATATCCCTACACTAAGTTGAGAAGCTTTAACCAAAACAGGAAACTGGGCTTCCCTGGTGGCTCAGTGGTAAAGAATTTGTCTCCCAGTGCAGGAGATGCAGATTCATCTCTGGGTCAGGAAGATCTCGGAGAAGGAAATGGCAACCCACTCCAGTATTCTTGCCTGGGAAACGCCTAGCAGGCTACAGTCTATGGGGTTGCAGAATCGGACTCAACTTAGTGATTAAACAACAACAATAATAGTAAAGGACACTGGTATAGTCAAGCCTGGTAGAGTAATCTTCCAGGATTTAACAGCAATGACACAGGTATAGAGACATAGTTTTTGATCTAAATACACAATTTCATAACAATTTTTTCCTGATTTTAGAATCAGGAAGCATCATAAAATACAAATGTAAATTATATATAGCCATTTATAAATTGTCTTTTTGGAACAGAATTACATTCTGTAATTAAATTCAAATTACACTGAAAAACCAAAAACAATTATTTTGCAGAGTAGGTAAAATTATTCAGCAGAAAATTTCCTATGTGTTGGTGGGTTTCCATTACCAGTCAATTCTCAGTAAGGAAGTCATGGCAACAATAAACACACGTTAACTCAGACTTAACTGGAAATAATCATCTAAGAAAAACAAAACCCTTTTACAAACTATGCTAAGAACCTTCAGCCAAGTTCAAAAGCCATGACTGTCAACATTATTTTACTAAACTGAAATTTCAAAGCTAAGAGCAAAAATAAGGAAGTGCTTGAAATTGTCCTACAATATGGTAGTAAGAATCAAGTAAGATAATGGACAAGGCTTCCCAGGTGGCACTAGGAGTAAAGAACCTGACTGCCAATGCAGGTTAGTCATGAGACAGATTCAATTCCTGGGTCAGGAAGATTCCTTGAAGGAGGGCATGGCAACCCACTCCAGGATTCTTGCTTGGAGAATCCCTTGGACAGAGGAGGCTGGCAGGCTGTAGTCCACAGGGTCACAGAGAGTTGGACTTGACTGAAGTGACTTAGCACACATGCATGCAAGATAACGTATGCAAGTGCTCTTGTAGACTGTAAAACTATACAAACATGAGTCATCACTATTGAAAACTTTATTTAAAAAAAAAAAAAAAAGCCCACAAGCCCTAGAGCCCATGCTTCACAACAAGAGAAACCACAATGAGAGGCCCACACAATGCAACTAGACAGGAGCCCTGGGCCCCTGCTTGCTGCAACTAGAAAGAAGCCTGTGCAGCAACAAAGAACTAGCACAGCCAAACATTTTTTGAAAAAACAAAAAAAAATTTCTTATATTTTCATTATCTAAGAATTTATTTTTCCAAGAAAACTTTAATATTGTATATACCAATAACTCATCTTACCAATTTTCTTTTTTTGTTGTCGACCAGCTGACTCTGTTATTGTTTCCTTCTTCTTTTCCACTGTAAACATAGTGACATCATAAAAAATTAATTATGCATTACACTCAAGAGCCAAAGACTATATTTTATCACAGTTGAACCACTGAAAGCAGCTTACAAGAAAGTTACACATTGGCTTTGATGGTGATCATGATTAAGTTAACTGGTGTGCTCCCACACCTGCTGACAGTAAAAGGTAGAAGCAATATTCTAATGTAACAGCAACATTGTAAGCATCATTAATCAAATACCCAAAAAAGACTTCATAAAGACAAAGTCATAATCAAAACTGAGATGATTTTCAGGCCATTAGCTGAGACTGCCTTAGGCAGAATCTAAGCACAATTTAAAATTCTGCTTCCCTAGTGGCTCAGAGGTTAAAGCATCTACCTGCAATGTGGGAGACCCTGGTTCGGGAAGATCTCATGGAGAAGGAAATGGCAACCCACTTCAGTATTCTTGCCTGGAGAATCCCATGGAGGAAGGAGCCTGGTAGGCTACAGTCCACGGGGTCGCCAAGAGTTGGACATGACTGAGCTACTTCACTTTCACTTTCAAGCACAATTTAAAATTCTGCTTCCTCAGGTGATTAATTGTAGTTTCAGTCTCAAATTCACTATAGAAAATGGGCATTCACTCATTCAGTTATTGTCTGCCAAAGTAATAGGCACCATTCTAGGTAGTTAAAAAGATAAACATGATCCTTGTCATCTAAAAAGCAATCTAGTGAGGGCACATAATCAAATAACAATTACAGTATAGAATGCACAGGGTAGGAAGATCAGGGGAGTCAAAACAGCTAAGATGAACATTTCATGAGACTTTTCAATTAATATGACGATAGAGTAAGAGTCAGTTTTCGAAGAAGAATAATGTAACATATTTATATTTTATGTTTACTATCTTTAATCACCTATGGAGCTTTCCTAGTAGCTCAGATGGTAATGAATTTGACTGCAGTGCAGGAGACCCAGGTTCCATCCCTGGGTCAGGAAGATTCCCTGGAGAAGAACCACCTATGAATGGACTAGCAATATATACAGTAAAACCTTTATTTACATTATTTGCTTCTTATTTTATCTTAGTATAATTCCTTTACTAGCACATGGTATAGTATATGTATTATTTCTAAAAGTTGCATTAAAGAGAATTGCAGGTAAGAATCTTTCCCTTACTATATTAAGTATGCTGCTTAAATTTTAAAAGGAAATTGGTGTTATTCCTTTATCAGAGATGTAAAATTCAATTTAACTCCACAATTACAAATAAAATGGTAAAATTCTGACTAAAATAAAATCTGAGTGTGTGTGTGTAAATATACATATTGGGTGTCTAAGTGACAGGCACTATTCCAGGTAGATAAAAAGATAAAAGATGACATATTCAGGGAGAGAAAGGCAGAGATTTAGAATGAACTACTAGTATGAGATCATAAAAGGAAAGGGTCATATTCTACAAGATGTTACAGAAACAAAAAATATTTCTCCCCACCCCAGAAGGACTATAACACAACTACTCAGCATTTAACCATGGCTGCATAAAAACCGCGGAAAGGTAATGGCACCACACTCTAGTACTTTTGCCTGGAACATCCCATGGACAGAGGAGCTTGGTAGGCTGCCAGTCCATGGGGTCACTAAGAGTCGGACATAACTGAGCGACTTCACTTTCACTTTTCACTTTCAAGCACTGGAGAAGGAAATGGCAACCCACTCTAGTTTTCTTGCCTGGAGAATCCCAGGGACAGGGGAGTCTGGTGGGCTGCCATCTATGGGTTCAGACATAGTCGGACACGACTGAAGTGACTTAGCAGCAGCAGCATAAAAACGGGGGTGGGGGGTGGGGGTGGAAATCAGAAGGCTAGAAAATAGAAACATAAGATGATACTATGAACATTACTTGATCTTCTAGCACAATGGATTAAGACTAGATAAATCTTTTCCAGGGATAATACAATGTTTTTTTTAACTTCTCGAAGTTACAAAGAAAAACTAAGAAATGGAGATATCAGAGTTGACAAAAAAAAATGTTTACTGTGAAACATATTTTTGCCTATGACCTGGTATTACCACATTCTGAATTCGAGTTGTCAAACAGTTTATAAATTACTTTATCATGTTTCACTGTAAACCAAAGAAATAATTCATACTTTACAATAATTTGTACTTAATAAATGTTCTCAAATAATTTTGTTACAAGAATCCAATTACATATAGTACTTTAATCTTTCTCATTTATTGTTCTTTCATTAGTCTATATTATAAAAGTAAAACAATGAAAAAAGACTTACTGACATTTAGAGCACACTTATCTAGAGATCACCTAAATCAAACAACTTGGTACCTTTAAAAAAGCATCCTTCAACAAGGATGTCCACCACAGTAGCACAGGTTTCTAGATAACATCAGTATTCTCCAAATAATGCCCAAGATCAGATCTGCATAAGATGAATCTGTGATTCAAATCTATTTATATTTTATATTCCTCAAAAGTGCAACAAACCTTTTTTTTTTTTTGATTTTAATTAGTTAATTATTTTACATTTTGAGTCTGTGCTCAAAATGTAAAACCACTTAACTACAGAAAAATAGCAGATGAAACAGCAAGGCCTCCCTTCAGTTTCATTTATTACTACTGATTTGTTTGTTTGAAATGTGTGAAAATACACTTAGTCATCTTAAATTCATTTTGAGCTGTCCAAAGTGGATTAATTGATTCAAAACTGTCTCAACAGATAGAAAATTTCTACTCTTCAATTGTGGCTGCCTACTTATTTATACTCATACAGGACTTTTGTTTGGCTAAAGTTGTAAATGGGCTTCCCTGGTGGCTCAGCTGTAAAGAACTGGCCTGCCAATTCAGGAGACACGAATTACATCCCTGGGTCAGGAAGATCCCCTAGAGAAGAGATCAGCAACCCAACCAGTATTCTTGGCTGGGAAAATCCCATGGACAGAGGAACCTGGCAGGCCACAGTCAGTGGGGTCACAAAGAGTCGGACACGACTTAGAGACTAAATCACCACCACCACCAACAAAGCTGTGAATAGATTAGATTTTTATTTAAGTTTGAAATATCACATAATAAGCATGTTAACAGTCCACAAGTTGGTGATCATCCAATGAGAGTTGTCACTGAAAAAAGGTTTTAAAATACTACAGTAAAACACTCATTTAAAGAGTCAGTCATCCTGCAGCTTTAAAGATAAGCAAAGTTCTTATGATTGCCCAGTACCTCCCCATTTCCTTCATTTCAAAGAAAAACCACTTTTACCTCTTTCAGCTGACTGTTTTGGTATTTACTCCTATATCTTCTTCTTTGTTTTTGGCAGAGGCATGCAGCAGGTCAGTTCCCCAACCAGGGGCTGAACCTGGGCCATGGCAGTGGGAACTCCCATAAAGTTGTGTGTGTGTTTTAACCTCTATGTCTTGAAATATCATAAAACCCATTGTCATAGTTGTAATTTTGGTTAAATGTGAGTTCAACATTTACAAAATTATGACTGTGAAAATACTGTTCACAAGTGATTTACACAGTAAACTAGGATTCTTTCCTTCCTGCAAGTTTTCTCCAGATTTATGTCACTTAAAAATTTGTTCAGTTGTCTCCACGCTGCTAAATCGCTTCAGTTGTTTCCGACTCTGTGCAACCCCATAGACGGCAGCCCACCAGGTTCCACCATCCCTGAGATTCTCCAGGCAAGAACACTGGAGTGGGTTGCCATTTCCTTTTCCAACGCATGAAAGTGAAAATTAAAAGTGAAGTCGCTCAGTCATGCCTGACTCTTAGCGACCCCATGGACTGCAGCCTACCAGGCTCCTCCGTCCATGGGATTTTCCAAACAGAGTACTGGAGTAGGTTGCCACTGCCTTCTCCTCAGTTTTCTCCATACTTATCACTAATTCAGCTCCAAATTCTTGGCTAGCTGTCTGCATCTTTCCAGTATAAAATCAGATCATTAGGAATTATAAATTTTTCTAAAGAAGTTTCTCCTAGCATCTTCTAACAAGCTCAGTATGGTACAAAGCTGACATTCTTAAGCATGTCAGATCTAAATCTGCCTTCACCATTGTCCAGGGGATTCCCTTTACTGAATCTTGTGTTGCTGCTTCTATTTCCTGGAGTTCATATCTTCCTCTTTTTTTGGTTTGTTCATTTGTTTTAATGTAGTGTATTTTCCAGTAGTTTGCAGAGATAAAAAATTTTAAGACCTTGTATATCTGGTAATTTTCTCAAAGGATCCTTTATGTTCAGTTCAATCCAGTCACACAGTTGTGTCCGACTCTTTGCGACCTCATAGACTGTAGCACGCCAGGCCTCCCTGTCCATCAACTCCTGGAGCTTGTTCAAACTCATGTCCATGGAGTTGCTGATGCCATCCAACCATCTCATCCCCCGTTGTCCCCTTCTCCACCTGCCTTCAATCTTTCCTAGCATCAGGGTCTTTTCCAATGAGTCAGTCCTTTGAATCAGATGGCCAAAGTATTGGAGTTTCAGCTTCAGCATCAGTCCTTCCAATAAATATTCAGGACTGATTTCCTTTAGGCTGACTGGTTTGATCTCCTTGCAGTCCAAAGAACTCTTCTTGGACTCTTCTCTGTTGGAGAAGAGTCTTCGCCAACAATCACATTTCAAAAGCATCAATTCTTCGATGCTCAGCTTTTTTAATGGTCCAGCTCTCACATCCATACATGACTAATGGAATATGTTTTTATTTCTGCCATTTCCATGTGATTCTTTCTTATGGTTTCCATCTCCTGAAAATTCCCATCTGTTCATGCATGTTGTCTACCTTTTCTACCAGATCCTATAACATGCCAATCATAGTTATGTACAAGTTCTATACCTGGGCTCTACAAACTTTTCTTGCCTTGCTCCATACCAAATTTTGAACACAGAATGTCAGAATGGCTTATGTTTGCAATTAAGACATTTTCTCAAAGAGGGAATTTATCTTATTTCTTCCTGTTACTAATATCTAGAAAAAGGTATCTACACCTCTTCATTGTATACTGCACTCTTCATGGTAAACTATATAGAGCAAGCAATCATAAGTTTCAACTGATCATATAAATGAAAATAATACATTCTCACTGAGTTTTTGTGTGTGTGTGTGTGTTTTTTTTTTTAACTGAAGTATAGTTGACTTACAATGCTGTGTGAATTTCTGGTATACAGCAAACTGATTCAGTTCTTTTTCAGATTCTTTTCTATTGATATTGAACAGTTTCCTATGCTATACACTAGGACCTTGTTGTTTATTTATTTTATATATACTTCTAATCCCAAACTCTTCATTTACTCCACCCCTACCCTTCCCCTTTGGTAACTATAAATTTGTTTTCTATGTCTGTGCATGCTCACTGAGTTTTTATAAAGTAGAGGACATAAGACCATAAAAAAAAAAACCAAGAGATTTTTGAATCACTGTCAACCTACTTTATACTTATCTTCAAAGAAAGAACATTAGTCAATCACATTAAAAAATACAACTATGGACGCTTTGCCTGGCAACTATACTACTTTGAATTTAGGTGTCAGGTGAAGGCGACAATGTTTATAAATACAGATAACTACTATAAACAAGGTAATTAATTGTGGACAGACACTAAGGAAGCCCAAAATCTATAGAGTAAATTCATATAAGTATTTAAGGTATGAGAATATTGATCTAAACAAATTCAAAGTTAAATGTGTTTTATATTTCATAAGACTACACCATGATACATAAGACATGAAGAAATTTGTCTATGGATGCTACTACATGCTGGCTAACTAGTTTATGATCAGAGCAGAACAATTTCTCACAAAGAATATATGTGGTGTTATATTACAGAAATAGTTTATTCTTTAATATATTCAACACACTTTTATCAAGCATTGAGAGAGTGAACCCTTAGGTAGGTTGATAAGGAGTCTGGGGCCCTCGAGCAGGAAGAGGTCCGGGGTTCTCAAGGAGGAGAAAAGGACAAACATTTTTTTCAACATTGCTTTGTCTTAGTCAATATAACAATGAGGACATGTTTCTCCTTAACAAGAACCTTTTAGCTAACCTTGTTATCTTAAGATGTATATTGTGGAAGTAGATCTGGTAAGACCTTTCTATTGTTAGCTCTAATCTTGTTAACTTAAGATGTATGTTGCAAGAGTGGGTCTGGTAAAAGTATATAAGGCCTTGATAAGACTAGCAGTGAGTGGGGGCACTCTCCATCCCCCTTCTGATGTCAGAAGCTTTCTCTGTCCCTTTTATACTTTAATAAAACTCCTACACAAAAGCCCTTGAGTGATCAAGCCTGGTCCCTGGTCCCAAAACTAAATCGTCTTCCAACATTGTTCACCATAAGCTATCAGTATCAAATCTATGTCAGGCCTTGTGTGTACTAGAGATATAATGGCCTTTGTTCTCATAGAAATTATAGTTTAGTTGGGGAGATTATTATTCAAACAATAATAATCATACACAGATAAAATTATAATTATGACAAGTTCTATAAGTAGAAGTAGCTGTATAAATTAGGGATCATGATAGGGGAGACTAAATAAACAAGGCTTTGAGATCTGAAGAATGAGGAGTTCATTATACAAAACGAGAAAGGAAAATTATCCCAGAGGAAAAAATACTGCAAAAGCCCAACTGGATAGTAGGAAAAAAAGCAAAATTGGTTCAGGCAACGGCTAGAGAAAGAGTAAGGGAAAACATGATACAAATGTGGTCAGAGAGGAGACAGGGAGGCATATGACCATGCTGGACTTTGTAGGCCACACATTTGTCCTCAAAGCAATGTGAAAAAATTGAGTGTTTTAAGAAGGAAAAGTAACATAATCAGATTTGTGTTTTGAAAAATTACTCCAGGTGTTTCTATATGGAGGAGATTTGAGCAGCAGCAGGTAGACCAATGAGGAGGCTGTCACAGTAGACTAAATTAAACTTGATGGAAGTTTAGACTGGGTGATGGTGGTAGAAATGAAGAGATGTGGCAAGACTGAAAACAATTCAGGAGGACAATAAAGTATCAGGGCTTGACAATGGACTGCACATACAGGGTGACAGAAGAAAGTATCTGAATCAACAAATATTTATTAGACATTGAGCATGTGCCAATCACTGTTCTAGCTGTACTGGATAAATCAGTACACAAAAACGATCCAGTGAAGTGTCCTGCTCCAGTGAAATGTCATTCTAGCAGATGACTCAAAACAAAACAGAGCAGGATAAAGGAGATGAGCAGCAGTGGTAGAGGAGGTAAGCTGCCTGCAGTTTTAAACAGGGTGGCCAAGTTAAGACTCACTGAGGTGAGCTCTAAACAAAGATTTAAAGAAGATATGAAGATATGGGCTTCCCTGGAACCTTACCTGGTAAAGAATCTGCCTGCAATGCATAAGACTCCAGTTCAATTCCTGGGTCAGGAAGATTCCCTGGAGAGGGGATAGACTACCCAGTCCAGTATTCTTGGGTTTCCCTGGTGGCTTAGCTGGTAAAGAATCCACCTGCAGTGCAGGAGACGTGGGTTCGATCCCTGGGTTGGGAGGATCCCCTGGAGGGCATGGCAACCCACTCTAGTATTCTTACCTGGAGAATCCCCATGACAGAGGAGCATGGCAGCCTACAGTCCATGGGGTTGCAAAGAGTTGCACATGACTCAGCAACTAAGTACACATGAGGGTTAGGTAAGATCTGATAAGGAAGAACATCCTAGGTACAGGGCACAGCCATTAGAAAGGTCTTGACATAGGAGTGAGGCTGACGTGTAGTGAGGAACAGCAACAGGTCAGTGAGAGTGGAGCACAGTGAGTGAGAGGGGAAGAAGCTCAGAGCTGTAACTTGGGACCTCTGTAAAGACTTTGTGGTTTTTTCCCTCTGAGTCAAATGGGACACCATCACAGAGTTATGAGTAGAGAAGGGAAATGAACTGATATACTACAAAAAAGGATTATTCTGGTTGCTATCTTAGGAATAGACTATAGGGAAACAGGAACATTTGAGGCTATCATAATAATTCATGCAAAGGATGATGGCAGCTTAGACTTTGGTAGTGAGCAGTGGAAATGATGTAAAGTGGTCAAGCTGTGGATATATCTGAAGGCAGGCCAACGGTACTGGATGTGGCTGTAAGAGAAAAGTTACAGATAATAACAGGAGGATTATGTCTTGAACAACCGGAGGGATAGTATTACCACTGACCAAGACTGTGAAGGTTACATACATAATAGGCTTGTAAGTGAGGAACAAGAGTTCAATTTGGACAGGTTGGGTTTAAGATGATTATTAGACATTCCAGTAGAATTAACAAGTTGATAATTGGATATCTGAATCTTGCATTAAGGATAAACGACTAAGGACATACATTTGGAGATCCATGGCAAATAGAGCACATAAATGAGTTTATTAAAAGAGTATATACACCAGTCAGAATGGCTGCTATCAAAAAGTCTACAAATGATAAATGCTGGAGAGGGTGCAGAGAAAAGGGAACCCCCCCTAACACTGTTGGTGGGAAAGCAAACTAGTACAGCCACTACAGAGAACAGTGTGGAGACTCCTTAAAAAACTAGAAATAGAACCAACATCAGTTCAGTTCAGTCGCTCAGTCATCTCTGACTCTTTGCGACCCCATGAACCACAGCATGCCAGGCCTCCCTGTCCATCACCAACTCCTGGAGTCCACCCAAACCCATGTCCATTGTGTCGGTGATGGTTCGGATTTGGTTTCTAATTCTTTGTTTGCTCTGAGACATTAACATGTCATTTAACCTTTCTGAGTCTCAATCTTTTTTACAAAGGGAGAAAAATATTTATACAGCAATATTTACACAAATGGTTGCTATGTGGATATTAGAAATGGCATGTTGTAAGAAAGAAGACTTCAAACTCCTATGAATATATACAGAAAAGTTATGGAATACAGAAAGTTAAGATGTGAAAGTTAATCTTTATAAGACAGAAGACTGAAAATCAGACCAAGCTTATAAGGAACCATCCATATTATATCTCTAGCAGCTCCCTCCGGAGAAGGCAATGGCACCCCACTCCAGTACTCTTGCCTGGAAAATCCCATGGACGGAGGAGGCTGGTAGGCTGCAGTCCATGGGGTCGCTAACAGTCAGGCATGACTGAGCGACTTCACTTTTAATTTTCACTTTCATGCATTGGAAAAGGAAATGGCAACCCACTCCAGTATTCTTGCCTGAAGAATCCCAGGGACGGGGGAGCCTGGTGGGCTGCCGTCTATGGGGTCGCACAGAGTCGGGCACAACTGAAGCGACTTAGTAGCAGCAGCAGCTCCCTCAGCTGTATCCTGTGGAATTCCTGTTTTATTTCAAAAACAACTTGAATTGCTCTAAACCCTTTTCTCAAATTTTCTTTCAACCATCAGACCCAACAGAAAATTGGGCTTATCCCTAAAGACACCATTTAACTTTGACACCAGTCATAATGACCTGATGTTCTCCAAACACATCTTACTAGTTAAAATTTCCACATATTTTGCACATACGCTATCTTCTTTGCCTGGAATCCCTTCCCCATCTCATCCTCTGCCCAAATTCTAACTACCCAGGAAGGACTCCAAGGCTATCTGCATCACAAAGGCTTCAATGGCCCCTCACAACTGAACGGGATATCTTCTCTAGAACTGTCACAACACATAACAGGTACGGCTTCAGTGAGTTACCCTGCTGTTCGTAGTACATATTTTGCACAAAAGTCTTATATTTCTAAATAGACCTCAAGTCGGATTCACCTATTCCTCTAAAATTTTATAACAGCTAAGGTGAAGTCGCTCAGTCGTGTCCGACTCTTTGCGACCCTGTGGACTGTAGGCTACCAGGCTCCTCCGTCCATGGGATTCTCCAGGCAAGAGTACTGGAGTGGGTTGCCATTTCCTTCTCCAGGGGATCTTCCCAACCCAGGGATCGAACCCAGGTCTCCCGCATTGGAGGCAGACGCTTTAACCTCTGAGCCACCAGGGAAGCCCATGTAACAGTTGGTGCTCCTAAAATACGTACTGTGAACATGCACTTCAGTAAACCTGACTTGTCTCTAAAGGATGTTGGCATACTTACATTTTTTACTCTGTTTTTCCACTTCTGCCTTTAGTCTCTTGTACTTGTCTGTCCTGTAAACCAGGACCCAAGTTATACCTGAAACATTAAAAGCAGTATGCTAATAGAGAAATGTTTGGAACAGTAACAAAACTCTTATTAGTGGTTACTGTTAGATAACAATGGATTTTGACTTTTTGCTTTATATTCACTAGTGCTTAACAACTGATGTTCAACCAAAACAACCATGCCACGATTCGAAGTTGTCGCCACAAACACGCAAATGAAATCTACCCTGGACCGGAGAAACCTGGCAATGGATTCCACACTGGATTCCCTCCCACTCCTGAAGGTAAGATTCCTGGAGTACATGAGACCCACCCCCACCGCCACCAAAGGAAGAACGGCTCGTGAACTCTCCCTTGGAGGCTCAAGGGACCCGGGCCTAGGATCTTTCCCTTCCCTCGAGGTCTGATCACAGGTTAAAAAAAAACCAGCCGCTCTCACCCTCGGCAAGCAGAGCCGTGCACACAGAGATAAAAACGATGAGCAGCGTGTCTGCGAACATCGTGCTCATCTCGCGACGGTTCAGTCTCTGCACTCCCACCCTCCAGGGGGGAAGCCCTTGACAGCAAGGGAAAGCGAAGCGAAAACGATTTTCCTAGATTTCAGGACCGCGGAGTAACACACACCGACTCTGACGGACAGGAAGCCTCACTTCCGCTTCCTGGGCGCAGCGCCGGAAGTGCCCATTCTGGCGTGCCCTGTTGCCGCGAGAATCCTGAGAAAACCGCGCTGCAAGCTTCTGGGGCTGATGGGCTGGCTTTCAGGCCCAACCTCGCGAGAGTTGGAGCTGGTTTGCCGAGACCTAGTGGTAGCGGCGGGATTTCCTCTGGTAACGTCTGCTAGCTGCGGTACTGAGGTGCTCTCTCCTCTCGCCCCGAGTGTGGGCTTTTTTGACTCGTCTGGCTTGTCCGTGTTTCTGTCTCAGTCCTACATTTAAGGCCGAGTAGATAGTTTAGTTTCGGTTTGCCTAAAGTGGCGAAATTGGCTTCCAAACACACGTAGCTAAACTCTGTCTAGGTTCCAGGTTACGGATTTGTGGCTGGAGGCGCGAACATCAATGAGCCCCGGGCCGCTGGCTTTCAGGCACTCCCGTCCCAGCAAAGGAGAGAAACTTGTGCATACGATGTGATTAGAACTTTTACAGAAGTGTGATCAGAATGCTGCGGTGACCTGGTTCAGCAGGTGGTCAGAGGGAGCTAATAATGAAAGGAATTGAAGCAGTGGCTTAGAGGAGTCAGTGTTTTGAAGAAAGACAAAGACACAATCCTTGAACAACACCTGGTATGTAATAGAGCAGTGAGGGGCATGTCTTAGGAGGTGGTCATACATACACTCATGAAACTCCCAATACTTTGGTCACCTGATACGAAGAGCTGACTGATTTGAAAAGACCCTGTTGCTGGGAAACACTGAGGGCAGGAGGAGGAGGGCAGGAGGAGAAGGCGACGACGGAGGATGAGATGGTTGGTTGGCATCACCGACTCAATGGACATGGGTTTGGGTGGACTCTGGGAGCTGGTGATAGACAGGGAGTCCTGGCGTGCTGCGATTCACGGGGTCGCAAAGAGTCGGACACGACTGAGCGACTGGCCTGAACTGTAAGTACAGTCAAATAAACACCATTACACAGGGTGGTACTAGGATGAGTAAGGGAGCACGAACTTGGTCTGAAAGGAACCATTGATGCATGTAACCAATTTACCATGGAGAATAAGCACCCAGTTTCCAGTATCTTCCCATTTCTCAAGAAAATCCCCAAATCCTGAGTTATGTGAAATTTTAAATGTTCTAATCTATAAGTGCTGGTATCTCATTAAAAGGCTTCCCTGGTGGCTCAGAAAGTAAAGAATCCACCTGCAATACAGGAAAAATGGTTGAAGAAAGAAGTTGTCTCAGCTGCTTAGTTTCAGCCTTTTCAGCTTTTCCAGACTGATTATGCCTGTGTGAGTGTGTATGAAAATCAGGAAGCTGGCTGAACTATCTCCCCTTAACTTGTACTTTCTATTTTTTGTTCTTTTCTCCTAAACACCAATGCACTTTATTTATAATTTCCCTGTAACAAAGGAAAGGCCAACGGAAAATTTGACCTTTGTTTCTTATATATGCATTTCTTGTCTTCTCTTTAGACTTAGTGGCAGATGTCCTGTTTCCTTTTAACGACATTGAGCTTCTACGTGTGTGAGCATCACTGGTAGACACTACAGTGATTGGAAGCGGTAATTATCAAGATACTATTCCTGACTTCCTTGGAAGTTACATGTTATAATAAGATGTAAGAGAGGTGTTGATTGAAAAAAAAACAACAACAAAAACCACCTTACAACCTCAAAGCTGGGAGTTAAGGTTTTGTTCAGAAGTCTTTCTGAGGCCTTAAGCCCTGAAGGCAGCCAAGGAGCTCTGAGGGACTGCTCCAAAGGGGTATGGGAGGAGCCAGGAGGAGTTTTTACAACAAAAACCAGATTGCAAGTCGAGTGATCACTGCTAATTAAAGAAAAACCAGACATCTCAAGTTAATGAATTTAGCCATATATGGGAAAATGCAAGTCTGGGCTTATTGAAGTTACTCTTTCGATTGCACCCTAACTATCTAGGTCCAGTGTCCTGTTTTTTTGTTGTTTTTTTTTAACTCCTTCCTGAATCCCTTCAGAGTGCACCACTGCAGTGGCTGACAACTAGGTGGTGGACAGCCCGTTTGTCTCTTTCCTGAGCTCCCTCAGGGCTGAATAATGGCTGATAGCTTGATGGCAGCAGCATCGTGTGTTTGCTGGTATGGCAAGTGACATTTTACATCCACAGAGTTGTTCGTAAAATGTTACGAGCACAGATGAGGGCAAGACTGACTCTTTCTGGAGTGGCTGGAAAAGCTTCATCCCATTTGAACTATTCAACATGGAGCTTTGTATCACCCATGGTAAATGTTGAGGTACAACAGAGCATAACCTTTGAAGTTAAACTTGGTTTTCTCTCTTGATTTCCTTTCCTTTTTTTTTTTTTTTTGCCATCATGCCACAAGACTTGCTGATCGAACCTGGGGCCAGGCAGTTAAAGCACTGAGTCCTAATCACTGAACCACCAGGGAATTCCCCATACCTGGTTTGTAGTACTTGCTTTTCCACTTGACAGCAGTCCTTGAACATATTAACATCTTTGAGCCTCAATTTCCTTACCTGTAAAATAGTAATAGCATCAACTACATGAAACCATTATGAAGATTAAATTAGAGTATATTATAAAACTGTGGCACACGCATTTGATCAAATCCAACATGCTATTTTATGTACTACTAAGAAAGAAAATAACTAAGAAAACCATAATTGTAAGATGCATCTCATCCAGAGGTGTTAAAATGTAATAAAAAGCATTTAAATTATTCCTCAGTTAATATTTACTACAAAACTGTCTACTGTGAGGATAACATTTCCTTCTCTGTGTGTGTTAGTTGCTGAGTCATGACCAGCTCTTTGCTACCAAATGGATGCATAGGATCCTGACAGACTCCTCTGTGCATGGAATTCTCCAGGCAAGAATACGGAAGTGGGTTGCCATTCCATTCTCCAGGGTATCTTCCTGACCAGGGGATCGAACTCTTGTCTTTTATGTCTACTACGTTGGCAGGTGGATTCTTTACCACTAGTGCCACCTGGGAAGCCCTCTCTAGGGCAGTGATGTGACCCTGTTGCTGAAGAATAGTGCTAGAGGCAATTCAATGACATCTTTATTGCATGCTACCTGATTTCTTTATCATGTCTTTAAGCACTTGGTTGTACTGATTTTTAGGTTTCAAAGTTTCGTCCCTGAAGACCACTCCAAAAAGTCACTGTCCTGCTCTTAATTTCTATGATTATTACAAGGCTTATGTCCTGGGACTTCCTCTCACTCTTCTCTAGGATAGGAGTCACTATTTCCTGATCCAACATCTTCTGCCTTAGTTTATACTTTTTTTTTTTTTTTTTATGTTGTGGTACAACCTCAAGTAACTTTCTGTGAAAGGTAAGTGGGAACTAAACTTCAGTGTTCTTACATTATTAGTAGTAATAATTATGTTTACTACTAGGCTCAGCATTGTAAAAGATTATGAGAAAAATTAAATCATTTCTCTTAACTGAGGTATGAAAGAATATAGTCTTTAGGTTTAAATTGTAACCCTACTTCATGCAACCTGTATTATTCTAGGAAGTGAATTTAATTTCTCTGAGCCTCTTTTTTTTTTTTTTAATATGTGAAATGGAGGCAAAAATATCTACTTTGCAGAATTACTATGAGGTTTATATAAGGTTAGGGGCAAAGTTCTGGAGTCAGGTTACCTGTCTTAAAGTCTTAGCTTCCCTGCTCAAGTAGATATGCACTTTTAGGCAAATTATTTCACTGCACTGTCCCTTGGTTTCTGTAAATGACATCATAATAATAATAGCGCCTAAGTCCAAAGGGTTTTTTTTTTAAACTGTGTGAGTAAGTATTTAAAATGGTACTTGTCTCATAGAAAGTTCATAGTAAGTGTTAACTGTTACTATTATTGATCTTATTAAACCACCTAGCACATAATCCATAATCCTTAGACTAGCTTTTTCTCATTCTATTCATTTTCCTGGAGACCTTGCTTTCTTCAATAGCTTCACTTACCATCTATCCACTGGTAGCTGGAATTATTTTTCTGATTCTCAGACCTAGTATCGAACTGCCAACTAGGCATTTTCATGTGGATATTCCAATCTATGCAGTTCTTTCACCCAAACTCCAGTTTTCTCTTCTTCTCTTATACTTACATATATACTACACTTCCCTTATAAATATAGAAGTATCAGTTCAGTCGCTTATTCATGTCCGACTCTTTGTGACCCCATGAATCGCAGGACGCCAGGCCTCCCAGTCCATCACCATCTCCCAGAGTTCACACAGACACATCCATCGAGTCCGTGATACCATCCAGCCATCTCATCCTCGGTCATCCCCTTCTCCTCCTGCCCCCAGACTCTCCCAGCATCAGAGTCTTTTCAAATGAGGCAACTCTTCATATGAGGTGGCCAAAGTACTGGAGTTTCATCGTCAGCATCATTCCCCCCAAAGAAATCCGAGGGCTGATCTCCTTCAGAATGGACTGATTGGATCTCCTTGCAGTCCAAGGGACTCTCAAGTCTTCTCCAACACCACAGTT